>OX442361.1:1817500-2285000 GCA_949357725.1 Hyperoplus immaculatus
AGGGGTTTTGCCCCCTAGGTAAAATGGAGAATACGTTTTTCTTGTACATTTAGAACAAATAACAAAACAAATGCTGAATGAATAGGCCGGTGGGCATTTTCATAATCTTCTCATTAATAAGCCGAATGCGTTTAAAAACTGTTTTTGAATCATGATTTGTCAGGACTGTTTAGTGCCATTAAAGACATTGTTGTTTCATTCGTTGAATGATATATTTTGATTATTATTTTTATGTAGGCTATAAATAGCCAAAAGGAATCACCGATGTTTGTGTACATATTTGTAGGCTATGTGATTGTAAGGTTTTACTATACACTGTTTAGTATGCTGAATATTTGACATGATTGTGGGGATGAGATTGTGAAGGTGTGACTAACACACACAGTGGACTGACTGTCTGCTGAAATGAGCGCACGCAGAGACGAAGAGGCAATTTCATGCTCTGCAACGCTTTGAACAGCGCTGATAGCGGCGGCGCGTCTCGCCTCCTACCATTCAGCTATGAATATGGATTCAGATGTCCCACTCACTTGAACCAATGAGCTGCGACCCCCCTCCAAACATACACAAGCCTCCGTTTATTAATTACATATTCGGCGTCATTCACCTGAAAAAAATAGGTCAGTGTGTTTTTTTCTTTTTCCAATATAAAAGTGTTTATTTGGAAACATGGTTTAATGTACATGGTATATTTCTGCGCTCTTCTTCCGGGGACAGCTGACATCGATCATTGTTCGCTGTGTTTGTAAAGGCCACAGCAGAGGTTTGGTGTATATACAGGCCAGGCCTTCTGCGTTGAATCCTTTAATTGGAGCCTCTATACAAACAGCACAGTGTCAATGGAGGAACATTATAAAATAGTCTCTTAACAGTACAAACCCTGCAGGCCACGAGGTCTATCACGTCACCACTCCAATATGAAATAATAAGAATATGACGAATATTTCCAATTAGTGTATCGCCTTCTGATGGATGTCCACAACCTGTGTGTATTAATGTCCCATGTCTTATTATATTAACTTAGAATGATGGCATTCACACCATAGTCACTTTAAATTCATAGTGCTAACTATGGCGACTTAGTGTATCTGAGAAATACTGAGGTCATGATTCAAAGTAAATCCTCTATCCATCGCACCCCAAAAATACAGATGTATCCTAATATTAATATTAATATTATTATTTATTTATTTTTATCCGGAGTGAGATTCCTGGAGGAGAGCGCAGTATTTTATTTACTTAATTATTGGCAAAACATTATAATTGAAATAATTGTCTTTGAATATACTGTAGGCTATACAGCTGACATTACATATTTGGTAATTGTAGAACATAAGGTCTTTTACCATGTTCAAATATTTAAAGTTTCTAGAATTTAAAAAAAGACCTAGCAGACATGACATTGGTCTACACACTGGGAGCTGACTATAGTTAGTGATAATATTCCTGAAGGGATTTCTTCTCGTGGTTATCCTCTGTATCATCGCTCATTTCTTTCCTTTTGGCACTTTAACAAGTGTAAAATATATTATTGGATTATTACAGGTCTTAGAACGTTGGTCCAGAAAACAATTCAATAAAATAAGTCCTATGAAGCCACTTGCGGCTGTGTGTGTGTGTGTGCGTGTGTGTGTGTGTGTGTGTGTGTGTGTGTGTGTGTGTGTGTGTGTGTGTGTGTGTGTGTGTGTGTTGGGGGCTCAGCAACAGGAGCTGAGTCGTCCATGTCGCTGAGCTCAGGACGCAGCATTGAGCTGAATGGGATGTGGCTTTGTCTTTGTCTTAGTCCAGGCTGTTTTCCCATGATATCTTTGGTTTAGCGTGTCAGGTCGGTCCTCAAGTCTGCAGTGTGCCTGCTGTGGAGACCCTCTGCTCTATTAAATAGATATGATATATTTACAATGTGAACGCGGTCCAGTCCGGTCCGGTACGGCTAGTCGCTGTCCTCCTTGTCCTCCTGGATGGTGGTGGTGGAATGGTTGTACAGTCCCTGCGCCATCAGCTGCAGCGCCAGGCCGTTCTTGAAGCCGCTCGCCTTCTTGATCTTGGCGCGCTTGTTCTGGAACCAGATCTTGATCTGAGACTCGTTGAGGCCGAGCTCGGTGGCCAGGCTCTGGCGTCGCTGCTCCGTGATGTACCGGTTGACCTGGAACTCCGTCTTAAGCCTCTGGAGCTGCTCCGCGGTGAAGGCCGTGCGCGGCCGCTTGTCCTCTTTGCCACTTTTCGACTTTTTCAGTTTCCGTGTCCTTGGGCCTGCAGTAAGGGCAAAAGACAGGACAGCGGAAATATGAATATTCAGCGCCTCAACAATAATATTCATATATAATCATTTATAATAAATGAATAGATCGAAAACACACAAACAAGTAGGTCTATGTGGGTGCGTGTGTGTATAGCCTATTGTGTATCATTTTCTCCCACACACTCTTCATGTAGACGCGACAAAGATTATTATTATTATTATTATTATTATTATTATTATTATTATTATTATTATTATTATTATTATTAGTCATTTGGATTGTGAGAATCGTTGTGATGATAATTTATTTATTGCAATAATAATAGTAGGCTAGTTGAAACCTAAACTCTAACATCCTAGTCAGCCGTATGCAGTTACACTGTCATAATATTTCTTATAGTCATAATATTACAATGTTTGGTTGTCTTTTGAATTACAGATGAATTAAAGTCAACAAAGGCCCAAAGTATAATGATCATATCCAGTGTTCCGGTGATGATGCAGCCAGCCCGTAACACACTCACTCGTTAACTCGGCCTCGTTGTGACTACAGCCTGCTCTGACACACACACACACACACACGCACACACACACACACACACACACACACACACACACACACACACACACACACACACACGCACGCACACACTGCGCTGGTGTAGTCACGTAAACACGCAGGTGCAAACCCCACACACACATTCAGAGCTTTTTATAATAACAATAATAATAATAATAATAATAATAATAATAATAATAATAATAATAATAATAATAATAATAATAATTATTATTATTATTATTATTATTATTATTATTATTATTATACTAATAATTATAATACTAATAATAATTGAGAGAAATAAAAACCTGAAAGTTAAATATCAGCAAGACTGAACCAAGTTCAATTGAACAATAGGCCTTCACTCTATAATGCGCCGTGAAATATGCAGATGTCATGTAACACTATGGAATCATGGAGGCTATTCGTTTAAAATTGACCGCGAGTCTGTTGGTTATTACAGCAAAGTATTTATTCTTAGGATATCAAATGTATTTTGGGTTACTGATTGAACAAATGAACAAACCTCCTAAAAAAATAGAACAGATGTAGGCCCTTAGTCCAAACGTAATCCCATATTAGATCATGCAATAAAAGCAGCTCGTTATAGGTTACATAAATACATTCAGGAGACAGTCTGTTCGGATTCTACACACACAGTAGGCCTATGATACCAAACACATGAATGTGTGAATGTATGTAGTATTATATTTTGGTGAATTGAAAAGTAATTTGGGCTTAAGTCAGAGCCAAATCAAACAGACGGCTAATTCATTCAAAATGTCTCCTGAATCGGAGGCTATTATTCAAGCATTTCATTGTGTGTGATTCGGTCATGCTTTACTGACAGCGGCTCAGACAGACGCAGCGAGCACAGGACGGAAATGACATTATAGAAAATAATAACATGTGTCTTACACCTGCAAAAGGCCTGAACTATACTAATCCTATACAGGATCAACGCTGCTTATGCAAATGGACAAGACGTCCTGTTTCTTAAAGAGTGAATTAATTCACCTAAAGGAAACTCAACCAGCACCTGCATGCGTTTGGTGAAAAACGTCTCTCTATGTGTTACATGTATTTCTCGTCTATTTGAAAAATATAACACATAATATAAATAATAAACTACAATTATATTATAATAATATTTATAATAATAACCTCAAATAACGTATGGTCTATATCATTCTCGCAAATACACGGTCGCAGTAAGAAAAGAATAGCATGCACAGGAAAGGCGGGTGGGTAAAATGAGTTTTTAACTCAGCTCAGTTCTCCACATGCTATTGTATCGTTCTTAATCTTACATTAAGAACCATGTGTTACAGATGTTTGGTTGAGTCCTTGTTGAAACGCGTCAATGTCTCGGTCTGGTCCAATCAGATCATCGTCAAATCAAAGTAAAAAGTCTC
Organism: Hyperoplus immaculatus; assembly: GCA_949357725.1. Classification (NCBI taxonomy): domain Eukaryota; kingdom Metazoa; phylum Chordata; class Actinopteri; order Uranoscopiformes; family Ammodytidae; genus Hyperoplus; species Hyperoplus immaculatus. The sequence goes on from OX442361.1 coordinate 1,821,717, forward strand.
CTTTATTAGTATTTTAGAAAGCCTTTGTTTAACATCGATGCCGGGGGACTACAGATGAAAAATAGCCTTTTGGCTGATTCTGGCATTTTTAACCCATGTATGATCATGTGTTTTATTAATGTGCCCTGTCCCTTTCTTAAATAAACTAAATTGAATTTAAATAATAAAAGTCATTTTTATTTATTTGTTTAGTTTAGGCCTATTTTAAAGCCTCGTTGGCTTGTGAAATAACTCCTAACCAATGGATCGAATACAGTGCAAAACACCAGAGCTCAGAGCTGGACAGAAACGGCATTTTGAAAGAGTCGACATGATAACATTATCGAATATTGTTTTATACCTGTTCTTTAAAATGTCATGCCGTTATCTGATGGTAGAATTAAAGTGGACTACATTTGTAATCGAGGGTAAAATGATATATGAGCTATAACCCTCACCTATCAGACTGCGCTCTTAAAAACATTATTTTCCTTATGCTTTACGTTCTTAAAAAATCCGGATTTGTTGAATTAACATTTCTACACACAAATGCGTCTTGATGTTTTTCTGTCAAAAAAAGATAAAAACGTGTGTAATAAAAACATCTTACAAGTTAATACAAGCGTGCAGAGTGCAAGGTGGAGCGGTTGTTTTTCTTCGTGAAACTATTGCCTTACCAGATGAGGGCCTGTCCGAGTAGCGCGTGCAGTAGACCCATGCGGGCCAGAGGAGCGGCTGTTTGTCCGATGTAGCCGCTCCAGTGGCCGCGCCACCGCTGCGCTCCTCCGCCTTCACCCCGCCGCTCCCGGTGCAGCAAGTGGCGGCAGAGGCGCTCTGTGAGGGCGCGGAGCGGGGCGGGGAGGCGGAGGACGCGCTGCTGTCTGGAGAGCCGGGAAGACTCGGCCTGCTCACCGCCTGCTGAACAAGCTCCTTCCGACAGCCGAAGTCCGGCCGGAGGATGTTGTCGATGAAGAAGTTGGTGGTTCTGTGCGCCTGTTGGGCGGCCTGAAGCGGCAGGAGGGGCGGCGAAGGCAGACTGGGGGCCGGTGAGACGCTCTCTCCTTCACTGCTATCCGTGCTGTTCACATCCCGCGGCTCCTCCATCGCTGCTTCTCTGAAGAACGTGTGTTGTGTTCTCTCAACCACCTCCACTTAGTGGGCCAGCGTTTGTATCCAAAATATGACGGCACTAAAGCATAATCATTTTCCTTCCCAAATACCGCTGATTGCTATAATTATTGGTGAACTGTGGACATCCTGCTTGCGTAAAGGCGCACCAGCGCGTCATGGTCAGTGACTTACTATTAAACTGACTGCTTGCTATTGCCCGCTGCTCTAACACACACAGAGCTTTTCATCTGTCTGACAGACAAAGTCCACATCACATTGCCATGCGCGCGGGCACACACACGCGGGCACACACACGCACGCGCGCGCACACACACACACACAAACACACACACACACACACACACACACACACACACTGCGCACGGGAGCACGCACACTAAACGTAGGCGCATGAGTAACATCCAAAGCGCAGCGAGCCAATCACCGACCGGGACACTTTTGGACATGGGGTGACGATGTCCAATAATGTCAGGCGTCTCTGAGCCAAAAGGGAAGCTGTGGAGCAGCGAGCACAGAAACCAAACAAGAGATTAGCAATGCTCTGCGCCTTCAGCCTTGTTACGGTGTTTCTCTTACATCTTATACAAATACACACACACACACACACACACACACACACACACACTGCGGAGGGCTTTTGGATTGTATTCGACTACTCTTCTCTAGTTTAGTTTGAACTGGAAAGGCATTGTGTGTGTACAAAAAAAAAAGATTTTTGATTTCCCGAATTAGTCATTTCTCTGGGGAAGTATTCCCCTCCATCATAAGCGTCCCCGCGTCCAGAATGATGCATTATGTAGCCCACTACAGGTACAGAATATTACTCTCCCACACACACCTCTACTGGGACACCAACAAATAGGCCCACCACAGCAACACCACAAACCATCTCTCTATGTCTTATAACACATTAGAATTATGGACTAAACTGTAGGCTACACCTTCTATCTTCATATGCGTCAATTAAAAATGCCCACCGTCAAACACGGCGGGCCGGTAGAATAATACATGCATAAGAGCGGAGCGGTTTTAATAAAAAGGTATTAATAGAAAAGAAAAAAAGAATAGAGAGAGACAAGGGGACAAGGGACAACATTCGTGTGATTCATAATAAGGCCATGCTTTGTTTTTTGTTTTGTTTTTTGAATGTGAATCCATGAGTCCTGAGTGCGCCTGGCATCACTTCAATATTCTTAGTGTTAACGAAAATATTTCAATATTAATTCAATAATATTCCGTAGGAGTTCCTTCATTGCAAATGGCATTGCTCACTCTTCTATTTGTCATCCTAATAATTATAATGTTACAGGCTAAAGTTAATCTAAAGCCATTCGGATCAAAAGCTGCAAAAAGGAAGGTAGGAACCAGTCAGTTTGGTGCTGCTTGGATTATGTATTTTAGGACACACACACACACACACACACACACACACACACACACACACACACACACACACACACACACACACACACTAGACTGATGTTGACTATTGTAATGAGAAAACCTTCACAGTACCATTGGTGGAGGCTGCGTCCCTCTCATGGTGGATGGTTCCGACGCGCCACGGCAGACTGTAAAGCTGAACAGCGCTACACACAGACACGCAGACATCTACATTGAAGACTAATATGTTTGACTGCAGGAGGAATGGGCACAAAGTATGTGGAATAACAACATGTGAATCAATGGATAAACATAGCCTACATTTAAAAATAATATCAATCAGTGACATGAATGCTACAATAGCTCATAGACGCGCGAGTCCACGATGTTTGGTTGTAGTATGGTATTCCCTAGAGACAGGGGCGATGGAGGCATTATTTAAAAAAAAATCTATCCACATTTTTTAATCGTTTCATTATCATAAAATAAATCGAACAGCTGAAGGCCTAAATAAATCAATTTGAACGTAATGCGTTCTGAATTAACATTCCCGTTTTTATCAAATTCCTGACACTATAGGCTGCTAAACTCACAGATGATCGCAGATCTTGCAGCACAGGAGGGGGACTATGAAGCAAACAGCTCTTCTCTGATCCCTATGATAACATGATAGGACAGAGTTGACAGTAGGTAACGCAGGAGCTTGGGATCTTTAAGATTGCAATGTTTGTCACACAGTGGCCAGTTCACCCGGTCTGAGGAAAGGAGAGGGTTTCAGTATGGCAGTAAAAGAGACGCAGGAGAGGGAGATGACTGTAAAGATGAACGAAGAAGTGACTTCCCTTCACGCCCCGTGTTCTCCTGATAGAAGGCCTCGGACATGAACTCAACACACCAAATATTTAAGTAGAAGTGTAAGGCCTATTCGTCCTTTCTCATATTGGTCTAGATTAGATAGATAGATAGATAGATAGATAGATAGATAGATAGATAGATAGATAGATAGATAGATAGATAGATAGATAGATAGATAGATAGATAGATAGATAGATAGATAGATAGATAGATAGATAGATAGATAGATAGATAGATAGATAGATAGGCCTACTGTATGGATCCCGAAGGAAATTCAGACATCCAGTAGTAAACATAGGCTACGTAATAATTGTTCTTAATTAAAAAATAAATAAACACAGTGGCTAGTCGTCCGCCCTCTTGGATGTACCTTGATGCTATAGCCTACCAATGACAAACTGAAACCAAACAGAAACATAAATAGATGAATAGAATCAAAATGTCAGGAAGATTTAGAAACTCTGTCATGTCTAAAGGTTTCATTCAAAGGGAATCAAAGGAGAAGCAGAGATTGTATTGTGACTAAAGCAGGACGTGGTGAGAGGAATCCTGTTAACTCCTGTTCGGCTCCACGGTGCCAGCCCGCTATCCACACACACTGAAGCAGGAACACACGCTGTAAACCGCAGGGAGATAAACTGAGCTCAGAGCGACATCTACCGGCCAATGAGAGTAACGCCATGTGTCATCGTCCATCTATACGAACGTTAACACTAGCACACTCTCCGGTTACAGACAGCACATGACGTGACGCTGGATACTTGGTTCTTTGCTGTTGCTTATGATAATAAATTCAATCTGCAAAGGTGCAGCTCAATGAAGCCCATATGTTGAGTGTTTTAGACCGAACATGCAGGTTATTGAGGATGTATAATGGTTTTAATAAAGCATTCTTTATACTTTTACATGCATGATACAATATAATATAGTGGTAGGATGGCAGAGAAAAGGTGGCCGACCAATTGTAAAACTAGCAGAGGCTGGTATTACGTCTACGGTGCCCACCATCTCTACCATTGTGTCCTTGAGCAAGACACTTACAGTTTTTCACAATTGCTTAAACACATTTCCTGATAGACTACCTCACTTTTTCAAAACCCTAAACACAAATTTCAAAACTCAAACACAAAATGCAAAATCCTTCACTTCTCTTGCAAAAGCACACTTTACCCTCAAAACAGTGTTAACTCTTCACTAAATGGTGTTTTCTTTTCAAATGACAAACACATACATCATATGACTAGACATTTCTAGCACTCATTGAACACTGGTGTGCAGAATGAAAAACACTATAGTATAAATGCAAAACACTATATGAATGCTTTATCAGTAGAATTATGCCTTTGCATGTTCATACACTTTCACCTACAGTAACAACAAATACTTTACGGTTTTTGCCAAATGCTAACACACATTATGCAGAATAGTTTATTTTGCCATTTCAAACAAACACAATGAATAGGTAGGACTGCAGTTCAAGCAATTCAGTGTGTCATCATAAACTAAGAAACAATTACAGTAGAATAAAAAAACAGTGTTGTAAGGAATTGGGTGGTTGGATTATGAATCCTTTTATGGATACCGCCTCCTGTTTGCATCTGGCCACATCGCCTCATCAACATCACGCTCAATCCTTTGAGAAGCAACAGGGAAATGATCACCTGATATCCAGACTAAATCTCCTAATTATGGAGCGACTCAGGTTGGGCTGCACTCTCTGTCCAGGCTCCCTCATTGATAGGCCATGATCTATAACATGGTCCAGTATAGTGTTCCTGGTGTATGTGTCTCCGTCTGTTGCCTTATTTGTCCTCGTCCTCCTGTCGCTCTCTCTCCTCCTCTTCCCCTGACTCTTACTGTCTCACAAAGGAGCTGAGCTCACCTGGGGTCTATTTGTAGTGCTAAGGTTTAGACTGATTGGTTTTCAATTAGTTTAATTTTTTTTTAAGAGAAGTATGTTGGAGAATTTCAAACACAGCGCAAAGCATATATCGTGTTTGTAGGGTTGGAGCTTTGGTTTAGAGCATGGTTACAAAAGTTAGAGGTTGTTGTGCAGTCACTTTTAGTGTTTACAGTATTCGGCAAAAACTGTATTTGTACCAAAATGTGCAGTCTACTGTAAATCACAGCAAACAGGAGCTCATCTCTGACAATTCTATAGCTAACTGCATAAAAGCCTTTTGAGTTTAGAAATTTGATTGGCAGTGTGTTCTGTGTGATCACCAAGAGAGAGAATTCAGGAAGAGTGTGCAATATATAGAAAATTGTGTGTAATGTTGTGAAAAATGTGTGTTCTGGAAAGGGAATATGAGTCTTAGGCAGGAAATGTGTTTGGAGTTCAGCAGAATTGGTTAAGCAGTTGGTAAATTAGTTACAGATTGTGCACATTGTGTCTGATGTTCCAAAAAATGTGTTTAAACAATTGTGAAAAACTGTAATCCCAAAACTGCTCCAGGGGTGCTGTGCTGCGTCTGACCCTGCGCTCTGACCCCCTCCAGAGTGTGGTAACTTGAGAGGGGAGATGTGGAAAGACACATTTCAATGCAACCATTGACTAATAAAGTAACTCAACTTAAAATGTAAAAAGCCTGCTTTGAAAATAAAACCTCACCTCAGTCTCAAGCACAGTGCATTCAAAATGTCCTCAAGTTAATCATGACATTTAAAGCTTCAGGGTTCAATGATTAATCGCCAAATTGTTGCCAATGAAATGCCAAATGTTCTGGCTCTGTTGGTCTGTCTGGTCACTGTTTCTCAAACTATATGTGGACTTCTTCTCTTTTAGTGTACAAGCGTTATTAGTTTTATATTTCAACATGTGTAAGTATATTTAACCCTTCATTATGAAAATGTTATTGTTATAAATACAACAACAGATCATAGTTACTTTACAGAAACGTACGTGTAGTAGACAATAATGTATCAACTGCCAATAACGTAATCAAATCTCTGAACCAATTACGTCATAACTTTTCACCCATAATGTAAACGTTGTTATATTTTTGGTTGTAAAATGATTGCCCTTAAAAACATTTCTTTTTTTAGTTATAAGGTTTGTTTGATGGTAAGAATGATCTGCCCACTCCAGGTCCAAATGAAGTGGCAGCACTCATGTTTACAAACATAGACCATATCTCATACACTATATGGACAAAAGTATTGGGCCACCTAAACATTACTCCTTTTATGGAATCCCATTCTAAATCCAGGCCAATGAGTCCCACTCCGGCCCTGATGAAGCGCCCTGAAGGGACCTGAAGTGATCAGTGTTTGACTGGCTCACATTGATAGCCTGGCATTCCCAGACCTGCCACTAGGCGCTGGCAAATTAAATTTGCTGCGCCTGTTGGTCTGGACACTCTCCGTTGAAGCTTTTTCAAAAAGACCAGAAATCTGGGCTCACGTTTCAATTGGTTCTATCTAATATGGGCGCGCCAGAGCCCTTTATATGGTACTCTGGGGCGGACGTCGTAACCGGATGACGACAGTGACGTGCATGCAACGTCGAAGCCGTGATAGTAAACATCAAAGATGGCTGCGGATATGTTGTGTGAGTTTGAGACTGCTTTGGCCTCGACCCTTAACGATTTGGAAGACGGCACTCAAATCTTTCATTAGCAAGTAAGTGGAATGTTCTGTTTTGCCGACCGACCATGGCAAATGTTTATTTTAACAGTTTAACAGCTGTTCGCTAAACGCAATGGGGCTTACGTCACCTTGTGCATCGCTCTGATTGGTTGTAGTGCTATCCAACTGCGTGCAGTGGCATTTGAAATGCACGAGTAGGAGCCGCCCCTTGAGTTGGAAATTACTATTGATCGTGGCCAGACCCTATATCGTTCAAGATATCAGGGTCTGGATTTCCAGGCTATCACATTGGGGCATCAGGCTTCGTAACTATAAAGAAGTTCCTCACTACAGTGGACCGATCAGAGTGGGCCCTTACTTTGCTGCAGTCCACATCAGCTTCAAATTCCACAGCATTTCTACATCTTCATCTTTTTTTCGTCCAAGTTTCAATCCAAACACACTGATCCTTCCCACGACATCTCAATGTCAATGCACTGCTTTAAGTTTCACTTCCTGTATTATGAGGTCACAACATAAGCAGGACTCGACAACTAAATAAGAAATCAAATGAGAAAAGCTGAGACAAGTGGAAATTTAGAGTCATACAAGGAAGGGAGGAAAAACATGATGTGACTTCACTTCTCCTTTTGGGTTTCCTCCTCTTCTTTCAAGGTGTTTCACATAAACTCATACTGTATCACAGACGCGGCACGTTTTGTGAATTTAGTAAAAAAAAATATATATTTTCTCTATTTATACTTTTATTTAAATTTAAACATTTGAATTTCTTTAATTTTAGACGCTGTCAATCAGTGAGATAACAATCATAATACAATTGGGCATTATGCATGGACGGTATTATGAGACCTTTGTTGTCATAGTTACAGTTATAGTCTCTTTTTTACATTCCTAAAACTACGTCTTGACAGTCACATCAAGCTGTAGATTGTATTTTAAGCTTAATGTTCATACTGATGATTCAGAACATAAAATATGTATTTAATTATCTTTTATGATTGAGGTATTAACATATAACACAGCCTACAGACAGTTAACCCTTATGCCCTGTTGGTGGAGATTTGTGTATCTGGGGTTGCATTTTTGAGATAATTTTGGCTGTAATTGTCCCCTAGCCATAAAATGTCAAATGTGTTCTAAAATGCATAGTAGGGACTGCTGTCCATGACAAAATAAGATTGTGTGTACGTGTGTGTGTGTGTGCTGGTGGGTGTGTGTGTTTGCATGAGTCATAGGCTATTAGGGCTGCAAATCTGTACCCCTTGTATTTCCCTCCTCTCATACACACAAAAGCACACTTACACACACATGCACTTACACACACACACACACACTCTTTCTCTCACACACAGACACACACACACACACACACACACACACACACACACACTGGACATTTTAGAGCAAGTGACTGCCTTTCTGACTCGTGTCTTTGAAGTCAATAGATCAAACACTTGTACACTCTCTCTACTTGTCAGAAGATATCAACATGACCCCACTGCCCAACAACAGTTTTGGTGCAGCGAATTGCATGGTGCGAAAATGTAAACAAGGTGAGAAGGCAGGAGTTTTGTTTATGCAGGTGGGCTGCCCTAAGCTTATACTGTACATACACCCAGCACCAGAAGAGTACATTTCTAATCTGGCAGTAATGGACAAGAATATATTTTATGGCAAATCCTGCACCCAGCTCAGTGCTGACAACATCTCTGGCCGTCGGCCCAATCCAAAGGGGTCTGTGGTTGATTCCCATGGGGCCATGTTTGCAGGGAGCACTGGTCTCCTGTGTGCACACCGTGCACTGACTGGCATAAGACACACACACATACACACACACACACACACACACACATACCCATACACACATGATTTCCCTTCATTCTTGTCACTGGGGTTAAGGTGATGTCTGTGTTTTGCTGAACGTTGTTACAGTTTTTTTTGATTGCTTAAGCACGATTTTGAAAACAGGGCCCGAGTTTTCAAAACACTACACACAATTAGCACACCAAACACCCAATTACCAAAACACCTCAGACCCTTTGCAAAATGAAATACTCTTTTCAAAACTATAATCACTATTTTATAAAAAACATATTTTGTCACCATATGAAACACACACTTTTCATATTACTTAATTCTGTCTGAACCAGTTACACACTGCTGTTGCCAACCTTAAACACTTTTAGTAATTCTACTTCTCAGTTATTTGAGTAATGTATCACAAGTACACAGAGAAAGTGCAAATATACATTACAGTTTTTCACAATTGTTTAAACACATTTTTTGGAACATCAGACACAATGTGCACAATCTGTAACTAATTTACCAACTGCTTAACCAATTCTGCTGAACTCCAAACACATTTCCTGCCTTAGACTCATATTCCCTTTCCAGAACACACATTTTTCACAACATTACACACAATTTTCTATATATTGCACACTCTTCCTGAATTATCTCTCTTGGTGATCACACAGAACACACTGCCAATCACATTTCTAAACTCAAAAGGCTTTTGTGCAGTTATCTATAGAATTGTCAGAGATGAGCTCCTGTTTGCTGTGATTTACAGTAGACTGCACATTTTGGTACAAATACAGTTTTGCCGAATACTGTAAACACTAAAAGTGACTGCTATGACCACAGCATCACAACCTCTAACTTTTGTAACCATGCTCTAAACCAAAGCTCCAACCCTACAATCACGATCAGGGGTGGATTACTGCACGGGCACACCGGGCACAGGCCCAGGGGCCCAAGGGCTCAGGGGGGCCCTAAGCCAGAGATACTGATAGTAACTTTTCATGTTGCATAGTCAAAGTCAAGTCACTCATGTCAATAACAGGGTCCAGAAAGTAATAGCCGAAATATAAGTATACTCATCACAATTTAACAAGATAGAAATCATCATGGGCCCCTCAACTAGTAGGGGAGAAATACAAAAGCAAGTTAAAAACCACAGCATTAGTAGCTCTGTCTAAGGGGCTCCATGAGGGGCCTTTAAGGCCCCCTCACACATACAGAAATAAGCTTTCTATGTGTGAATTCTAAAGTGTTCATAAAAAGTAGCTATCCACCCTTTATCTGTTGAAATGGGCCCCTCCATCATGGAACATGGGTCTGACCAATCTGTTTAAGAAAAATATGAATAATGTCCCTTCTGCATCTCAGGATTTGATATAGCCTCTAAAATTTCCTCTCAAAGTGCACCAGCTTGATGCATTTTACTTTAAAAAGGTAAAAAAAAAAATCCGGGGGGGCATGCCCCCGGACTCCCCAACATGGTACAGGGTCCCTCCAACAGTATCCCAAAAACCTGTGGGAAACACTGACTTCCTTAATATGTTTTGCCATTAATTGTAGTTATCTGTGCGAAAAAGTCAGTGTACCGGACTGGATAGGGAGGAGTGGGGGGGCCCTTTAAGAGTTTGTGCCCAGGGGCCCATTGTCTCATAATCCGTCTATGATCACGATAAATGCTTTGCGCTGTGTTTGAAATTCTCCAACATACTTCTTGAAAAAAAATTTAACTAATTGAAAACCAATCAGTCTAAACCTTAGCACTACAAATAGACCCCAGGTGAGCTCAGCTCCTTTTTGAGACAGTAAGAGTCAGGGGAAGAGGAGGAGAGAGAGCGACAGGAGGACGAGGACAAATAAGGCAACAGACGGAGACACATACACCAGGAACACTATAGTGGACTATGTTATAGATCATGGCCTATCAATGAGGGAGCCTGGACAGAGAGTGCAGCCCAACCTGAGTCGCTCCATAATTAGGAGATTTAGTCTGGATATCAGGTGATCATTTCCCTGTTGCTTCTCAAAGGAAGACATTGAGCGTGATGTTGATGAGGCGATGTGGCCAGATGCAAACAGGAGGCGGTATCCATAAAAGGATTCATAATCCAACCACCCAATTCCTTACAACACTGTTTTTTTATTCTACTGTAATTGTTTCTTAGTTTATGATGACACACTGAATTGCTTGAACTGCAGTCCTACCTATTCATTGTGTTTGTTTGAAATGGCAAAATAAACTATTCTGCATAATGTGTGTTAGCATTTGGCAAAAACTGTAAAGTATTTGTTGTTACTATAGGTGAAAGTGTATGAACATGCAAAGGCATAATTCTACTGATAAAGCATTCATACAGTGTTTTGCATTTATACTACAGTGTTTTCCATTCTGCACACCAGTGTTCAATGAGTGCTAGAAATGTCTAGTCATATGATGTATGTGTTTGTCATTTGAAAAGAAAACACCATTTAGTGAAGAGTTAACACTGTTTTGAGCGTAAAGTGTGCTTTTGCAAGAGAAGTGAAGGATTTTGCATTTTGTGTTTGAGTTTTGGAATTTGGGTTTAGGGTTTTGAAAAAGTGAGGTAGTCTATCAGGAAATGTGTTTAAGCAATTGTGAAAAACTGTAAGTTCACCAAACACTTGACAAGCCCAATGCTGCAGACTGAGGAAAATATAATTTATTTCTCTCCATACACCCAAATCAGCCAACATGGAAAATCATAACAAAACATGTGTGCAGTAGTCTGCATAACACTGTTATCCCAGCAAACAACAACACACATACAATACTGTATCCAGTACAGGTTACAAATTACAGATAATACTGTAAATACATTTAAAAAATCTGATAAAGGAAACAGAAAATACAGTTTAGAAAATACTAGACATTATCTCTTCGCCTAGCTGGATCTGTCCAGTGAATTTCATCCACATCCTTCCACCGCCACGCAGAGAAAAACTGGATAAGGAGAGTATGGTGGAAGGTATAGGACTGTGAACTGTGAACTGTGGATGGTGTTGAAACCAGTTCTGGACCAGGGCAGCATGGTGGAATGACACATTGTCCCAAATGACAATGTATTGCGTCTGGTGCATTTGTTTACCTGCTCTGACTATGTTTCGCGATCAGTCTAAAAATGTGAGTATGAGGTGTGTTGTAAGGGCTAATATTGGCATGACAGAGGAGGACCCCATCTCCTCTGTGGATTCAACCCCCTCACTCTCACTGTTGTTCTGACTCCTTCCATTTTGGTTACTGTAAAGGCAGGTGAACTTACCTGCTGCATTTGTATAGTGCTTGAACCTGATTGGTGTGTCTAGAATAAAGCAATCATGTGTTTGTGCATTTGGGGGTTGTGTTTACTGATTGGCTCATGTGTTTGGTAGTTTGACAGTCAGTGCTTTGGAATTGCAATGAGGTGACATCATGATATACTTCTGTGTCTAATGTGTTTAAGTGTGTTTAGTGTTTTGCAAATCACTGTGTGTATTGTTTTGCAAAAAGTGTGAGGCTGACTTTGTGCTTATAGTGGTGCACATAGGGCCAATGGTTTGCTTCTTGAGTTTAAGGTTTTGATAATTGTGTCATACTTTTGATTTTAGTGTTTGTGCGATCGTAAAAAACTGTAAAAATGCTGTTATTTCGCTCGGTGTAGTGGTTAGAGCGTCCCCTAGAGGCTCAGTCCTCACAGCAGACCCGGGTTCAAATCCAACACATGGTCAGCTCTCTGCATGTCATTCCCCTTCTGCCCCATTTCATCTCCTCCCTCTGCACTGTCAATAAGGCCTTGAAAAGCCAAAAAAATAGATGTTATTTTGTGGTTTTAGTGATTGGTAGAAAACTCATATTTTGAAATAAAGACAGAGGTGATAAAATGGGTAAATTTTACTATTATCTTTCATTTCACCAAATTGCATTGTGTTTTCTGCATTAAAATCGGAAATCAGAGGCAAACAAATATTTTCACTTTAATTTAAAGGGGGGGTGCCAAAAACTTTCGTTATAATGTACTCTGTTTTTCACTCCGCTTTAAGGTTCATCACAGGAGATGCTTATGACACACACCATTGTCTTATATATGAAAAGGTTGGGTTGTCCTCCCTTAAAGAGAGACGTGACGCACATTGGCATGTTTTTATTTACAAAGCCTTGACCGGGAAGCTTCCTCGTTATTTAACATAAATGCTGCAAATCTCAGATGGGCTTTATCAGACCCGCTCCACTGACATGCTTATGCTTTATGTCCCACAAGCCCGGTCTGAGCTGGGAAAGACAGCTTTTAGCTTCAGTGCCCCTGACTCCTGGAACAACTTACAGCAACAAATTAAACTAAATAACTTCATATCCTTTAACCAATTTAAACAAACTATCTTAAATCTGCCAAACTCTACCTGTAACTGTTTTAATTAGGCTATATTGTACTTTCACCCATTTAATTTTAATTGCTGCCACTCTTCACCACTATGTAAATGTTTCAATTGTTTTTCTCTTCACCTGTTGTTGTGTATTTGATGGTTTTGCATTGAATATTGTTTATGTATTGTTGTTTTTCCTTTGAATTTGTTTGAACTCGACGTCATTGTAAATGAGGCTCACCCCTCAATTGGTCTCTCGAGGATAAATAAAAGTTAAATGAAAATGAAATGAAAAGTCAATGGTAGAAATCTAACTTTTTTTTTAAAGATATTTTTTGGGCATTTTTATGCTTTATTGATAGTGCAGAGAGACAGAGGTGAAATGGGGCAGAGAGGGGAGTGACATGCAGAGAACGACCGCGGGCGGGAGTCAAACCCGGGTCTGCTGCTGGGCCCGGCCCGGGGGGGACGCCCTACCAACTGAGCCAAGGGCGCCCCGAAATCTAACTTTTTGATTCAATCTGACGTTATACAAAAAGTATAAATGCACCAAAGTAATTTTTTTCACCCATCATTCAGATGGGTGAGCCGGTGATACTAATAATAATCAAAGTTAAAATATATATATATATTATTGAATTTTAGTGTAATTTTCAAAAAAGCGGTTGGTGGTATATGTTCAAAAATGGCACCTAAAGGGTTAATTTTTAATTGTGATTAATTAAATCACAACATAAATTGAACAACAACCCCTTCATGAAAAAAGTGAGAAAAAAAATTGGGAAAAATATTAATCTTTCATAATTTTATTGCAGTTTAAAGGTGAAAATACACAAAATGTACCGAACAGACCCAGTGTAACTTTTTGATTCAATCTGACATTATACAAAAAGTATAAATGCACCAAAGTAAGATGGGTATAGTATAGTATAGTAGATTTTATTTGGAGTGGACATGACAATTTAATTGGACGAACCAGATGCATTGTTTACAGTGTGTTAGCATAAATGCTAGTTTACAACACCTGTCCACAGGAGGCTTTTTTAAAAACAACAAAATAAACTAAACAAAACAGAAACAAGATCAAATACTGATAAAACAATGATAATTAAAAGAGTAAAAATGCAGTATACAATAGAGTACAGAGCAGCAATATAATGAGTCAAATATATATAGGCTACGTAGAGTAAAACAAAGGCAGCATGATCAAACAATAAACCAGTTGTAAATTATTTGTGTGAGCACTGTTGATTTGATTTGAGCCGTTGTTTAAGTTCTCTGTTAAAAGTGTTGCTATTAGTCTCTAGTTTTAGACTAGTGGGCAAGAGGTTCCACAGTTTTGCCCCCTTTGCAGAGAAAACAGACTGACCGAAAGATGTCTTGTGCATTGGAACAAGACAATCACCATAAATGGAGGCTCGTGTGTTTGCCCGACGAGAGCTCTGACGTCTGATTGGCCAATTCAGACAACAGTGGTGACACATGGTTATTTACACACTTGAAAAACAATTTAAGATTACTCAAATTAATAAAGTTATCAAAGGTGAGAAGGTTGTGTGTTTTTAGAATGCCACAGTGATGCCATCTCATGGGTTTCCGGTCCATGACTTTTATTGTCTGTTTGTATATTGAAAAGATAGGTTTTAATGTGGTAGAAGAAGTTTGTGACCATGATGTGATACAGTATGACAAATGAGAAAAAATCATAGCGTGCATAAATAATTTGGCCGTTTGACATGACAAGTCCCTTCTTATAAAACGAAAACAGTTTAGATTTAGTTTGACCTTCTTTACAACATACTTAACCTGCGTAACAAATTTTAAATTCTTATCCAGGATGATGCCCAGATATTTTACTTCATTTACTGATTCAATTAATTCATTTTTGATCCGTACCTCAAAAACATTGGTGACAGGTCTATTACGGATGGAGAAGCACATAGAGACGGTTTTCTTCACATTAATGGTCAACTGAGACAGCTCAAGCCATTTTGAAATGCTGAGTAATGCTTGTGTCAGGTGCTCACCTGCTAAACTTGGTGTTTTACTGGACACATGGATAACAGTGTCATCAGCATACATTTGACAGTTGGACCCCGGACAGCAGTTTGGTCGGTGATACTAATAATATTATAGTGTATTTTTCAAAAAAGCGGTTGGTGGTATATGTTCAAAAATGGCATCTAAAGGGTTAATTTTTAAATGTGATTAATTAAATCACAACATACATTGAACAACAACCCCTTCATGAAAAAAATGAAAAAAAAAATTGGGAGAAAATATTGATCTTTCATCATTCTATTGCAGTTTAAAGGTCAAAATACACAAAATGTACCGACAGACCCAGTGTAACTTTTTTTGAACAGGGCATAAGGGTTAAACATGGCACCTTTTGTTTTCTGTTTGTTTTCTCAAACAAATGGAGGACATTAAAATCTCTCTCAGAAACATGGACATGATTATCAGGAAACTGGCCCGGATGTGGCACAGCTGCTTTTAGTTACTTTGATCATGTTGACTGAAGCTAATAGCTGAAGAATTATGAGCAGTCTTAATTGTAGCCTAGACAGTATCTCTTCTCCTAGCTGGATCTGTCCAGAAAATGTAATCCACATCACAGGCGATTTCCTCATTTGCAAGACAACGTTGGAAGAACCTTCTTGAATGTCTTATCCACCCTTGCACTGCTACGGCGTGTGGTCCACTAGTGTCGCACAAATCTCATTAGATTTGTTTGGTCTTCTTCTTCTTCCATGTTCTCCTCATGCTTCAGGTCTTCCTCTTCCTCCACCTCGGCCTCTACCTCCTTCTTCTCCTCTGTGGATTCTTCCTCTCACCCTCACTCTCACTCTTGGCATTTTTTAACTTGTCTTTCCCTGTTGTTCTCCTTTTCCTTCTATGAAATAGGAGCGCGGCGTACGGTAGACAAACCTACAGTTACACTCTCTCCTGTCCACCCATGTTACAGTTTTTTTCGATTGCTTAAGCACGATTTTGAAAACAGGGCCCGATTTCTCAAAACACTACACACAATTAGCACACCAAACACCCAATTAGCAAAACACATCAGACCCTTTGCAAAATTAAACACTCTTTTCAAAACTATACACTATTTTATAAAAACATATTTTGTCACCATATGAAACACACACTTTTCATATTACTTAATTATGTCTGAACCAGTTACACACTGCTGTTGCTAACCTTAAACACTTTTAGTAATTCTACTTCTCAGTGATTTGAGTAATGTATAAAAAGTACACAGAGAAAGTGCAAATATACAATAAGTTCACCAAACACTTGACAAGACCAATGCTGCAGACTGAGGAAAATATCATTTATTTCTCTCCATACACCCAAATCAGTCAACATGGAAAATCACAACAAAACATGTATTCAGTAGTCTGCATAACACTGTTATCCCAGCAAACAACAACACACATACAATACTGTATCCAGTACAGGTTACAAATTACAGATAATACTGTAAATACATTTAAAAAATCTGATAAAGGAAACAGAAAATACAGTATAGAAAATACTAGACATTATCTCTTCGCCTAGCTGGATCTGTCCAGAGAATTTCATCCACATCCTTCCACCGCCACGCAGAGAAAAACTGGATAAGGAGAGTATGGTGGAAGGTATAGGACTGTGAACTGTGGATGGTGTTGAAACCAGTTCTGGCCCAGAGCAGCATGGTGGAATGACACATTGTCCCAGATGACAATGTATTGCGTCTGGTGCATTTGGTTTCCTGCTGTGACTATGTTGTGCAATCAGTCTAAAAATGTGAGTATGTGAGGTGTGTTGTAAGGGCTAATATTGGCATGACGGAGGAGGACCCCATCTCCTCTGTGGATTCAACCCCCTCACTCTCACTGTTATTCTGACTCCTTCCATTTTGGTTACAGTTTTTGCCGAATGCTTACACACATGTTTCAGACTTTGGCCCACTGTGTCAAAACTTAACACACAGGACGAATAGGACAAAGCACATGGAGATAAACTTCTAACTTATACGGCAAAATTAAACTCTTGAAACAAAACCTAACAATCCCATTTCAAAACTGTTTTTAGCATCTAAACAATACACACATGCACCTTTGATTTACTCTTTCCTAGCAGCAACAACACACAGATGTGCTTTATGCAAAACACAGCTGTATTCAGTACTTTGGATGGTTTTTAACTTTAAAAGTCTCATACAGACTTTTTTGTGAAAGATTGATCCACTACAGTTGATCTAGACACATGAAAACAAATCATAAACGCTTCAGATTGTTTATTTTATTTTGCCATTTCAGGTTTTTGCAAAAGTAAAAAAAAAAAAAACACACAAAGACACACAAGAAATGGTACCACTAGAATATTCTACAAAACATAGTGTTGTAGGGGAATAATTGGAAAACATTTAGGCTATGGACCCTGTCTCCTGTTGGCATCTGGCCACATCACCTCTGACACCTCATCCACGTCACAGGCAATGTCCTCCCTTGCCAAGCAACGGGGGAAATATCGCCTTGCGTGCCGTATCCAACCTCTTGC
Source organism: Hyperoplus immaculatus (assembly GCA_949357725.1). Lineage (NCBI taxonomy): Eukaryota > Metazoa > Chordata > Actinopteri > Uranoscopiformes > Ammodytidae > Hyperoplus > Hyperoplus immaculatus. The sequence goes on from OX442361.1 coordinate 1,839,360, forward strand.
AGAATTTTTTGGAAAGATTGATCCACTATATTTTCAATTAGACACATGAAAAAAATATAGAAAAGCTTTGAAAAAAAGTTTATATTGCAATTTCATGATTTTGGCCAACAAAAGAAAAAACACAACGAATAGGTAGGATCACAGTTCAACAAGCAATTCAGTGTACATACATACATACATCTTCAACCGCTTATCCGAAATCGGGTCGCGGGGGCAGCAGCTTGAGCAGGGAACCCCAAACTTCTCTTTCCCGGGCCACATCAACCAGCTCTGACTGGGGGATCCCGAGGCGTTCCCAGGCCAGTGTGGAGATATAATCTCTCCACCTAGTCCTGGGTCTTCCCCGAGGCCTCCTTCCAGCTGGACGCTCCTGGAACACCTCCCTAGGGAGGCGCCCTGGGGGCATCCTTACCAGATGCCCGAACCACCTCAACTGGCTCCTTTCAACGCAAAGGAGTAGCGGCTCTGCCCCGAGTTCCTCACGAATGACTGAGCTTCTCACCCTATCTCTAAGGGAGACGCCAGCCACTCTCCTGAGAAAACCCATTTCGGCCGCTTGTACCCGCGATCTCGTTCTTTCGGTCATTACCCAGCCTTCATGACCATAGGTGAGGGTAGGAACAAAGATCGACCGGTAGATCAAAAGCTTTGCCTTACGACTCAGCTCTCTTTTTGTCACAACAGTGCGGTAAAGCGTATGCAAAACCGCCCCTGCTGCTCCGATTCTCCGGCCAATCTCACGTTCCATTGTTCCCTCACTCGAAAACAAGACCCCGAGGTACTTGAACTCCTTCACTTGGGGTAAGGACTCATTCCCTACCTGTAGTAGACAAACCATCGGTTTCCTGCTGAGCACCATGGCCTCAGATTTAGAGGTGCTGATCCTCATCCCAACCGCTTCACACTCGGCTGCAAACCGATCCAATGAGAGCTGAAGGTCACAGGCCGATGATGCCATCAGAACCACATCATCCGCAAACAGCAGAGATGAGATCTTCAGACCACCAAACTGCAACCCCTCCCCACCACGACTACGCCTTGATATCCTGTCCATGAATATCACAAACAGGATTGGTGATAAAGCGCAGCCCTGGCGGAGGCCAACCCCCACCGGAAACGAGTCCGACTTACTACCGAGAACCCGGACACAGCTCTCGCTTTGAGCGTACAGAGATTGGATGGCCCTGAGAAGAGACACCCTCACCCCATACTCCCGCAGCACCCCCCACAGTATCTCCCGGGGAACCCGGTCATAAGCCTTCTCCAAATCTACAAAACACATGTAGACTGGATGAGCAAACTCCCAAGCTCCCTCTAGGATCCTTGCGAGAGTGAAGAGCTGGTCCGTTGTTCCACGGCCAGGACGGAATCCAATTCAGTGTGTCACTATGAACTCTGAAACAATTACAGTAAAAAAAATAAATAAAAGAAGTGTTGTAAGGACTGGGGCGGGTGGATTATGAATCCTTTGGATACCGCCTCCCGTTTGCGTCTGGCCACATCGCCTCATCGACATCACATGCAATGTCATCCTTTGAGAAGCAACAGCGAAAATATTCCTGATATCCAGTCTAAATGTCCTAATTATGGAGCTATTGTGTTGTTGGGCTGGAATCTAAGACCAACCTCCTATATTGTTTGGCCATGATCTGTAACATGGTCCACTATATTGACCCTGTCTCCGTCTTTTGTCTCCTTTGTCATCGTCCTCCTGCCGCTCTCTCTTGTCCTCTTCCCCTGACTCTTACTATACTGTCTCACAAAGAAGCTGAGCTCACCTGAGGTCTAGTTGTAATGCTAAGGCTCACACTGATTGGTATTATATTAGCTTTATTTTTTATTTTTCATGTGTGAGTCTGTGTGCTTTTCCAATTTTAGTTGTGTTTTGTATTTTTAAATAGATGTGTTTTCCCAATGATTGCAGGAGATTTCATTTTTGAACAATGTGTCTTATGTGAAAAACAGTGTGTAGTGTTTTGCAAGAAGTGTGTTGGAGAATTTCAAACACAGTGCAAAGCACTTATTGTGTTTGTAGGATTGGTGCTTGTGTTTAGGGCATGGTCACCAAAGTTAGAGGTTGTGATGCTTTGGGCATAGCAACCACTATTAGTGTTTAAGCATTAGGTAAAAACTGTAAAGGCAGGTAAACTTACCTGCTGCATTTGTATAGTGCTTGAACCTGATTGGAGTATCTACAATAAAGCAATCATGTGTTTGGGCATTTGGGGACTGTGTTTACTGACTAGCTCATGTGTTTGGTAATTTGACAGTCAGTGCTTTGGAATTGCAATGAGGTGACATCATGATATACTTCTGTGTCTAATGTATTGAAGTGTGTTTAAAAGTGTACTGTGGCTTGAATAGGGGCCGCAGACAGTTTGTCAGACGACCCCCAAACACTGAATTCAAGCCACAGTACACTTTGAAGACAGTGAAGCATGGTGGCACAGACATCATGTTATGGGGATGTTTCTCATACTATGGTGTTGAGTCTATTTATCGCATAGCATGGATCATAGATCAGTTTGGTTACATTTAAATACTTGAAGAGGTTATGTTGCCTTATGCTGAAGAGGAAATGCCCATAAAATGGGTGTTCCAACAAGTCAACGACCCCAAACACACCAGTAAGCGAACAAGATCTTGGTTCCAGACCAACAAGGTTAGCGTTATGGAGTGGCCAGCCCATTCCCTGGACCTTACTCCAATAGAAACCCTATGTGGTGACATCAACAATGCTGTTTTTAAGGCAAAACCAAGAAATGCAGAGGAAATGTGGAATGTAGTCCAATTGTCCTGGGCTGAAACACCTGTTCACAGGTGCCATAAGTTGGTCAACTCCATGCAAGACAGATGTGAAGCAGTTCTCAGAAACAGAGGTTATACAACTAAATATTAGTTCATGATTCATAGGAAAGCTAAAGCTTCATGCATTTTTCAGTCGATACAGTAAATGTTTGAGTTGTAAAGAAAAATGCAGACACTGCTATTTTTTTGAACAGTCAAACCTTCCTTTTTCTTCACTTTCTGTAAAGATGAAGAAACATTTGACAAATGTTTCGGTAACACTTTATAATAACTATCCGTTGTAACTCGTTAATAGATCATTAGTAAACTCTTAATTAATGATTATTAATGATTTGTTAAGTGTTTGTTAGCAGTTTGTTAAGGATTTATAACAATGGTAGATAGTTAATAGCTTAATAATTGAATCAGTTCATCTGGGAGGTAATCCGAGATTAACTGATCACGTCACGTTCAAGTCCATGGCATGCAGTGTGTATTGAGTTTATTTAAAAATATTTGAAAATGGGGCTGCCCTCAGTTGCCCATGCACTGTGTATAGTCTATAGCCTATTTCAGCCTCGTCGGTATCTCGGATTACCTCCCAGATGAACTGATTCAATTATTAAGCTATTAACTATCTACCATTGTTATAAATCCTTAACAAACTGCAAACAAACACTTAACAAATCATTAATAATCATTAATTAAGAGTTTACTAATGATCTATTAACGAGTTACAACGGATAGTTATTATAAAGTGTTACCAATGTTTCTTCATATTTGGAGTTGGAATAGAATGTGCAATGTCCCCAATGCATTTGCGTGTTTGGAAATAAAGGCTATGATAAGGATTTTGATCTTTACTCAATTTTTAAACACACTGCTATTATTTTGAACACAACTGTATATTTCAAAAGGTGCTATTGACATGATATTGTCACCAGGTGTTGGTAACAACCCAAGTAATCCATACATACAAAGAAATCAAAACAAATACGTTCACAAATTATTATATGTAATAATGTGAAATTACACAGGGAAAAAGTATTGAACACACTCACTGATATTTATTTAATACTTTGTACAAAAGCCTTTTGTTGGTAATGACAGCTTCAAGACGCCTCCTGTATGGAGAAACTAGTCGCAGGCATTGCTCTGGTGTGATTTTGGCCCATTCTTCCACACAAACAGTCTTCAAATCTAGAAGGTTCCGTGGGCCTCTTTAATTAATCTTGATCTTCAGTTCTTTCCATAGATTTTCAGTGGGATTTAAGTCAGGTGATTGGCTGGGCCGTTCTAGCAGCTTTATTTTCTTTTTTTGAAACCAATTGCGTGTTTCCTTGGCTGTGTGTTTGGGATCAATGTCTTGCTGAAATCTCCACCCTCGTTTTTTCTTCATCACCCTGGTAGATGGCAGCAGATTTTGGTCAAGAATGTCTCGATAAGATTGCCTGTACCGTTTGCTGAAAAGCAGCCCCACATCATGATGTTCCGAACCTCAAAACTTCACTGTTAGTATAGTGTTTTTAGGGTGATGTGCAGAGCTATTTCTCCTCCAAACATGGTGTGTATTATGGCATCCAAACTCTTACATTTTGCTCTCATCTGACCACACTATATTCTCCCAGTATTTCACTGGTTTTTCAAAATGTTGTGCAGCAAACTTTAAACAAGCTTCAACATGCTTTTTTTTCAGCAATGGAGCGTAGCGTAGTTCAGACAGGGTACGGACGTCAAGCGGCTGTCATCTGTGCGCATCAGCTGACAGCCAGTTTACGCCCCTAGCACACCATTGGCCGTACACTCAAAGTGGTGCCTTATTTAAGCTGCTCTAGCCTACCTACTGGTGCTGCTTCCTCTGCAAGCTTTTGCAACTGCTGTAAAACAAACGACATGGCTGTCAGTTCACATGCTCTACTTACTAGTGATGGGCAAATGAAGCTTTTATGAAGCATTGAACCAGTTGAGCCAATGTTTCGAAAATAGGTTCATTACTCGAAGCTTCAGTGACAAGTGACCTCTGCTGGCGAAGTGCGAGGCTGCAGTGGATTCAAAGTATCCCTGCTTTTAAAATAATTTGACGCACACACACACCCCACAAACCCAAATACTCAATATCATGATCTATTCACGAATAAAGATTGATCAAAATACAGATGTCTAAATTGTTCTTAAAAGGATTGGCCTAGCCCATGTCCAAATAGGCTAACTGATTTAGGCTAGGATATAATTGAAACAGCATTTCAGAAAAACCTACAATATAATGACCTCTGCCACCGACCGGGATTCGAACCCCGAACCTCCACACCTCAGTCGGTGTGTCATCCCCTAGCCTAATCTTAATGACATTACGAACAGTTTTATTACATACTGGACACAACTCCCGAAAACGGTTGTAGCGCCGATTGTGTGATAATTTTTTCCAATAAATAATTTGGCCGTGTCGCAGTGACCGGCTTGCTTTGGGCAAGGTTGGCTGGGTGTGCTTGAGTAGCCTTACTCTTAATTATGAGGGATGGGGAACACTCAAAGATTTGTATTGAGGTAGGCTGCCTTAGTTTTTCAACGGCTTATGGATTGAGCCGGTTTCTTTTATAGCTCAAAGCTTCTCCACCGAGCCACGGACCAGTCAAGTGATTCAGGCAACGAAGCAGTTGCTGCTTCGGACGTCATATGTCACGTGATTTTTTTCGTACTGAAGCAAGCTTCGAAGCAGTGCTTCTTGGGAATTGTAGATCAGGGTTTGAAGCACGTATCGAAGCTTCAGTGTCAGACTGCCATCACTACTACTTACCCTGCTGTTTGGCGTGTCGATCCACTCAATTTACGACCAAGATTCATGGCAGATGGACAAAACTATGGATTATCTCAGCTACAGCTATCCAAGCAGAGGAAGCCATCCGTATGCAGAGCAGCGTTCCACTCGTCGGAGCTCCCGTCTGGCAAGTTAAAAAACCTCAATCACCCAGCATCGGCTAATGGCTGGGGCCAAAACTCCTGGAAGTTACAACCCCGGCCGCGGCCCAAGAGAGCACACGAGTTGGTTCCAGTCTCTTGGGTCCATGGATCCAATCACGGGTCCAGCCTCCGCAGACAGCTCCGTGATTCGGAAGACAACGCCGTCCTCCCAGCGCCGCTCTACATCCAAACATCACTTGCTATGATGTATTCCCGCATCGAAGCCTCGGAGTCCGGTTCGGCAAACTCAGCGGGTCCATGACGTTCCCAGGTCAACAGGCTCCGGTCCGTTTTCCCTCTCCAGCTGAGCAGAGCAGCAGCAGCCAGCGGCTGCGTCGCCGGCCGATGTCGTCACTCTAGCGGGTAGCGAGGCATCACTATCCCGCGGAGAATGCTGGGAAGTGTAGTTCCGGTTATTTCCTTGACCCAGTGTCACCAACTCCAAGTGTTAGCCTACTCATTACACCAGGGGTGGCCAACCCGCGGCTCGCGAGCCGCATGCGGCTCTTTGCCCAGCTTCGTGCGGCTCTTCAGTTCATATCAAATTATGTGATTATAATTTATTTTATTTTTTTTATACTTTTTTTTTGTGTGGGCCTATGTGTGTGCATGTTTGCAAACGTTTCATGCTGCTCTTACGTTCGTTTTACATGTTGTCTATCATTTCATTTTTTATTTTATTAATGTGTAGGCCCTATGTGTATGCCTGTTCGCAAATGTTTAATTGAGGACGCAACATAACGTTCGCAAACGTTTGGTGCGGACACAACATAAAACGATAGTTACGTATGTAACTACGGTTCTATGAGTTCCGGATGACCGCCAGAGGCGGTGCTTACAGCACTGGATGTTCCATCGCGCGCATGCGCAGGTCGAGATCTTTATACCAACAAAGTCACCTGTGACACCTGGGTGACTCCGGGAATGTATATATTCCGGAAGTCACCAGAGGTTCTGTTCCAACTGGATCTTCTCGCGGTGTCTGAGAAGTCTGAGTGACAGAGAACTCTGGCGGTCATCCGGAACTCATAGAACCGTAGTTACATACGTAACTATCGTTCTATTTCGTTCCTACTGACCGCCAGAGGCGGTGCTTACAGCACTGGATGACTTATACCAAAAAGGTCACGAAGAGTACTCATCAATTAAGGGCTTGCAGCCATCAACAAGACAGCTGTCATCCCACCGGATGAGGTGCAGCAACATTACTCTGCAGAGCCGCGCAACGTACATGATGAAGACCATGTAGCCGTGGCGCAAATGTCCTGCCGTGAAATCCGCTTCAAGGCAGCCCCTGATGTAGCCATACTCCTGGTAGAGTGGCACTCAACGGCCAAGGCATGGGGAGCCCCTGTGCTCTATATGCATTCAAGACCACCTCCACAAGTCAGTGGGAGTGTCTCTGTTTGGACAGGGCAGCCCCCTTCCCGCAGCTCCCATAGCAGACAAAGAGGTATTTGTCTTACGCAAGCTGGTTGTTGCCACAACCTATGCCCTAAGCGCCCGCACCGGGCACAGTGGGTCTGACGTTCTTTCTGCACCCCCTGGTGAGCCCAGGGGATTGAAAGCAGCCAACTCGATCGATTGGTTTACATGGTGGGGAGACAATCGTTTGGATAGGAAGGATGGATTGGCGAGAGCACCACTCCTGACCCTTCTGCATGCCAGAGCAAGCACGCCTGGCTCACTGCCGAGGCATGGAGTTCACCGACCGATTGCAGTCGCAATGGCAAGGAGGAATGCCGTCTTCATAGACAGCCGCGTCAGGTCTGCCTGACTCAGCGGCCCAAATGGGGGTAGACCTAAGGCCCTCAGGACTACTTGTAAGTCCCATGATGGTGCCCTCAGGGGTCATGGTGGCTGAATGAAGCCTCTGGCCTGACTAGGTAGTGGGACCCTACCGTCTGGTTGTCCACCCCTGCATGTGCGGCCGATATCGCAGCCACATAGACGCACAGGGTGGAAGCAGCTGTCCTGCTGCCCAACACAGACTGCAGAAAGTGTAGTATCACTACCACTGACAAGTCCATGGGACTTCGCCATGTGCCATGCACCACTGTGAAAACAACTTCCACCTGTCTGCATAGCGCCATGTAGTGGCGAGTGCCCCTGAAGTTAAAACGGTATGGACCTCTGACTGGTCGCAATACGTCAACAGTGGGTCCTGGCTACCAGGAGCCCCACGCACAGCTGCAGGCGCCCCGAGTTCGGGTGCCACATGTGCCCGCCTACCTGAGACAGAAGGTCCTGTCTCCCTGGAAGGCACCAAGGCTCTCCTTGAGGAGTTTAGTAACGCTGGGATCCATGGCCTTCCTGGCCAATGTGGAGCCACCAAACGTAGGCTGTAACTGCAATGCTGGACCCCATCCAGTGTTGTCAGTAACAAAAGCTACACACATAGTGTGTGGCACGGCTCATCCACTGGCAAGCAATAAGTAAGCTATGCACGCAAGGCTTAGGTGAGAGCCCACGCTGGTGGGACACAGCTCAATACACAGTGAAAGCGACTTCTGACCCGAAGCCGCCCACTTGACGAGCAAATTAGTAGCCTATGCAACCGCTCTAGGCGACAATGCTACAAATACTGTGGCGGTGGCTTGGCTCACCCCAAGCCACTCGCTGTCGATTAAATCAAAGTAAGCAACCGGTCTAGGCGAACTTAGCACCCGATCACGGTGCAACAATGCTAGAAAGACAATACATTCGAGCATACAATTAGCAACCGGGCTTAGTGAAAAACACACAAGCAACGGTGCGAAGGAAATGCACAAAGCAGTATGACTGGCCAAGCACTAGCCAGAGCATCCTGCCTTAGGGGACTGGTCCTCTCCATCTAGGAGCACCCAGGGGGACAGTGGGTCATCTCTTCGGAAGCAAAGAGATATGCCACTGCCCTGCCATACTTGTCCCAATCATGCCCACCACCTCCGGATGGAGTCTCCACCCCCGGGGGTGGCCCTTTTCTATCGCTGTGTTCCGGACACCTGGAACTTGGACAGCTTGGATAATGATAATTAGATTATGCTGAGGTCAGCATACTTATCAGTCGAAGGAAGAGGCTGTACTCCAGCAGCCTCCATTGCATGGAGTGCTGTAGTAGCTGCTGAACGGTAGCTACGCGCTATGGAGAAAGGCAGGCTCGCATGGCCGCCGACTCGAGCACCAGCTGAGCTGTAATGGTGGCAGGGATGCTGCCACACTGTCTAATATCCGCAGAGCCAGGGACGGCCCAAACGGAGGAACCCTGAACTGGTACACCCTGCCCAGAAATGCAAAGGGGAGGACCACCTGTGACATTGGGCAGTAGGGACTTGAAGTAGCATCTTTCAGGGCTATGACACAACCCAGTCCGCCTGAGCGATAGACTGGAGTACCCCTGCAACACGCAGCATGGGGAAGGAAGAATCGTGAGGCATGGATTCCGCCGTCTTAGTCCAGAACGGGGCGACCCCGCCCCACCTCCTGGTACCTGAACTTCGGTTGAGTAGAACCTACCGAGCATCGAGTAGCACCCCCAAGGACTCTGGGGGAGGGCGGAGGCTGGACGCCGACCTCCTGGCGCCTGAAATGCAGCTGTAGCGCAGTGTTACGGCACTGTACAGAATGTGCTGAGAAGCACTGGCCCCTTGATTGTCCACCTGAACGTGGTTGAGGCTATTGGCACGGGGTACCAGAGGTTCCCGGCCTGGAATCAGGCAGAGGTGCACGTCGCTGCGTGCAATTACTGTCTAGCCTAGTCAACCTGGACACTTCGCACCGGGCCTGAAGAGCAGCTGGCCGAACGTCTGGCCTGGGATCACTGAAAGAGAATGGAGGGTCAGTCGACACACCTCCGACTGGGACGACGTCACAGTTGACATCAACATGCCTAGCTCCCTAAGTCATAATGCAAAGTCTGCAGTGAAGCATCACTGAGGGTCCATGCTGAGTGACCAGCACCTGACCCCTGTATGGTTAGCGACCGAGCCAGGACTGTGTGAGAAAGCAAATTCCCAGATGGCCCACACAGGCAGCAATGTCGTAACTCCTAATAAGGAGATCGCCTGAAATCCGGCACTGGGGCCGAGGGCAGCGCACATCGGCTCTCAGAGCCTCGTCTGGGGAGACAACCAGGGATGCTAGCAGGCTCAATCGGAGCTAACCAGTCCGAGCCCTAACTATCAGCATTGTGCATGGCTGCCAGAGCTCTGCTGTTGCAGTGTGATGGGAGAGAGCCCTTAAATCTGGCCAGCATCTACGGAGCTGAGCGGAATAAGGCTCAGAGGGAGGCACACAGGAACGGAGGATTGAGGGCCTGCCGCTGGTTGGAGGCTAGTAGAAGAGCCTCTACCTAGCAACCTAAGTGCCTGAGACATGAAACTACAGTTCATGCATGGGCTATCTGACAGCGCTTCCCTCAGGTACTCAACCCTGAGACCTGCAGGGCACTTGTCATGGCCATTCCCCACTGTATGGAGGTCATGAAGGCGTAAGCTGCCACTGTCACGCCAACTAAATATGCATCTGACTAAGGTATGCAACCGGGCTCCAGGCGAAAACAACCGAGCCGCGGCGAGAACAACCGAGCCGCGGCGAGAACAACCGAGCCGCGGCGCGACACCGCCAGAATAATACAGCGGCGGTGCAAAACTATAGCGCCCACTGGCGAGCAATTACAGTAGCCTGCGCAGACACGACAACTGTGTGACAGCTACAATAACACAGTGAAGGCGGCCCTTGGAAACATAAGACGCTCACTGGCTAGCAACTAATGCATGCAACCGGGCTTCAGGCGAGAGCAACCGAGCCACGGTGCGACACCGCTAGAATAAAACGGTGGCGGTGTAAAACTATGCTGCCCACTGGCGAGCACAATTACAGTAGGCTTTAGGCAATCGAGCTTTAGGCGAGAGCACCCAAGCAACAATGCGACCTGTTGTGTAAAGCTATGCTGCCCCCTGGCGAGCATAATTACAGTAGGCTTTAGGCAATCGAGCTTTAGGCGAGAGCACCCAAGCAACAATGCGACCTGTTGTGCAAAACTATGCTGCCCACTGGCGAGCATAATTACAGTAGGCTAGGCAATCGAGCTTTACGAGAGCGCACCCACGACCCCCTAAATAACACAGTTCAATTGAATTCAGTTTACTTAAGAAGGGGACAGTGCAAATCAATAAACCACATGATCATACATGGGTTAAAAAATGCTAGAATAGCCAAAATGCTATTCTCCATCTGCAGTCCCCTGGCAGTGTCAGCGGCTCTTGGTGACGGCAACGACGTTCACTGGTGAGCAAATTAAGTAGCCTATGCAGTCAGGCTAAGGCGTGAGCTACCGTGCAACACGGCTATAATAACACAGCGGCACAGACACGACACCCGTGCCGTGAAACTAAGCTGCCAACTGGCGACACACTACAGCAGCCTACACACGAGCAACAGTGTGACACGGCTAAAATAACACGGTGAAGGCGATTTAGGAAACTAATTCGTCCACCGGCGAGCAATACAGCAGCATACAGTGTATAACAGCATACTAGTGTGTGGCACGGCTCACCCACTGGTACGAGCAAATTAAGTAGCCTATGCAACCGCTCTAGGCTACTCACAATGCTACAAAGTACTGTGGCGGCGGCTTGGTACCCCCAAGCCGCTCGCTGTCGATTAAATCAAAGTAAGCAACCGGTCGGGGCGAACGTAGCACCCGATCAACAGTGCAACAATGCTAGAAAGACAATACATTCGAGCATACAATTAGCAACCGGCTTAGCGAAACACACAAGCAACGGTGCGAATGAAAGAATAACACGGCGACTGTGAACCCAGCCGCCGCCTGATCTAATCAAAGCAAGGTGGAAAGGTGCTATTAGCTTCCGCGGTAGCCTCGGGCTACGCGTAGCCTTCACACTTTACTCACCCCTACCGGCCGCAGCCAAGTCGAACGAATTGCAAGTCGCAGCCCTTGGTGGTCGAAGTCAAATCGAAGCACCAACCCTTAGGTACGAGCTACTTGCGACAAGCTAATGGTATATTAGCACACAACAATGTGTGCGACCTGCTAGTCCGCGAGAATATAGAAGGAACAGAACCTCTGGTGACTTCCGGAATATATACATTCCCGGAGTCACCCAGGTGTCACAGGTGACTTTGTTGGTATAAAGATCTCGACCTGCGCATGCGCGCGATGGAACATCCAGTGCTGTAAGCACCGCCTCTGGCGGTCAGTAGGAACGAAATAGAACTGCCCGCTCAGCTTGGAGGGAGGTTTTCCGTGAGTAAACTATTTGTGTCAAGTTCGCTCCGAAACAGAGTGGGAGAGTTCATATTTTTTGTTGAATGTTATGGCAGGCCATTCTGCCTTATATGCCAGGTGTCATTTGCGCATTTCAAGGCTTCAAATCTTCGGCGCCACTTCAGCTCTCTCCATGCTAAAAGTAAGTCCCACAAAGCAACATGCATAGTAAGAGAAAAACGCTATTTTAAATTGTTATATTTTTGTTTGTGGACTTGGTTGAACTGAGAGTTTGTGTGTGAGGCAGTGCTGTCGTCTTAGTACTGTAAGAGTCCAGTCCTGTCATTATCACAGGGGCGGCCTTAACGATGTGGGGGCCCGTTTCAAGTCCTAGTGTGGGGCCCCCTGTTTTTATTTTTTTATTTATTTTTTATTTTTTTAATAAATAATGCTTGTGCATGCATGTGCAAGCTCCCCGCAAAAATAAAAACGCCCCCCCCCACCTGAAATCTTACTGGCCACCCCAGTGCCCCCCCCCCCCCCAGTTCAAATGTTATTTTTTATTTTAATTTTATTTTTTTAATTACATTTTTTTCCTGATATGTATCCTAGTTCAGAGATGATATGTATTTTTTTTTCTTTCTTAACTTTTTTTGATAGGTAGTTGCCAAGTTCATCACACAAACACTCCAATCCACTGATATGAGATCAGTTTGCAATTTTCAATTACTAAATTAATGGTAGGACTGTGGCCACTAGAACTGGTCTCTGGTCAGCAAAGGTCTTGAAAACAGCATAAGTGTGCTTGTGACATGCGTGCCACCCATGCATGTGTATAGGCACATGTCCCAGCAGATTTTTTAAATCTGAATAAAAAAATTAAAGTTTGTAGTTAGCGAGTGTAACATGTTCTTAGCAAGGGCAGACTTTCATAAATAAAGGTTTATTTTTTTAGCAAGATATTTGGTCAAAAGCTAGTGGTCACCCGTCCCTCTGTGCAGTTGTTAGGCATCTGGCTGCTAGCAAGTTATGTTATCTTGCTAATTTTACTATTCATCTGAGCTGAAATAAATATTGACTTTTTCCTTTATTATCTTCGCCAGAATGCACCAGAATGCTTAGATTACATGTTAAGAACACAAAAAAATCTTCTGGGGGGGATACCCCCAGACCCCCCTTCAGGGGTTTAGTTTTCTGACAAACATTACAATGGGTACTAACATGATTTGGGCATTTGGGATTATAAATCATCTTTGAATTGGTTGTACAGCATATCACATGCTATTCATTCAGGGGTGCGATGGCCACCCCACTCTAACTCTGTGGCCTTGGCCACCCCCAGTCAAAATTTCCTGGAATCGCCACTGTGTGTACCCGCGTGTACGATGTGGCTCTTTGCAGTAACACAGTAAAAAATGTGGCTCTTTGTCTCTGACTGGTTGGCCACCCCTGCATTACACCATCTGTAGCTTTGTCTGGCTGTGCGAACTACGCATGTCTCGCAAGCCCCTGCTGCTCACCTAGTTAAATGTGTGCCTTGCTTGGCAGTATATGGTGATATATATATATATATATATATATATATATATATATATATATATATATATATATATATATATATATATATATATATAAATAAAAGAAAAAAAAAACTGCTGAGTTGCCAGGTCGGGCGGTCTAATCAAGCATGCAACGGCTACTGTGCTCTTGCATTCATATCGCTATACGAAGCAATTAAATTGAGGGACACTATAACAACCTGGCATTTCATACTCAACGCTAGTTCTGCTTCTTATATTCCATGTGTCGGCTAAGGTATTGCAGCATTTTAGCTTGTGTTATCAACATACTGAATGTATTGATTTCTAATCAAGTAGTCACCAGGTGGACAGAAACCAACAAGCCGTGACAACGAGGGGATACGATTGGTAATGCATGCATGCATCCGCCCACTCTAGTAAGGTAGGTAATGCTGCTTTTTATGAGTGTCCGTTACGGGCCGCATGGTTCAGGGATGATGACAGCTAACTAAACAGACTTGTGGCTGTTTATTTGATCGGATGAAGCTTGATACAGTCGTGGTAAAGCATAGACTGTATGGGTAAAGGTATGTGATTTTGTCTTATCAGTGTGGCTCATTAAATGGTGCACACCACCGCCGCTCCAGTCTCTCCTATCTCCAAGCGCAATAGCCTATGTTAGGCCTCATAGAAGCCATATTAATTTATTCTGTTACGTTCATGTTTTGCGCTCCATAACACTAGGGGGCTGTATTGGGTGTGGCTGAGGTTCGGCAGCCAGCCCAAGTATGCCATTTAACACAAGGAAAAACAGGGAATCAGGTGTTTGATCGGGAAGCAAACAGTTTTTACTTTTTACAAGTGTATTATGAGTTAACGTTGCGCCGGTGATGGATTTATGAAGGAATAAACCTGCCGTACTACAGTCAAATGTACTCCCGTTTACTGAACGCCCGTCGGACTTATCCACATTAACTCGGTAGTGGCTTCGGACAGGGCTTAGCCGCTACCCCTCATGACATAATCTTGTAAAAATGTATGTGTATTGCTATTCTCAGAGCTGTGTGATAGTCGAACATAGTTAACGATTTGGAGATGTCTCATGCTCAAAGATAGGTACCGCTTTCAAAACTTTAACCTCAGCTGTTTTTTGTTGCTTTTGGGACCTTTAGAGATGTCATTTGCAAGTTCCCATCGTAGGAGGAACTCTGTCTATGTGTATATAATAATTATATGCCAATGCTGCTATATTGATTGAAGGGTGAATCAGGCCGGTCGTTGAAATAGCTTTTCAGACCATTCACCAGGCTTCAAGCCCTGGCTTAATATGCGGCTCGTGGCCTGAATCTGTGCTAAACCCCTAGCCGTAGGTCACGCTGCATAGCCTATTACGCAATGTGTTTAAACTTCAAGAGTATGTGCAAATACTAGCTGGAAATATATACCCACATCTTGGAATGATGTAGGGGTTGGCAATGAGCATAGACCTTCCGCTTCCAACCAAGGGAAGGCACCAACGCATGCATTTCAAATACCACTGCATGCAATTGGATAGCATACAACCAATCAGAGCAATGTTGCCTATAGACCTGGCAAATGCATCTCTTGCTAATGAAATATTTGGATGCCATCTTCTGTACATTTTGAAGGAAGCTAAGTCCAATCGATAAGTGTCGAGGCCAAAGCCGTTTCAAACAATGTATCCGCAGCCATCTTTGTTGTAAATAAAAATATGTAATTGATTCCCAGGATATGCAAATACATAATTGTAGTGCATGCAGCTTGTGCGGGGACGACCATTCTAAGTCTGCTGCCCGAGACAAGTCACCTTACGGAATGGGAAATTAAATAAATGCATATATCCAGTGGCGTGCACAGACATTTTGGGAGGCAGGTGCTCAGTGTAAAAAAAAGGGCATAATATATTCTATCGATGAATGAGCAAATCATTTTAAGGGTACTTGTACAAAATCCCCCACTGGCCTAAAGACTTTTAATACCCAGCCACACATAGAGTGTTTCTCAAAGGAATTTGGGAGACTGTGTTTGGAATCCTGGACCTTCTAGGGGGGTCCGGGGGAGCAACCCGGAAGAAAAATGTTAACCTTTTAAAGTAAAATTCATCAATCTGGTGCACTTTGAGAAGAAAGGTAAGGCTAAATCACCTGTGTCAATGTGGGCTATTTAGTACTATTTTCTGGAATAATTTGGAGACACATAATTACCAAAAAGCAGAAAGAAAAAATGTACATGTTTGAAAAAAAAAGTTTTTTTATTTTTTAAATAATCCCTCATCCCGAATTCTCTCTTTGAAGTCTTCGTTAGGCCCCTGATCTCCGTACTAATAATATCCTATTAAGGTAAATACAAGATTATTGCAAGTATTGTAACATAGAAATAACTTATGGTTGGGACAAAATAATATAATTAGCTTATATAGCTTCATGATTGATTTAGTACCACCAAAACACTTTGCGTTGTTAAAATAAAATGTGTGGACAGCTTTTAAGATATTTCAATAACATTTGAGGAACAGTTCAACATTAAAATCTGAGCTTTAAAAGGCCCTGAACAGTTAACATGACTCTGGTCTTGACTCTGACCTTTCATCTTCATCATCGTCCTCCTTGCTGCTGTTGGATGCTTTCATCCAGGAGAGCAGAGAGCAGCTCCCCTGGGCTGCCTGCTGTAGCTCCCTTTCTTTTTCCTTTTTTAACCTCTCCTTTCTAGGCATTATACTGCAATTTGTAAATAAAAAGAGACCAACCAACCATATGAATAAGACTGCTTGGTTACATTACAACAAGGCACAAGCTATTTTTTCTGCAAATAAATTACTGCAAGTGAAGTGTTAATTATATAGCCTAAAGTAAACCTAAACAACACTACATATTCAGCATACTGATAGATTCACATGCTGTACCAATGACAAACTCCGCCGACAATAGTTGTGTTCATCACGTCATATCTATTATTGTTTTGGGCTAGCTTGTAAAGCAGGACAGTCGGCTAATTTATGCTCAGCTGTGTGGCGCTGCATGATAGAGGCTACTTTAAAACAGAGACAAATAAATGCAAGTTATAGCTTGGCAACTGAGGCTTAGGGGGCAAACAATACACTCTTGACTCCATTCATGTATGTGTTACCTCGCTGGTGGGGCAGGGCAGGCCGGGGAGTAGGTGTGTGTGTGCAGCGCAGCAGAGTGAACTGCTGCGGCAATGCGCCTCCGTTTGTGTCCACTCTGCGCGTTCACGTTGACAAAGGAAGTGTGTGCAGAGGAGGGGGGGGCATATTTATGGGGCATTATTGTCAAACGTTTTTAATCGTTGAGCATTTATAGATGATAATGTCGGCATGGTCCACATACACTGTAAAAAAAAAAAAAAAAAAATCTGATTTTTTTTCTTTTTTTTTTTTCAAAAGGGCACTTGATTGGGCCAGGGGAAAAGGGCAGGTGCTTCAGCACCACTTCAGGTCTACCTGTGCACGCCACTGCATATATCAAATATACAGTATTCAGGCTATAGCGTAAAATAAGCCACTGACTCACGTCAATGTTCCTGAACTGGGGATGTGCTTGAAGCATCCCATTTGCTGTTTGGCAGTTTTGCTATTTGATCACAACCTGCCAACCTCACTTATTTTGCATACCTATAACCTGATGGGAATAAGGAGGGAACATCATTTTAACTGCTGAATCTAACTCTGTTTTCTGTCCTCTGTCCTATGAGTCGATATTGGTGAAGCCCACCTCAATCCAGCATCGTGAACCTGTGCCCAGAGCTGGAGCCTGGTTGCCTCCTGCCCTCGCCTCCTCTGCCATACTGTGGGCTCCAGCAACGTGAGCCTCCTCGTTACGGAGGAGAAACCTGTGCCCAGAGCTGGAGCCCGGTTGCCTCCTGCCCTCGCCTCCTCTGCCATACCGTGGGCTCCAGCCTGAGCGCTCCACTCCTCATGCTCTGTGCAGAGCAGCATCATCTGCAGCATCGGTAGCTCCTATGTCAACGCTCAAAGCTTTGGGCTGTGGGTCTTCGTCTGCCTATAAATATCACCTCCGGTCCGGGCCTCAAGTATAATCTACGCTCAAAAGCATCCATGGGTGCCGTGTTATTGCTGTCTCATTCAAATAATTAGGGCATATATGATTTGTCTTTGTGTGCCTAGATATTAGTCCACCCTGGTATTGAATAAATTATCAGCTTTTTGTATAGATTTAAGTAGCCTCACTAAGGTATTTTAATCTATCTGGCTTCCGCTGAAGTACGATGGTCTGGTAGGACCATAGTGTTCGAGAGGTTTCCTCAAGCAGGTACTGCGATGGCATTTGATACTCTTATTTACTATCAAACATGTTAGCTAATTATGTATTAAGTATATACATAGATTAAGTAGCATTTTCAAATGTATTTTAACGTATCTGACTTCCTACGATTGCTCAGTCAGTGTCTCGATATTAGTCTCCACCCTGTTGTTCAATAACTGTATCATTTTGTATAGATTTAAATAGCCTCACTAAGGTATTTTATCTATCTAGCTTCCTACTGAGGGCTCAATCAGCGCCTCCTGTCGCCACTCTACGTTGTCATGGGGGGCAAATCAAATCATAAATCAGTTTTATTTGTATAGCCCAAAATCACAAATACATTTGTCTCACTGGCCTTTACATTTCATACAATATGATATATGATACAATATGATACAATATGACACCCTGCCCTTACACCCTTAGCTCGGCTGAGAAAAAACTCCCAGTAAAAACCCTTTACCGGGAATAAAAAAATTGAAGAAATCTCAGGGAGAGTCGACAGAGTAAGGGATCCCTCTCCCAAGACGGACATACTGCAATAGATGTCATAAGTAGAGAAAATCACGAAGGAATTTGATCATTGACCAGGTGATTACATGGTAATACTAAGTAAAGTGCGAATAGTGTGGATGTAGGAAGACTTCAGATGCTGCCAGAGGATCCACACCGTCTCGTCTCCACCAGGGAAAACTAAGGTTTCCATCGCCGGGATTACATCCCACGTCTCCAGGTGGCGTCCTTATCCACTGCAACATCTTTCGCGTTGATGGGCAGGGGGCTGCTGTCCCTGACCCCGGCTCCGGGATGCTCATGTAAGCCGAGGGAATGTGCGTCCCCTCCAGAAGGCTCGGTTGTCCACAGAAGGCTCGGTTGTCCACGAAAGGGCAGAGAGGTGTGCTCTCTCTGCTCTGGCTTGCATGCGCACTCCCGGCGGGTCAGGGGGTTGCACGGTTTAAGCAGGTTTTTCAACATATTTATATTTCTGGCTTCCTACCGAGGGCTCAGTCAGCGCCTCCTGTCGCCACTCTACGTTGTGTCCTAGAAATAGGCCACTCTACGTTGTGTCCTAGATATAGGCTATAGTAAATACATTTTGGCATTTGATACTCGCTTATAATTATTCAACATGTTAGCTAATAATTATGAATCAAGCACTCGCATAGATTAAGTAGGATTCAAATGTGTTTTAACATTCCTGGCTCCTACTGATTGCTCAGTTAGTGTCTCGATAGTCTCCACATGTATTCAATAACCATTATCAGCATTGTATAGATTTAAATAGCCTCACTAGGTATTTTAATCTATCTGGCTTCCTACTGAGGGCTCAGTCAGTGCCTCCTGTCGCCACTCTACGTTGTCATGGGGGCAGGGAGCATGCTGTCCCTGTCCCCGGCTACAGGTTGCTCATGTTAAACGGAGGTGACATGCGTCCCCCTTAGGCTCGGTTGTCCTCGGAAGGGCTGGGAGGAGCTCTCTCTGCCCTGGCTTTCATGCGCACTCCTGGCGGGTCAGGGAGGTTGCCGTTTGGTCGGTTGGGGGGTCCTTGCTGCAGATCTCCTCACCTTCGGTAATCCATGTAGCTCATGGAGATCAGAGGGATGGCTCTCTCTGCCTTAAAGCTTTCCACGCGGGCGCATGGAGGGTGTGGAGATCCCGGATCAGAACCATACCACCAAATATAATTACTGCAAAGTATTCTGCTAATTGAAATAAACTTCTATTTTGACTAAAGTATTCCTGTCTGAAATGGAGCGTAGCGTAGTTCAGACAGGGTACGGACGTCAAGCGGCTGTCATCTGTGCGCATCAGCTGACAGCCAGTTTACGCCCCTAGCACATCATTGGCCGTACACTCAACGTGGCGCCTTATTTAAGCTGCTCTAGCCTACCTACTGGTGCTGCTTCCTCTGCAAGCTTTTGCAACCCACCTCCACCCCACTACCTCCTTGTTAACTGTATTGTCATCAATGTAATTTCTGTTGTCATTGACGCTTGTTCTGTTCTACACCCTAGGGCAGGGGTGTCAAACTCATTTTGGTTCGAGGGCCACATACAGCCTCTCTGATCTCAAGTGGGCCGGACCAGTAAAATAATGGCAAAATAACGTACATATGTCAAATCCAAATCTTTAGCTTTGTTTTTTTTTGTTATATGCTTTATAACTCAGCCTATATGTAACCTACATTATCACGGATCACAAGGGATCTCTGTAGCCCCCACGAAATGTCTTAGTAAAGGCTGCTGCTGGCCATGGGAATAGGAGGTGCGGCTTTGAGCAACAATTTTGGGGGTATTTTGCTCAAAGATGCCAATACGCACTAATGAAATAAACAACTGTTTATTTGAATACACAAATACAACAGGCACTGACCTTACAGTTGTTTGTTTACTATATGTACAGGGACACATTTTGTGCAAACATGCAGACAGTACAAAATACAATTAAATAAAAGTGCAACTTCTACTGTTTTGATTTATTTTTAAATACAGAGGTTATTTGTTGTTTTGGAATACGTTTTTCCCAATTTGATTAATTTTTATTTAACTTACTTTTTTTTTAAATGCTCAGAAATGTGTGCTCTACAAGTCGCGGGCCGGATGTTTGACACCACTGCCTTAGACACTTGACACAATCAATCATCAATATTAGCATGCTATTTGGCCACATATATTGGCCTATTTACAGCCCTCAGAAAACTGTCAGCTCTTCTTAGATGCAAGTTCATCAATTCATGGCTTAAAATCCTGAGCTGTAGAACTTTCAGCAGACATTCCTAGCTGTAAGCCACCTAAGTTTCCTAACAGTTGGGAGCATGTGCGACATGCGGATATGGCACAGGCTCCATGAAGAAGAATTTTTTATTTTTATTTTTTTTTCAGAATTGATTCAAATCGGCCGAATTGATTCGCGGGCCAGATCAAAACGTGTCGCGGGCCAGAGCCTTGAGTTTGACACATGTGCCCTAGGGGGTCCTTGCTGCAGATCTCCTCACCTTCGGTAATCCATGTAGCTCATGGAGGTCAGAGGGATGGCTCTCTCTGCCTTAAAGCTTTCCACGCGGGCGCGTGGAGGGTGTGGAGATCCCGGATCAGAACCATACCGCCAATTATAATTACTGCAAAGTATTCTGCTAATTGAAATAAACTTCTATTTTGACTAAAGTATTCCTGTCTGAAATGGAGTCATGCGTGGTGAGCGTGCATACAGGCCATGGCGTAGGAGCATAGACGGATTATGAGATAATGGGCCCCTGGGCACAGATTCTTAAAGGGCCCCCACTCGTCCCTATCCAGTCAGGTACACTGACTTCCACACAGATACAAACATTAATGGCAAAAACATATTAAGGAAGTCAGTGTTTCCCACAGGATTTTGGGGTACTGTTGGAGGGACCCTGTACCTTGTTGGGAGGTCCGGGGGGGCATGCCCCCCCGGAATTATTTTTACCTTTTTAAAGTAAAATGCATCAATCTGGTGCACTTTGAGAGGAAATTTTAGAGGCTACATTATTTTTCAGATTTTTCTTAAACAGGCAGCACTCTTTACTCTGCAACTTTAAAAACAGTAGATTGGTCTGCAGACCCATGTTCTATGTTGATGGAGGGGCCCATTTCAACAGATAAAGGGTGGATAGCTACTTTTTATGAACTATTTAGAATTCACACATAGAAAGCTTATTTCTGTATGTGTGAGAGGGCCTCCAAGGCCCCTCATGAAGCCCCCTTAGACAGAGCTACTAATGCTGTTGTTTTTAACTCGCTTTTGTATTTGTCCCCTACTAGTTGAGGGGCTCATGATGATTTCTATCTTGTTACATTTTAATGAGTATCCTTATACTGTATTTAGGCTATTCCTTTTTGGACCCTGTTATTGACATTAGTGACTGAGCTCTTTGACTATGCAACATGAAAAGTTACTATCAGTATCTCTGGCTAAGGGCCCCCCTGAGCCCTTGGGCCCCTGTGCCCGGTGTGCCTGTGCAGTAATCCATCCCTGCGTAGGAGTGCATTACTAACTGTTTTCTTTGAGACAACAGTACCTGCTAATTCCAGGTCTTTTTGAAGCTCTCCACAAGTGGTCCTTGGCTCTTGGACAACTTTTCTGATCATTCTTTTCACTCCTCTGTCAGAAATCTTGCGAGAAGCACCTGATCGAGGCACATTTATGGTGAAATGATAGTCTTTCCACTTCCGTATTATGGCCCCAGCAGTCCTCACTGGAACATTCAGGCACTTAGAACCAATGCCATCTGTATGTCTTGCAACAATTAGGTTGCGAAGGTCTTGAGACAGCTCTTTGCTTTTATCCATCATGAGATGTGTCTTGTGTGACACCTTGGAAATGATACCTTTTTGTAGGCCATCAGTTGGGACTGAACCAGCTGATATTATATGCACTGACAAGGGGCTGGATTGCTTTTTAATTACCGATACACTTCAATTGTTGTCTTGGCTTTCCATGCCTTTTTGCACCTCCCTTTCTTAATGTGTTCAATACTTTTTCCCTGAGTCATTTCACATTATTACATATAACTTAATTTGTGAACGTTTTTGTTTTGGTTTCTTTGTATGTATGGATCACTTGGATTGTTACCAACATCTGGTGAACATTTCAAGTCAATAGCTCCTTTGGAAATATATGTACTGAGGAAAATGGTGACGTGTTCAATACGTATTTCACCAGCTGTAGTTGTTTATACACCCAGTCCATTTTACCTGCTTAAAAAAAACTTTTTATTTCACTGAAATCACTTTTAATCCCCCGTAGCAGGATCGGAAATGATATTAATCTCAAAAGGAATCTAGTTGTAGTCTTGCAATATGAGACTTTTCAAAATCTCAGTCTGTGACTGAGAACTAATGACTAGTTGTCTTCAGGTGTGAGTTGATTGTCTTTAGTTGTGAGAGGGTTTCAGTCTTCAGTCTTTTCAAAGTCTTTTAAAAGTCCTTAAGTGTAAGCCCAGCATTACTTCTAACTGTAGCCTCAACAGAGCAGACCTTCCTTGTCCAGTGATGTGGCAGAAATTCTGAAGTCCTTCACTAAATTTCTGTCAAAAACTGCAAAACCTCTTAACCTATCCCCAGGCTTCTTACAGGAGTTTCAGAGTCAGAGATTGGGAGTTTAAATCCCCTTCACGTTAAGCACCAACACTCACTTAAACAGTAGGCCTGTGCTGGACGTAGTCAACACAACAAGCACTAATGTGTCTGTAACTTAACTGACAGAATCCTTGTGCATTTTCTTTTTGATCCTCTTCCTGTGCTTCTTCCTTGTCCTCCTCAAAACGCTCGGCCCGACCGTGGCTGAATTTGAATAGTTATGTGATCTTGTTTAGTTGCTTTAGCACAAGCTTTAGCACAAGTAAAAGCAGGGCACAGACAGGTTATACTCATATTATTAGAATATCATGGAAAATTAATTGGTATTGAGGCATGAATTCATGCAAAAGGGGCCCAAACCAAGTACTGAGTACATATGCAGGATTATACTTTATAGAGGACCGACATTTCTGTATTTAAAATCCCTGAATTTAGTGCATGTAATGTATATAATATTTTAGTTTCACCTTTTAAGATGAATTACTGTAATAAATGAACTTTTGCACAATATTCTAATGTTTCAAGTTTAACCTGTAATGGTGGAGCAAACAATAGCAACCAAACTGGCTGTAAGAATTTAATTTTAACAATGAGAAGAAAAAAATATATACAGTGCTGTGTGAAAGTTTGTGAACCCCTTGAGCCTTTTGGAATTTTATTTATTTTAACCATTATTAATTCATTTTTATCAATACCAGTATTTTTATATGAAATAACAGATGTTTGTTTATCAATTCAACATTTTTCTTTTCCAGAAATCAACTGTTAAAACAGATAAAACAAATGATTTGACAAATGTTGTATCTGCAAAAGTTTGTGAACCCTGAGCTGCATTGCTTAAATGGGGCAGGTATACACAATCAGATGGGCCAAATTGAGTGATGAAATAGACCAATGTAGTGAGAGATCTTTAGGGAAGACATTGGGCGTCACTAGATAAAACAGAGATCAAACCAGGTCAGTTTAGGCTCACCAAAGTGAACCCATACAGGTCAGACATGCTAAAAGCGAAAAAAATCTCAGAGGATCTCAGGAATAGATTTGTGATGCTGCACATTTGTCTGGGGACAGCTATAAATTAATTTAAAAAAAGTTTGAGCTCCATCAGTCCACCGTGAGGCAAATCATCTACAAATGGAGAGCTTTAAGAGTGCCTAGAAGTAGACTTCCTTCAAAAATATCCATAAGCACCACAAAAATTATATTAGAAATTATTTTTCAGTTAGAAGCCAACCCAAACATTCCATCTAGTGATTTGCAGACCTCTCTTGCAGCATCTGGGACAGATGTGCATAAGAATAAGTCAACATGGCTTTCAAGGGAGGGTTGCTGAAGAAGCCTCTACTATCAAAAAAGAACAAAAGTGCTTGTCACAACTTTGCCAGAGAGCACCTGGAGATACCTGAAGAACTATTCTGTGGACAGATTAGTCCAAAATTTAACTGTTTGGTCACAACCAAAACCGCCATGTTTGGGCAAAAACGCAACTCTGCCTACCACCAAGAGAATCTTCTCCCAAGTGAAGAACGGTGGTGGCAAATGGTCTGCAAATCTCCAGATGTAATGTTTGGGTTGGCTTTTACCAGAAAAATCCCTTTTCTTGTGGCGCTTGAGGATATTGTTGAAAGAAGTCCACTTCTAGGCAGATGTTAAGTCACTCTTAAAGCTCTCCATTTGTAGATGATTTGCCTCACGGTGGACCGATGGAGCTCAAACTTTTTTATATGAATTTATAGCTGTCCCCAGACAAATGTGCAACATCAAAACTCTATTCCTGAGATCCTCTGAGATTGTTTCCCCTTTGAGCATGTCTGACCTGTATGGGTTCAGTTTGGTGGGCCTAAACTGACCTGGTTTTATCTTTGTTTTATCTAGTGCCGCCCAATTTATTCCCTGAAGATCTCTCATTACATTGGTCTATTTCATCAATCAATTTGGCCCACCTGATTGTGTTTACCTTGCTCGATTTAAGCAATGCAGCTCAGGGTTCACAAACTTTTGCACATACAACACTTGTCAAATAATTTGTTTTATCTGTTTTAACAATTGATTTCTGGAAAAGAAAAATGTTGAATTGATAAACAAACATCTGTTATTTCATGTAAAAATACTGGTATTGATAAAAAATAATTAATAATGGTTAAAATAAATAAAATTCCAAAAGGCTCAAGGGGTTCACAAACTTTCACACTACACTGTATATGTCAAAAGGCCTTTTCTGTTTCTCAAGACCTTTTTGCGTTTTTTTGTGTTGAGTTACTTCCTCATTCTACACTGCTTGGCTGTTGCTGCTGAGTGCAGTTCCTTCCCCTGCTCCGATCTGTGTCCACGTAAGTTGTTTGTTGGGGAAGTTCTGTTGCAATCTGAGGAGCATTGTGTTTCCCCTTCATCACTACATCAAGCAGAGTATGTTATAAGAGTTTGTGAAGCAGTAAGTGAAAGCGCCAGTGGACAGTTGAGAGCATGGAGACATCGATGGACCAGGTCTCATTCACCCAGAGTAACCCTCTGTTTGATACGCTGAGCGCGACTGAGCTCTACAGCTTCCAGCCTGACGGTGAGTATTAAAGCAACATGGGAATCAGATTTACAGAAATACATATTAACAACATCCAGGTATACTGTCATACAATAATTCAGACATGTTCTCGTCTACTTTAAGGTGTTGTAGCAGATAAACCACTTTTGAACCAACGCTAAAGGTCACATAGACTTCTGCATGTCTATGGGTTTATAGGGTCACAGGAGGCTCTTCAATACAACCCTCCAATGACTACAAACTAAATATGAATACAATTATAGAATAAAGAAAAAAGTAAATTTTATATTTTATCACAGAATGGTACATGGTTGGTTAGTATGGACCCCTAAGGGTGAGACAAGACTTAAATATACCTAAAACTCTAAATAAATGATAATAAAAATAAATAAATAAAAATAAACAAACAAACAAATAAATACAATTACTAACTAATAATAAAATCTTAAAGACGGAATTATTAATTAAGTAATTATTACTACATTGTCTGCGTATTACAGTATATTCCATTTCACAATTAATTTGCTTCCTGCCTCAACATTTACTGTTTCTGATTTGTCTTTATGTTGCTCTCATCGATATTACCTCAAATATAATCAAAGTCCAACCGCTGCTGTGACAGTAGTGTTTAAATGTGTGTTGGTTAATTGTACTAAAACAAGATGAAACAGCAAAACTAACTCAGGATTATGTATTCAACAGCTTACTAAAGGCCTCTATATGTCTTTATGGCATCGACTGGCTTGGTATATACTATATGACAAAAGTCATTCTCACTTGTAATAGGGAAGGTTAGTGGGATGGGGAATAGGAAGGTGGTTCTCCCTTCTTTCTACCTACGCTGATGTTGTATCAGTTCTGTTTGATTTTATATTTTGAAAAACCAATAAAAATATGTTTCAAAAAAGAAGTAATTCTCACTTGTTAAGAAGGGCGACATGGTTTATAGACAAACACATGGAACAGAGCAATGAATATTATTATTTTATGGATACAGTCTTATGTTATTATTACTGCCTTAGCGTTCAAATGTCTAGCATAAAACAGGTTATGTTATGGTCACAAAGCTTTCCTTAATGTCAGGCAGTGAGACAGTGAAGAAAAGACAGTTCCATTTACAGAATTCTCTTCAGGTTGACCAACAGAACAGCTACTGTGTAAAAGAGCTCAGGATCTGCTTTGGAAATGGACACATGTAACCCACAAGATCTTCTCATACAGCAAACCAAAGAAACCACGCAAAGGATTTTACTTTGAGCAGACTTTCACTTAATATGATTTTCCAGAAGATAATGAAATAGATTGTTGTTAAAGGAAACACTGTGTCTGGTCAATAGTACCCAATCTGTTTCCTTTGCTTTCCAGGCCCATCAGTCACCACTGTTAAAGCTCCCATATTATACACTTTTCGGTTCTATTATACACCATATTATATGGTCTTAGTGGTCCCTAATACGTTCTATTATACACCATATTATATGGTCTTAGTGGTCCCTAATACGTTTTTCTTTAATTGTTTGCTGAAAAAACTTTCAGATAATTTATTGTACTATGCTGATGTTCAGCTAATCTCACAATGGCCTATTTTTTAAAAAGAGCTGCAGCTCCCCTCGTAAATATACAATCTTTGAGCTCCCCCCGCCCCCTGTCCGGAAGCGAAGCCAGATACGCCTCGCCCTCTGTCTGTCAGGGCCGTGAACCAATAAGAAATAGGGGTGTGGGCTGCACAGTGGAAGCTTCTAGCTTTCCAGTTTGTGAGGTCAGAAAAGGGAAGAATTCTGACTGGAGTATATTGGGGGGAGGGGTGGGGGTTTCAGAAAGGGGGAGAGTGAGAAAAGGAGAGATTGTTATTTTTTTAAATATTTTTGCAGTCTCTAGGCACACCTTGGACCCATAGATATGTTAGAACACATTTAAAAAGTGCATTTAGCATAATATGTGACCTTTAAAGCTGAGGGTGTGAATGTGCAGCCATGACCAGTAGGTGGCAGCAATGTCTCATATTTGGTGTCAGACAGGCAGAGCAGGGATTCTGACACATTCATTTCAGAAGACTATTTAGTTGAATTCTCAACAAGTAGGAGCACAGAGGAGCATAGGGGAGATAATACAAAATCATGAGGGCTACAATACAAATATTATCCACAAAGTTAGAAAAAGGTTTTCAGATAGACAAACACACTAAAAATAAGTCATAAATGGAGTCAATAAGTTTATGGAGATGACAATTTCCTTTTCCAGCAATACTTGATACCTGCCCACAGTGCCAGAAACCACTAGTAACTGGTTGACTGACCATGGTATTACTGTGCTTGATTGGCCAAACAACTCTCCTGACCTGACCTCCATAGAGATTATATGGAGTATTGGCAAGAGGCAGATGAGACACACCAGACCCAACAATACAGACGAGCTGAAGGCCGCTATCAGAGCAACCTGGGCTTCCATAACGCTTCAACAGTGCCACAGGCTATTAGCATCCATGCCATGCCGTATTAATGCAATAATTCATGCAAAATAAGAACCCAGACCAAGTATATAGTAGATGAATGAACATACTTATAAAAAGTGCGACATTTCTGTATTAAAAATATTGTTTTTGTTTGGCCTTATGGAATATTCTAATAATTTGAGATGCTGGTTTTGGATTTTTCATGAGCTGTAAGCCGGAATCCTGAAAAGTTAAAGGTTCAGTAAGCGGAATGGTCAGTTTAGCTAACTTCCTGTCAGTGACTGCAGTTAGCATTCCCCTCCCTCGTCCGTATGTCACCACATTAATGCAATGCGGTCTTCAAACAGCAAGTTATCTAGCATCATCTCAGATAAGTAAGTGTGATAAAATATGATGAAAACCATCAAAACAGACATTGGGAAAGATTTTTACCTGCTCCGCCAGTGTAGGAGCATACACATACACATTCACCGATCTGTCGCTCTGCGCGTGCACCAGCAGTGAGACGGCTGCCGGTTTGTAGCGTTCTCTCTTCTGATTGGTTATCAGTTTCGGGATCCCCGAAAAGTTTATTTGCCTATTACATGCAGAGCAGGTGACTGAGAGACACACTATGTAAGTGATCACTGTATGAATAAAGAGCGATTTAACACTTATATTAACATAAATAAATCAATAAATTAACCACGGCGGCCTGATGTCGTGATGTCCCGTAAAAATCACCAAATAAAAGGAACGGCATATAATCTAGCTGGTAATAAGGTCCGCTGCTCAATCCAAACCCCCACGCTTCATTTTGCAGAGTTTATGAGTCTATTTCTGCCCAGGGGAAGTTGTGCAATGGGAAAGCTAGGCTAGGCTAAGCTAGGCTGCGACCGGATCGCCGTCGCTATTATTATCCTAAGTCTGAGCGTATATCCACACTTTATTTCTGTCTACAGTAACGTGACTTCACACACTGCGTGTATGTGTACGTCTGATTGGCAGATCGCCCTCACAAAGAGACTCGCTCACAGCCAACCTGTCACACAAACACACACACACACACACACACACACACACAAACAGACACAGACACACAGGTGAAGCAGTGAGTGGAGTGATTTAGTGATTTTGTCAGTTTGGTTAACAGTCCCAGTGATGTTGGACTCAGCGCATAGCGAGATCAACTGGCACATCGTGGGGACAGTAAAATACGGCCCTCTTACTGCAAGCTCCAGCACTTCTGCTCTCAATTCACCGGCCTGTTGTTGTTGTAAAGCAGCTGACCGGCGCTAAATGTTTACGTCACACATGACGCTGTTTACATTCCGGAATGCTGTGTAAAAGGGGTTACTGATGCGCCAGCAGGCCGGCGTTGCTTGGTTCTGTGTAAATAACACAGAAGCAAGCAAAGCCTGCATATTGGAGTGATGTTGTTCCGTCAATATGCCGCTCTCTGTGTAAAAGGGGCTTATCTATCTATCTATCTATCTATCTATCTATCTATCTATCTATCTATCTATCTATCTATCTATCTATCTATCTATCTATCCGTCCGTCTCTCTGTCTATATAATTGTGATTAAAAAAATTTTTTAACAATAAATTAAGTGATAGTAAAATTAAAGTAAAACACACGTTTTTATTTGTTTACAACAACTCATTTATTGTTTGATTGTTTTTTTTAATAAAGGCATTTTAAATCTTGCAGCCAGTACTTTTGTAACTCTGTTCTACTGTCAGTATAGTTTACCTCTCAAACATAACCCATGTGCTCTGGTGTCAGTTACAACAAAAGGAAAGCCATCTCCAGCACTAACTTGTGATTGATGGCTGACATTTTCCACTGTTGTCTAAATGTTTTAGGGTTAGAGCTTTCAATATTTCTAAAAGTTTTTCTATCAGCCAGATGAATCGGGCTACTTTTAGTCTCCTCAAACAACTTTGCAGAGATGTCAGTGTGCTGCAGGAGACTTCTGTTTTTTTTCTTTCAAAGGTTTTTTTATTCATCAAAAGATTTGCAAAGCAAATACAGTACAATGATTATGGCATGTACGATCATTAAGTTTTTTCGATGATTAAGTTTTTTCCCCATTTTTCTTCCCCCGAACACACCCCGCCTAGCCTGGTGCTACCAGACCATCGTACTTCATTTCATTTGTACAGAAGGTCTGGCAGTGCTGTAATTGGCAAACGTTCACTCATGGAGGCGGGTGTCTGTTAAAGTTTAAAACTATTGGATCTGCCCAGTGCCACTCTGGATTAGCCAACCAATCGCATAACGTTTGGTCGTCACGTGTGTCATGAGCCGGCTTCTGGCAACTGAAACTGGAGCGCGACTTCGACGTCATCGTTCTCAGCCACTCGCTCTGTTCGCTGATTGGACCGGCTGTCGAATCTCCGGCAAAACTGGGAAATGGGCTGTACACCCAGACTGACTACTGAAGGGAAAATAAAATTTGGCCGGAAGTAGGCGGGCGGGCGGAGCCAGGCTACACCCCGCCCATATCCCACACCCAACTACAAACAATCCTGCATCAAAAAATCAGCACAAAAAAAACAATACACAATGTTAAAAAATGACATAAACGAAATACACGCTACAAGAAACAAAAATAAACAATCGATATGAAAAAAAAAAAAAAAAAAAAAAAAGAGGGGAGGAGGTAGCTACTCTTCTGTTGTTGTTGGTTTTTTAAAATAATTTAGGAAGGGGCGCCAAATTCTGTCAAATTTATTCTCGGATCCCTGGGTAGTATAACGTATTTTCTCTAAATTCATACATGACATAATGTCTCTAATCCAATGTGAGTGGGAAGGAGGAGCAGGATCTTTCCACTTGGGTAAGATAACCCTACGAGCAAGTAATGAGGTGAAGGCCAGTACCTTCAGCTTCACTTTAGGCAAGCCCGGATTTGGAGCAATGCCAAAAATTGCAGTGAAAGGGTTCGGCTCAATTTGATGCTGAAGTACTTCAGAAATTGTTTGAAAAACTGATGTCCAGAACTCAGTCAAGGTGGGACACAACCAGTACATGTGAAAGAGTGATGCCAGTGCGCTCTTACAGCTATCACAGGTCGGGTCTACATCGGGGAACATACGAGCTAATTTAGTTTTAGATATGTGGATACGATGTACTACTTTAAATTGCACAAGAGCATGTCGGGCGCACATGGAGGTAGAGTGTATCCGATCCAGGACTGAATCCCACATGTGATCTGTGAAGGCAGAACCTAGGTCCTGCTCCCTCGGGGTTCTTATAGCTGCTAATGAGGGGCTATGCAACTTCGAAATAAGGTTGAAAAACACAGAAATGTAGCCTTTTAATGTGGGGTTTACAGAAAGAAACAAATCAACATGATTGGCTGGCGGTTTATAAGGGAATTGGGGTATTAACTTCTGCGTAAAATGCCTGATTTGCAGAAATCGGAAAAAATCTTTTCGATACCAAAATGTTTTGTCAATTGAGAAAAACTAGCAAATAGATCATTACTAAATAAATCACCGATGCATTTTACGCCTTTTTAATGCCAGATCTTGAATGCACCATCCACCGTCGAGGGAGTAAACAAATGATTAGCTGCAATTGGGCTGAAAAGTGAAACATTCTGCATTCCAAAATTCTTCCTAAATTGGGTCCAAATTCGAAGGGAGTGCTTAATCACGGGACTACTGTTGGGGATAGCCGAAGAGAGTGGAAGTGTGGCGCTTAAGAGGGCAGATAGAGACAATGGGCTAACAGCGCTGGACTCCATTGTTACCCAGACTGGGGCTGAGTCGTCAAGGTGAAAATGCACCCAATACACTAAAGAACGGATATTAGCAGCCCAGTAATAGTATTGGAAATTAGGGAGGGCCATTCCACCTGTTTGTTTGGGTCTTTGAAGAAAAGCTTTCCGTAACCGAGGGGGTTTACCATTCCAAATATAATTTATCATTAAAGAGTCAAGGGCCTGAAAAAAGGATTTGGGGAGAAAGATGGGGAGACATTGGAATAGATATAGGAACTTTGGGAGTAATGTCATTTTAATTTAATTTATTCTACCTATGAGAGAGAAAGCCAGAGGAGACCACTTCGATAATATTTGCTTCACCTGATCCAATAATTTGGGGAAGTTCGATTTAAATAGGTTTTTTAAATTTCTGGTAAAACATACCCCAAGGTAACTCAGATGATCTGTCACCACTTTGAGTGGGAGAGCTGTATAATCAAGTTTAAGAGCTTCTTTATTAATCGGAAAGAGTTCGCTCTTACTCAAGACTGGAGACTTCTGTTTTAAACCCAGGTTTGTGTGTGTGTTACAGATCTGAAGCCTGCCAGGCCCCGGCGACACTGGTGTTTCAACCTGATAGTTGTTTACCTCGTCTTGCAGACCGCCCTTAATGCCTTTCTCATTTATAAAGGTACGACTGCATTAAGATAGTTTTAATTATTATAAAATTTTGACTTTGAACTGTGAAGGGAATGACGATTATTTCTATACAATGTAAATATAGTTTTTAATAAACTACACATCAAACTGATGTCATTATTACTTTTCATGCAAAGTTACTGGTGTCTCCTTTTTGTCATTTTCTTCCAGTGTTCTCATTGGAGGCTTCAGTGTCTGACCCCCAGTCAGAGAAGCTGACGTCCAATCACATCCCTATGGGCGGGGCTAAAGACAACTTCCAAACTCTCCTCCACAACAACAGCCAGGAAACCCAGACCCTGAGGCGCCAGCTATGGGCCCTGCAGAGCCAGGTATTTTAACACACAATGTACAAGGCTTCAGTAATGTTGGATTTTTCTTAATTTCAGATTGAGACTAGTTTTTGATTGAATTGACTCTTGTTTATTCAGTATATGGATGACACTAGTTAATGCACCGCTCTGAAATAATTACCAGACATCATTTGAATGAATGAAAAGCTGTATTTGGATCTAATGTTTGTGTTAAAAACAACTTTGAGTTCCAATTGGACTCAAAGTTCAGAAACCACCTCTTGTTCTGAGCTGGTCAATTCTGTTCTGATTGTTATTTTCAGACTTTAGACTTTGGACTTTAGACTGTATTGATCCCAAGGGGGAAAATCTTTTTCACTTCACAGTAGGGGGGAATAGGGTAAAGTGAGACATTTTTTACATATGCGCCCCTCTAAGTGAGCTAAGATGATTTATCCGTCGAATTTACACATTTCCCATAAATTAAGGATATTTCCTAGCAATGGACATTAACAGAATTTATTCAGGACGAAGGGCAGCGAAAATATGATTGTTTAAAAAAAAGTTGTCTTGTGTCTCACTTTACCCCAGCTTAGGGGTAAACTGAGACAGACAAGAGAAATCAAGGGTGTAAACTGATCCACTTACTTTTTCCACTCTTAAACTACCATAACAACACATGTTGTAACAGTAAGAACCCTGACAGTTAGCTTGAAACCCACATACTCCAGAACTAATGTCGGACTAGTAGTAACAGAATCATGGGGTTTGGTCAGTTAAGAACTTTTTTCTCGAAACAGTTGAAAGTAACTCTGATCAAATACAACATATAATTAATATTCAATAATTAACATTCAAATGACAGAAAGAACCAATTAGATTAAAACACAGTCTGGGGGTCAGAATACAGAGGCCTGTTTCAGGTAGCTGGTTTTGAGACAACCCAGAGTTTGTTCGCTCTGAGTTGGTGGAAACTCTGGGTTTTCAGTGTCAGGTAGCAGGTTCAGCGCAACCAAAAGTCAGTTACTGCGGCAACATACGCCGTGGGTCTAACCTGCTCGGTAGGTGGTTAGACCTACCCTGAGTTTGTTTTCACTTTACGCTGCTGCTCCGACTGAAGAAAGAGTGTCACTGTCACACGCGTCCCTGTACAGTTTGAAGCAAAATCACTCCATAGAAATCTCCATCGGGATGTTTTTATCATTTCCTGATGATTTTACGTTTGACCGATAGATCATTCATCTGATCAGTAGCCCTGTTCTCATGCCTGCATGTTATTTCTGTTGTGTTTGTTGTCCATCTGTTTATTGTTTCTCGGCGTGCGGCCCATAACTGTAGGGGAGAACGGGGTAATGTGAGACATCAGGTAATGTGAGACACCCCCTGTATCTAGGTAATGTTTGGTCATGTGAGAATTATGTTTTCAAGCCCCTCTCATTTCCCTTGCCCATGAAGGAGAGGACCTCATGGTGCTGTTGTAAGCATGTTTTTTTCACAAAAATTTTGTTTTTGCATGTCAAAGTAAATTGTTCTGCTGTCAACTTTATCAACTTGTGCCAAAGCAAATTGATTCAGGTAGAAAAACTTATATCATACATGTTGATGAACTACCAACATATGAAACATATATATATATATAATATGTGATGATGCTAACTGAAGATTAGTCTGAATTTCTGAGAGAGGTAGTTTTTTCTAAAATTGTGGCGGTGGGGTTAAGTGAGACAAATGCCGTGGGGTAAAGTGAGACAGTGGCTTTGCCCTCTTGAATCCATTATATTTAAGGTAGCAAGGAGACTAGTTTGAATAAGACAAAAGACAATATGGGCCGGAGGTGGGGGTTGAATGGTTTAATTTGAAACAATTTACTTTGACATGCAAAAACAACATTTTTGTGAAAAAAACATGCTTACAACAGCACCATGAGGTCCTCTCCTTCATGGGCAAGGGAAATGAGAGGGGCTTGAAAACATAATTCTCACATGACCAAACATTACCTAGATACAGGGGGTGTCTCACATTACCTGATGTCTCACATTACCCCGTTCTCCCCTACAGTTATGGGCCGCACGCCGAGAAACAATAAACAGATGGACAACAAACACAACAGAAATAACATGCAGGCAGAATATATAAACAGAGTGGGACTGGGGTGTTTTTATCTTGGCCTTTTGTTGAGGGCTGCTATGACTGCAGCCAGGCACCAGGCTTTTGCCATAGCGAGCCCTCCTGCACAACAGAGACCTGTACCTGCATCCAGAGGGCATAATGGTGAAGTGGCAGTTGAGTGGGTGTGTGTTGTCCTGTGCTATTGTCAATGTGATGTGTGAGATGGCTTTGAGATTAAGCTCTGTCAGTGTGGGTGTGGGGAGACCGTTTAAGTTGGCAGCTATGTTTGTGACACGTGTGAGTTTGACCCGGTTTTTTACAGTGAGCATGTTAAAGAAACAAGTGGAACAGTAGAGCAGAATGGGCTGGACAATACTTTGATATAACAGCAGGAGGAGATGGGGTGCAACATAGAGTCCTTTGAGTTTACAGATGGCATACAGTCTTTGGTGGCTCCTTTTCTGGATGTCCGCTAACTTGTGTGCTGGTCGAAAGTGAGTTTGTCTATTGTGAGTAAGAGGTATTTGAAGCTTTCGCTGTTTCAACTGTGTCATTGTGAGAGATGAGAGAGGGGGGTTGGGGTGATGGGGTACCTATTATTATTTATTTTGTTTTGACTACATTGAGATGGAGGAAGTTATGTGTGCACCATTGGGAGAGGTGAGTGACAGTGTTGTGGTAATCTGATACAGAGTTATTGTCTGATAGGAGGGCGAGGATGGCAGTGTTGTCAGAGTATTTGAGGTAGGTGGTGGTGTGGGAGGGGCCTCAGTTCTGACCTAATCAGAAATGCAGGAAATGTGGTCTGCCATGATGACATTGGTTGCGTTCCGAATCGCATACTTTCTACTATATAGTATGTAGAAAAAAGATTTAGGATGTCCCGATTCTTGTGGCCAGATTTAGGATGGTTAGAAGTACCCGGATGTCCTACTTCATGCGGCCAAGATTGTTAGTGTTGAAAAGTGCATCCTATTTGGGCGATTCTGACCCACAATCCAGTGCGCACGTGAAGTGACGTCACATCGACGAAGCCTCCATATGAAAACAAACAGGGATGCGACGGATATAAAAGCAAGAGGCAAGATCAAGGCGCAATGTTATGATGAAATAAGAGAGTAAAGTATGTCCCAATAGTATGCCTACTGCATCCTAACTAGATTCTTTTTATCGTCGGATGTAGTATGTAGAATAGAAAAAAGAAAGAGTATGCGATTCGGAACGCAACCATTGTTTCTAAATGCAAACCAGCGCCATGTGTACTATTACACATGAATGTTGTCATCTGATGTATTGTACCTCATGTAACTTTTGATAAACAGCAGCTACATTATGTAAGTGATTCTTGAGAACCGGGACAAAAGGCCGTCTTCGATATGCAACTGCTGTTATGTTTAAAACTAAAAATATTTAAAATTGTAGATGTTATTAGGGATTAAGAATAGAATGTCCGGAGCACAATTATCCCCTTAAATTTAATTTTATCATTATTATGTCAAATATATGACACTTGTTATCTTCTCACAACGTCCAAAACAGTGTGTCCTCAGAGAAGGTTTGAATCTTTCATATGCAATAAAACCTATAAAAAATGTACTTTGATGATTAAAAATTGCTTTTTTCATCAATTTCAAAACTAAATAATCCCTCATATCAATAAAAACAGTTTTTCTAAGTATTCTAAGGATAGTCTAAGGATTCTAAGTGGTGGGACCACTTTACTGTAAGTCAACACCGTCAAACAATCCATTATGTAAAATGGAATAAAATCAGGCTAAATAAGGGGCAGCTGTCACTTTGAAGGACCTCTTGTCAAATTCTACCCCTGCAGAGTACATTAGAGTCAGACATACACTCAACAAAAATATAAACGCAACACTTTTGTTGTTGCTCCCATTTTTCATGATATGGACTTAAAGATCTAAAATTCATTCCATATACACAATATTACCATTTCTCTCAAACATTGTTCACAAATCTGTCTAAATGTGTGATAGTGAGCACTTCTGCTTTGCTGAGATAATCCATCCCACCTCATAGGTGTGTCAAGATGCTGATCTGACATCATGATTAGTGCACAGGTGTGCCTTAGACTGTCCACAATAAAAGGCCACCCTGAAATGTGCAGTTTTGTCTCACAGCAAAATGCCACAGATGCCACAAGCATTGAGGGAGCGTGCAATTGGCATGCTGACAGCAGGAATGTCAACCAGATCTGTTGCTCGTGCATTGAATGTTCATTTCTCAACCATAAGCCGTCTCCAAAGGCGTTTCAGAGAATATGGCAGTACATCCAACCGGCCTCACAACCGCAGACCATGTGTAACCACACCAGCCCAGGACCTCCACATCCAGCAGGTTCACCTCCAAGATCGTCTGAGACCAGCCACTGAGACAGCTGCTGAAACAATTGGTTTGCATAACCAAACAATTTCTGCACAAACTGTCAGAAACCGTCTCAGGGAAGCTCAACTGCATGCTCGTCTTTCTCATCGGGGTCTTGACCTGACTCCAGCTCGACGCCGTAACAGACTTGAGTGGGCAAATGCTCACATTCGATGGCGTCTGGCACGTTGGAGAGGTGTTCTCTTCACGGATGAATCTCGGTTTATATTGATCAGGGCAGATGACAGACAGCATGTGTGGCGTCGTGTGGGTGAGCGCTTTGCTGATGTCAATGTTGTGGATCGAGTGGCCCATGGTGGTGGTGGGGTTATGGTATGGGCAGGCATCTGTTATGGACGAAGAACACCGGTGCATTTTATTGATGGCATTTTGAATGCACAGAGATACCGTGATGAGATCCTGAGGCCCATTGTTGTGCCATACATCCATGAACATCACCTCACGTTTCAGCAAGATAATGCACGGCCCCATGTTGCAAGGATCTGTACACAATTCTTGGAAGCTGAAAATTTCCCAATTCTTGCATGGCCAGCATACTCACCGGACATGTCACCCATTGAGCATGTTTGGGATGTGCTTGACCGGCGTATACGACAGCGTGCACCACTTCCCACTAATATCCAGCAACTTCGCACAGCCATTGAAGAGGAGTGGACCGACATTCCACAAGCCACAATTGACAATCTGATAAACTCTATGCGAAGAAGATGTGTTGCACTGAATGAGGCAAA
The DNA here is from genome assembly GCA_949357725.1 of Hyperoplus immaculatus. Taxonomy (NCBI): domain Eukaryota; kingdom Metazoa; phylum Chordata; class Actinopteri; order Uranoscopiformes; family Ammodytidae; genus Hyperoplus; species Hyperoplus immaculatus. Next base: position 1,877,165 of record OX442361.1, read on the forward strand.
TGGTGGTCACACCAGATACTGACTGGTTCTGAGTCCCCAGACCCCCAATAAAGCAAAAAAATGCACATTTCAGAGTGGCCTTTTATTGTGTACAGTCTAAGGCACACCTGTGCACTAATCATGATGTCAGATCAGCATCTTGATGTGGCACACCTGTGAGGTGGGATGGATTATCTCAGCAAAGCAGAAGTGCTCACTATCACACATTTAGATGGATTTGTGAACAATGTTTGAGAGAAATGGTAATATTGTGTATCTGGAATGAATTTTAGATCTTTAAGTCCATCTCATGAAAAATGGGAGCAAAAACAAAAGTGTTGTGTTTATATTTTTGTTGAGTGTAGTTTAAGAATATTTTACATTCCGAATCTTGAAAGTCCTATGTCACAACCATGATATGTCAACACCGAATTACAATTTCTGAAGAAGTTATTTGAAATTTTTTGATCATTTTATTTTCCTGAAGTAGTTCATACTAGCACCTAACATCAACAGAAAAACGAAATGGCTACTAGATAAATTCCATTTGTTATGTTTAAGAAACGTTAAATGCGTCAACATGAGTTGAAATCAAAAGCTGGGAGGTTGTGTCAAAGCTTAGCTCAGTAGCTTAATATATGTTGGATACATACATGTAATTTAATTTGCCTAAGCATACGGTTTTTATTTTTTCAACATTGCACCCTGTTTTGTCCCACTTCTCAAGAATCACTGATGTGTGTGTGTTATTGCCACACACTGGATAATGTTACAGTTTTTATCGAATGCTTAGACACATGTTGCAGACTTTGAATCAAATCAGTTTTATTTGTTTAGCCCAAAATCACAAATACATTTGTCTCAGTGGGCTTTACATTTCATACAATATGATACAATATGACACCCTGCCCTTACACCCTTAGCTCGGCTGAGAAAAAACTCCCAGTAAAAACCCTTTACCGGGATTTTTTTTAAAATATATAATTTGGCCCACTGTGTCAAAACTTAGGACACAAGCACTAGGAGATAAACTCCCTGCTGACCGTCTGGGGTGGCTGTGCAGGGCGCTAAACACTAGGGCAGCCGGTAGCGATTCACTTGTTCAAATTTCCAGGATTTATCTACGTTAAACAATCCGGATTTTCTATGTATGGTAATGCTGCAACGTGCTCAGGCACGCTGCGGCCATGCCCCCACCTGCCTGCTCAAATCTGCCCGCTCGCCGCTGAAAGTCTTCCGGAAGGTAACCAATCACAACGGAGTGGGGTTGGCAGGAGGGGGGCGAGGGGGCGGAGAAGGACGAAGCCGAGTGTTGAAAGAGAATGCTGAAATCGCCCAGATGAGAGGAAGAGCTTCCCGAAAATCTACATAGTTTTTTGTGCTGTGATTCGTGTCAGGTTGCTCTGTAGGAGTCATTAATTAGAAATGAAGACCAGAAAAGTAGTATAATAGGAGATCTTTAATATAATGTCGTCATGAATTACAGTTGATGTTTGTGTCTGTTGCCATGCCATCAGGTGAGCAGCCTGTGTGGAGAGGAGGGTCAGCTGGACACACTGAGGTCTGGTCTGATTCAAATGAACACCAGCACCCACCAACTGGAAGACAAACTGACAGCTATCAGCCTCAAAGCAGGTATGTGTGTGTGTGTGTGTGTGTGTGTGTGTGTGCGTGTGTGTGTGCGTGCGTGTACTTGTACTTGAACAACTATATTGTGAAAAGGTTAGTAAAGGTTGGGGTTAGGCATTTAGGTTTGATGGTAAGGGTAAGGGGCTTGGGAATTCATTATGTCAATCAATGTCCTCACAAGTATAGCTGTACAAACACGTGTGTGTGTGTGTGTGTGTGTGTGTGTGTGTGTGTCCTCAGGACCTCCTGGTCCCCCAGGTACAGATGGGCTAAAGGGAAGTCCAGGTGCACCAGGAGGGAGTGGCCTCAAAGGTGAGTCAACCTTTAGCAAATGAAATATAGATAGTATAGTAAGAAGTTCAAATGTGTTATATGTGTTGGTGAATACTCCATTCTGATAGGATGGAGTTTATTCCATAGGTGTCCATTAACTTTTGATATGGACACCTATGGAACTCATCAAGAAGTTCCAGTTATTGTGTCACCTCTGATTAAACAGATTAAACAGTGTTGATAAACCATCAACCATCATTTCACAAACAGCAACTTAGTCAATGCACTGACATTTCCTGTCATATCTCTATCAGGGCTGGACTTTTACTCTAGCCGACAAATCACAGCAGTCTGAGGCCCATGTTTTCCAATAGGTCAACCCCATAATGACCTTTAGCAACCCTTGTGTGTGTGTGTGTCTGTGTGTGTGTGTGTGTGTGTGTGTGTGTGTGTGTGTGTGTGTGTGTTTGGCTTCCTTTCAAATTTGAAAATATTTTAGTAATAATATTGGTTAAAAGTAAAAATATTTTAGGGGGCGCCTTTAGCTCAGTTGGGAAGGCGTCCCCCTCCCGGGCCAGGCCCAGCAGCAGACCCGGGTTCGATTCCCACCCGCGGTCGTTCTCTGCATGTCACTCCCCTCTCTGCCCCATTTCACCTCTGTCTCTCTGCACTATCAATAAAGCATAAAAATGCCCTGTTGCCTTGACATTCTGCTCACAGGCTTCTTTAAAACAGTTTTTTTAACTGTTTGGCCTCAGATGTTCTACAAATTGTCAACATGTCTCTTCGCACAGGTGTATTCCCACAGGCCCTGAAAACAGCAGTCATCAAGCCACTCCTAAAAAAGAACAATCTAGATACATCACTCATGAACAATTATAGGCCCATATCCAACCTTCCATTTCTAAGCAAAATCATTTAAAAAGCTGTTTATCAACAGCTAAATAACAACTTAGCATTGAACAACTGCTTTGATGTCATCCAGTCAGGATTTCGACCACACCACAGCACTGAGACTGCTCTGGTTAAAGTCCTCAATGACATCCATTTAAACACAGACAGCGGCAAAAGTTTTATCTTAGTTTTACTGGATCTCAGTGCTGCTTCCAACACAGTTGACCTCAACATATTACTAGACCGACTTGCAAACTGGGTTGGACTTTCTGGAAGTGTACTAAACTGGTTTGAATCCTTCTTAAAGGACAGAGACTACTATGTGCCAATAGCCTGGCTCTGCCCGCCTACCTACTTCCGCCCAAATTTCATGTTCCCTTCAGTAGTCAGTCTGGGGCTGGGGTGTATTAGTGGGATCCTGCTCGAACAGATTTCTGAGTGTCCAAACAGCGAACAGAGCGAGTGGCTGAGAATGATAACGTTGAAGTCGCACTCCAGTTTCAGTTGAATGCTGTGTTCCTTTACTTCCTATACTCGGAACTCGGAAATGTGCGACTTGGTAGTTCCAAATTCCGACCTGTCTGTGTTCCAGTGCATCTGCTCAGGAAAGTATGGACGCCTGCAACCTTTCTCATCAAAATAACTAAACGTTAGGCTCTAGCACGTTACTGTTGCCAGGTACCGGTAGATTCATAGACTACAATATGTAGTGAAGTCGAAAATTTCCGAGTTCCCAGTACAACTGGAACGCACCGTCAGAAGCCGGCTCATGACATACATCACAACCAAACGTTATGCGATTGGTTGGCTGATCCAGAGTGGTACTAGTCCAATAGTTTAAAACTTCAACAGACTCCAAGTGAGTGAACGTTTGCCAAATAGAGCAGTTCCAGACCTTCTGTACAAATGAAATTAAGTACGATGGTCTGGTAGCACCAGGCTAATGTGTCAATAGACAATTTCACAACTGAGCGAACAAATATTTCATACGGGGTCCCCCAAGGTTCCATTCTTGGGCCTCATCTGTTTAACATCTACATGCTCCCACTATTCAGATTATGAATAAGAACCAATTATTTTACCATAACTATGCAAACGACACACACATTTATATAACCATATCCCCAGGAGACTATAGTCCGATACAAGCACTGAGTAAGTGCATTTAACAAAACAATGAATGGATGTGCTAACATTTTCTTCAATTAAATATCAACAAAACTAAATTAATTGTCTATGGTGCCAAATATGAACTATTAAAAGTCAGCGCACAGTTTAAATGTGTAATGTTAGAAACCACACACCTAGCCAGAAATCTTGTGTAGTCATACGCTGCATTTCATTACTAGTTCCACTTCCCCTCGTTCACTTACCCTCAGCCCTTGGTATGACGTAACACAGTGGTGATTCTATGGGGGGGGGGGGGGGGGGGCACGGACCCCTCTGAAATCTTACTGGCCACCCCTGTGGCCCCCCCAGATCTGATATATATATATTTTTTTTTCTGATAGATAGCCTAGTTCAGAGATTTTATGTATTTATTTTTTTCTTCCTTTCTTGCCTTTATTTCTGATCTGGTTGTTGGCCATGTTCATCACACACACACTGATCAATCAATGCTGGCAGCTAATCCACTGATGAATGAATGAATGATTTTATTTGACCATTTTGATATAAAAACATGAACAGCATTCTGTCACACATTAAAATACATAAAATAGCCAGGGATAGACACAAAAAAGCCCGAAGGCTTATTTCCATTGTGGTCCCTGTACACAAAACATACACAAAATATACACATACATAAAAATCACACACACAACAATGACCCCCACTAAGGCAAGCCTAATTATGCATAAGCCATTTTTTTAGGGCCTTTTTAAAATTGCCAAAACTCCCGACCACCTTGAGTAATATAGTGATATGGGACCAGTTTGCAATTTCCAACTACTACAGTTATAGTAGGACTGTGGGCACAAGAACTGGTCTCAGGTCAGCATAGGTCTTGACAACGGCATAAGTGTGCGTGCCACCCATGCACGTAATTTTTTTAATCTGAATTTAAAAACAATTATATTTTCTTTCTTTTTTTGTGTGTATGTAGGCTTATTTCAATTATATATATTATAAGTGTTACCTGATATTTGGTTAGTAGCCCTCATAACATTAGTAAATGTCCAGTCAGTCCAGTTCTTAAGCATCTAGCTGCTAGCAAGTTCTGTTGTTTTGCTTGATTTACTATTCATCTGAACTGAAACAAATGTTGACATTTCCCTTTATTCTCTTCACCAGAATGCTTCGACTACATGTAAAACACAAAAAAATCTTCTGGGGGGTTTGCCCCCAGACCCCTTTACAGTACTGTACTACTATAATGTTTGGGGATTTGGGATTATAAATCACCTTTGCAAAGGTTATAAAACATATCACATGCCATTCATTCAGGGTTGCGATGGCCACCCCACTGTAAGTCTGTGGCCCACCTTGGCCACCCAGTCAGAATAGAATCGCCACTGACGTAACAGCATCGCTGCATTTCATTAGTAGTTGCACTTCCCCTCGTTCACTTCCCCTGAGCCCTTGGTATGACGTACCAGCATACGTCGCACGGAGGGAACTTGGAGTGCGGAGGGAGAGATAAAGAATTATAACATTATTTTTTATTTATTTTTTAAAGATATTTTTATTATATTTATATATAATAAATTATATATATTTATATTTATTATATTATATTTTTTATTGATAGTGTAGAGACAGAGTTGAAATGGGGCAGAGAGGGGAGTGACATGCAGAGAACGACCGCGGGCTGGAACCGAACCCGGGACCGAACCCGGGACCGCTGCTGGCCGAGGCCCATGGGGGGGACGCCCTACCAACTGAGCTAAGGGCGCCCCCAGAATTATAACATTCTTCTTCAGTAGCCTATATTGCATTAAGCCATTTCCATAGCATAACAAACATTGAATTTCCACATGGTAACTCCATGCTCCAACGTATTTTCTTAGTTTCTGTTAGTTTCATCCAAAAACATCTGTTTTAAATAGTCCTATAATTGGCAGCCATCGGTGTTATAGCAGCAATGTGTAAACTGCAATACATTCACTGGATTGTTCCTATGGAAATAGGATAGGCTAATTGAGGCGTTTTGGAATATATTTATATATATTTGTCCTGTGGGTGGCCGCGATGTCCCTAAAGGCATACAGTCCGCCGGAAAATAAAGGGAGAAGAAGAAGACACACCGCAATGCACTGTGGGTGATATCCACCTCGGAGTGACCATCTATGTTCACTTGATCAATCAGCCCACTGAGGGTCTATCTCACAAAGTTCACTTCAGTTTCCAGACAATTGGAACGACACTTATGATGGCGGCGAGGATTCCCCCGAGGGCAAGAGAGTGTCGAGGGCAAGTGAACTAGGGCATGTTGAACGGGTATTGAAACGCAGCGATAGACTCAGACGTGAATTTCATAAAGCACATTAAATCATTTACTAAGTCAGCATTCTACCACCTTAAAAACATATTAAGAATTAAAGGGCTTATTGTTATGATCCTGCTTGGGCCTCTAGCCCTTGTGTTGTTTTTCCCTTTTACCCTTGTCTATGTGCTGGTCTATTGCAGGGTTGGAGTCAGGTGTGCTGGAGTCAATCACCAGCATTCACAGCTGCCATCAATCATCAATCAACTGCTCTTCATATACCCGGCCCTACCTGCCAGACACTGCCAGATTGTACTGTAACGGCTGGATCAGGAGGACACAGGCGCGGAGACAGTAACAGTTTTAAGAAGATTTATTTGGGAAGCAACCAGCAGGGGGTTAGGACCGTGATCCGGGGGGGGGGGGGGAAGCTGGCTGTCATGGGGCTCCAGGGAGAGAGCAACGGGGCAAGTCCAGGGAGCTGAGTGCGAGCAGGCTAGAGCAGGCAGGCAGAGGGGTCCGGGAGGAAGTGCTGGCGGGCGAGGGCTGGAGCTGGTGGCTGGAGTCAGGCCGGGAGAGCTGTGGCAGAAAAGACAGGAGTTAGCCAGGAAAAAATGCAAAAAGCGGAGCTGCAAACAGGTTAGCTTAGAGAGAGGACTGACTGTGTGGAAACAGAATCTACAATCTGGCAGTGTCTTGCAGGTAGGGCCGGGTATATGAAGAGCAGTTGATTGATGATTGATGGCAGCTGTGAATGCTGGTGATTGACTCCAGCACACCTGACTCCAACCCTGCAATAGACCAGCACATAGACAAGGGTAAAAGGGAAAAACAACACAAGGGCTAGAGGCCCAAGCAGGATCATAACACTTATGTCTCAGCAAGATTTAGAAAAACTTGTCCATGCATTTATCTTTAGTAGACTTGACTACTAACAGTGTCTTTGCAGGCCTTCCAAAAAAATTCAGTTGATGACAGCTTCAGCTAATTCAGAACGCTGCTGCTCGAGTCCTCACTAGGACCAAAAAAGTGGATCACATCACCCCAGTTCTGAGGTCTTTACACTGGCTTCCTGTCAATCAAAGAATTGATTTCAAAATAATAATGTTGGTTTATAAAACCCTAAATGGTTTAGGGCCGAAATAAATTTCTGATCTGCTGATACGTTATGAACCATCCAGAGCCCTCAGGTCGTCTGGGGCAGGTCTACTTACAGTCCCCTTACAGTTTCTATTTCCCTTTTAACCTGTAATTTTTATTTTATTTTTATTTTTTTATTTCTATACCTATTTTTCAATTGCTTTCTAATGTCTATTCTATACTTGATGTATTTTAATCTTGATGTATTTCATGCCCCTGTAAAGCCCTTTGAAGGGCCTTTATGTCTGAATTGTGCTATATAAATAAACTTGCCTTGCCTTGTGTGTGTGTGTGTGTGTGTGTGTGTGTGTGTGTGTGTGTGTGTGCATGTGTGTGTGTGCGTGTGTGTGTGTGTGTGTGGGTGGGTGGGTGGGTGTGTATGTGTGTGTGTGTGTCATGGTTCCAGGTGAATTAGGTGTTGCAGGCCCTCCAGGACCAAAGGGGGATATGGGAGTGAAAGGACAGCCAGGAGCTGCTGGTAAACCTTTTAGTTTGAATGTGAATAGTTGTAGAATAATGTTATTGTTTTTCTTAATGCTGTGTAAGAAGTGTTCCTCTGAAATATACACACGATTGGATCTTAAATGACAAGATAACAGAAAACAAGTTTTGTAGAACAGACACTTGTCCACTTTGCCAGCGTCATGCCCAAACTCAGTAATGTTTCAGTGTTTCATACCCTGCTGTACCAACCGCTATACTTCCACTGATGGCGTGTGTATTCATATGTACTGATGACATTCTGTTCTAGCTTTTTTTTGTGTTACCTAACCTAACACATATATATGTAGTAGGTAATACAAAAAAAATCCTATGTGTTAGGTATACAAAAAAAATATGTAGTAGGTAACACAAAAAAAACCTATGTAGTAGGTAGCACAAAAGAAACTTAATTACAAAATAGCCTCAGTCCACAAAGGCTATTTGAAATAAAATCTTCAAATATTTAAAAAAGAATTAGGTTATAACTCAGCTTCCTTTAAGCATGGATAGGGACTGAGTGTGCAGGGGAGAGAGAAAGATAGACAGATAGAGCGAGGAAGAGATAGCTTTATTTAGCTTTTTTACTTAGAGTGATCATCACTTAGTTACTTTTTTTAAGTAATCAGTAATCTAACTTAGTTATTTTTTTAACCAAGTAACTAGTAAAGTAACTAAGTTACTTTTTTAAAGTAACTGTGGCAACACTGGCCTTGACACAGCAAGGTAGGGCCCGAGAGCCAAGAGCCACAGAGAGAGCTTACAACCGGGCCTGTAAATCTGATTGTTGGAGACTTTTCTGTAAAAAATATGAAAAGCATGTGCAGTATGAATACCAAAGTACTGTGCTTGCTCCACACACACCCCTTCCAGTCCCACCGCAAAGTCATCAGCCTCCCAAGCCTGATGAGACTGCTTGTTTACAAAATACAAGCACTTGTTGATATGTACCGGGCCACGGCTACAAGGTTACCGCCTCCCAGGATAAGCCGGGCCCTGTTTCTCAAATCTATATCCATTCCTCTTCAGCCACAGTCGGCTGAAATAAAATCGGACTCACCATGTTTCGTAGACACTAAATTTAGCTTTATTAAACACCAGGGGCCTCATTTATAATGGTGTTCGTTGAATCCATCCCAAAACATTGGGTCCGCACAAAACAAAGAATGTGCTGTCCAAATTTTTTTGCAAGCTGTGTTAATTACAGCCGATCCTAGAGCTTCAACCATGAATCTCTCATAATCTGATTCCTTGGAAAACAGTGTTATATTTCACGTATCAGGTTTTTCACTGCACTGATTTTCACTTGTCATTTTAACTTGTCCATCACCCGTTTCCACATTTCCACTAAATTTTTCCAATTATCGTAGGACTTCCCTTCCTCGAAATCCGGAGGCAATTTGTAGTTCTTAGAAGTAGCCATCTTCTGCTACCATGTTAATCTCCAATAATAGTTCTCGTTCAACTTGTTTAGTCCATTTATTTGTAGCTTTCAACAGCATAACAATACAGCATCACCACCACGGCGTAAGTCACAACAAATCTCAGATCCATAAGTGTGATAAAACATGATAAAAACATCAAAACAGACATGGGAATAATTTGTACCTGCTCCGCCATTGTAGGCGCATACACATTCACCCATCTGTTGCTCTGCACGTGCACCGGCAGGGAGACGGGTGCCGTTTTGTAGCATTCTCTCTACTGATTGGATATCAGTAGTTGGATCCCCGAAAAGTTTACTTGCCGATTACATGCAGAGCAGGTGACTGAGATATTGGCTTTATGAAATGCGCACACTATATAAGTGATCATTGTATGAATAAAGAGCGATTTAACACTTATATTAATGTAACAGAGGGGGATTAGCCCTCTGCTAATTTCAATTTATTCTTTTAGATTCGGATTCCCAGCCAAACCAACACAGGCAAAATGACACCAGAATTCTTATAAAAATATATCTTTATTTCTCTATTTTAAAACACAAGCTTGTTAGTCAATTGCCTCTTAAAAGAGGACGGAATTATTTAAAAGCAAAGTCTTCTTGGTTGTCCAATGTTCTATACAAAGGGGGAAATACCAAGTTCAGTCCAGTCTCGGGTTGGCTCCTTGTTTTCCCGTCGCCTTTCGCAAGGGGAGTGTGTCCTGGGTCTTACGAGTGGAACAGCTTTGCTCCAATCCGGAGGTCCAGCGCCAGGTATTCCTAGGGGCCGCTTCGCTTGCGCCAGGGATTCCTAGGGGCCGCTCGCCGCTGTCAGACACAGATAGGAAGGGAGATCAATGTGTGCCTTGCAGCCCGGTACATTTAAAACACTCTCTCGCTGTGGGTTAGCGTGACAACTTTCCTTAACCTGAATTTATTTTAAATATATTTATTGTAGTTTTCAGTTTAAGAACAGATAGTGCATACAAACACACATAACATACAGAACAAAGCACATCAAAATTAGCAGCCGCAGTCCATGGTCAAAACATAAATATTAAATAAAAAGATCAGAAGTCTTGCGAAAAAACAAGTGAATGTCAGAGAACAATAAAAAAGAAAAATACACATATCCATACATTTTCACAGTAAAGCACTATGAGCAGCCTGCCCATTAAAGAATCTTAGCACAGGGTCCCAAATCTTATCAAACACATCTCCTCTATCATCGTTATAGTATCTCAGTCGCTCCAAATGCAGTGTGTTAGACATTTCCGGCCTCCAGAAAGGGTTCCTCACCTGCATCTTCGTCGCTGCAGGCCTCCAGAGGGACGGAGCCCTCACCGACCAGGCCATCCGCCGGAAGCTCCATGCCGTGTCCCTGCTTGCCCCCCAGGCCGGCCGCCTGAAGCTCCCTGCCATGTCCCTGCTTACCCCCCAGGTCGTCCGCCTGAAGCTCCCTGCTGTGCCCTGGGGCCTTTTTCTGGCCGCCCGCCTGACACCCCTCCATTCTGCCCCACTCCTGTTCCCTGGCCAGCCCGTCACCCCGTGCACTGCCCCACTCCAGCTCCCAGGCCAGCCCGTCACCCCGTGCACTGCCCCACTCCAGCTCCCAGGCCAGCCCGTCACCCCGTGCACTGCCCCACTCCAGCTCCCAGGCCAGCCCGTCACCCCGTGCAGTCCCACTCCTGGTCCCTGGCCAGCCGGTCACCCCATGCTCTGCCCCGGTCCATTTTTTTTTCTTTCCCTCCTCCTGGCTCCCCTCCACCCACCCTGTTTGGGTTTGACTTTTTGTTAGTTCCAGTTTAAGGTCCCCTGGAAGTTGACCTTTAAGGGGGAGGGGGGGTTCTGTCACAACTTCAGCCAGTATTTAGGCTGTGTCCGGACTGCCATACTAACGTCCTACTCGTACTCATTTTGACTTCAATTTGAGAATGTGACGGTTGGGTATGCGAGTTTGGGTATGCGAGAAATTTCCGGATGAGTACTAACTTCCGGGAAGATTTTGGGTATGAATCGATTGTATACTTTTCCTACTCAACCGCCCCACAATGCACTGGGTCAATTCTACCCGCCCAGGAAAATGAAATATTTTCGAGCAAGTTGCTAGGCAACGACATTGTTTGGGGTCCGCGATCTGACAGCTGTACGTGCAGTCAGTCATTCATAAACTCTTACAATAGATAAGAGATGAAGATAAATACCTAACAACATTAGAGTTATTAAGTGAAATGAGTGTTGTGAGTCTGATAGTGGAGAGAGATCAGAACAGATCGCTGTTCCACACACCGCAGCTCGTCCAGCTCAACTCACAGACAGCTGAGTGCTGTGATGAGCAGGACAGAGAGCGTCGGAGGGATCCTCCGCCTCAAAAAAACACAATTATAAAACAAGAGGTCTAAAACACAGATGATGAACACAGGACTGTAAAAATCGAGTTCAATATCTAACCTATAGAGGGCGGTTATACGCTAAACAGCGTCTAAACTGCCTGAATCTTATAAGAAGAAGAAGAAATTTTTCATGGCTTGAGTATACTTCAACTGAAAACGTTTCGACGCACCTCGCATACACAATCGATCTTTGAGTAGACAGTATGTAGTATATAGATGGTGAGTATGTAGGATGTAGGACGCTAGTATGGCAGTCCGGACAGGCCTTAGTTTGTTTTCATGTCTGTTTTCCTGGTTTACTTTCTACTCATGTCACTTCAGACCCGGCCACTCCCTCCTGCTCTGCACTCCCGGTTAATTACATTCACCTGGTCTGCCCCACACTCACCTGCTCCTCATCAGTTAATCAGCCCCAGTATATATTTCAGTTCAGTTCCATCAGTCAGTGCCAGATTGTGCTTCGTGCCTTCACCCAGCTTTCCAGAGGTCTGAGTTTATTCCATATCATTCTGATAATGCCTGCCTGTTCCTGTTTTTGACTTTGGACTTTCTTTTTTGCCTGCCCCAACTGGACTTGTTTGCCACGCTGTGTTACTACCTGGTTTGTGACATCACAGAAAGAGAAATGTAAGGTTAGACAGTGCGACCATAAAACACTCTTTCTGCCTTTTCTCAGGCTAGGATGATCCGATTTAATTTGTTTTTGCACATTATACTTCATAGGATCTCCGAGTTCAATACACCTTCATATTCCAACCAGTGAAGTAGGCCTTTAAGCTTCTCCAGGGAATAATACAGTCTGTGGACGGTTTTAAACTGTACAAGATTGTGTCTAACATTAACTGAACATCTGTGCACATTCCGCAAACATTCATCCCAAATATCATCAATCAATTCCACATTTAACTCATCTGCCCATGCCTGCTTACGCAACTCGGTACCCAGCACAGCTCCATTATGAAGAATTTTGTAAAAGAAGGAAACCGCCCCACGAGTAGCCGGGTCAAATTTATTCATTGTCTCAAGAGTTTCGTGCTTATTCAGGCTCTCAAAGTTTGTTACATTTTTACGAATAAAGTCTGTAATTCGTAAATATCTGAAAAAGCTTGAGGCAGAAATATTATAAGCAGTTTGTAGCTGTCTAAATGTGGCAAAGCTTCCTTCAATATACAAATCATTTATGTTAGCAATACCCTTTTGTTTCCAGTCAAAGAAAGCTGCATCGTTAATGCCTGGTATAAAACAGTGATTATTACAAATGGGAGTGTCAGTATACATTTTTGGAGCCTTAAGATTTTATCTGTTCCCATATGCGTATAGTGCCATGAATTACAAGGCTGTTACTATAGCATGACTTCTTGACTGTGGAGGGGCTATTAAGCAGTGCCAGCAGGGAAGACTTTTTGCAAAGCAGCTGTTCAATGCGTAGCCACGCTGGGCATGAATCTGAAATAGAGGGGGACCCCTTCTCCACCAAGCAAGCATAGACAGATGAGTAGCCCAATAGTACATTTTAAAATTTGGTAAAGCAAAGCCACCAACATTCTTTGCTTTACATAAATGTTTTTTTAGAAATTCTAACGGCTTTGTAGTTACAGATAAATGATGCAACAATGGAATCTAGTTGCTTAAAGTAAGACTGAGCAATAAAACAAGGAATGGATTGAAAAAGATGGAGGAAACACGGCAGTACAATCATCTTAATAGCATTAATCTTCCCTACGAGAGAAAAAGGAAGAGTCTTCCAGAAATAAATTCCCTGCTTAAGCTCTTAAAGGGATAGTTTGGAATTTTGGACATAGGGCCTGATTCCCAAGTTAGCCTGATTGTTATTTATCATTGGCTTTCCTGAATAGAGAAGTACATTTCTTTTGTCAGCTGAGAAACAAATGTACTTCTCTATTCAGGAAAGCCAAATCTGAATATTATCTAACCATCACAACAGAACATTTGAATTAGGGCTGGGCGATATGGGCAAAAATCAATATCTCGATATTTTTTTACTATATCTCGATACACGATATATATCTCGATATATTTCGAATCTCCTCTAGAGCACATCCTAAATGCTCAATTTAATTAATTTTTTGCATGAAACATGTTTATATTCTTTAGTGCTTTCTATTGGAACAATTTGAAACTTGCACATGGCAAAGAGTTTGCACATTGTATTGATTATTCTACATCCTTCCACTCCCATACAATGGATCCAGCATTATTTTATTTGGAAACAGTTTTTTCCATCTTCTGTTAATCTGTAAACTGAGAACACTAATTATGACTCATTACAACCACTCACTAATTGTTTATCACCACTAACCCCCTGAAGATAGCAGCCACACTTTAAATGCAGAACCGGTTTTGATCCATAATAGTAGTCTATGTGTATAAAAGGCTCTGACATGTATAATGGTTACTGTCGCTTTAAGAGCAGTTGCTCTATAGTGTAAGTTAAGTTTCGTTTTCTGCCTGTTAGTCCGAGAGAGATTCATGCGAGCGCAACCAGCAGGTGGCTCATCGTCCCTCTGTTACCTGCCTTATTGTTTGATTCTCCTGTATTTAGTTAATGAAAATAAAACTGGAAGACAATCAGAGGATTTAGGATTGAGAATAATAGCCTATAGTCTAAAGAAAGCAAAGTCTCATCATCATCATTCCTTGCATTCTAACCGATGCACCATTCCTGGATGCTATTCATACCTATTGATCTAGCCCTCCTGCATTATCACTAAAACACTGTTTTATTTTATAAAAAATACTCGCAAATGTAGCCTACATTACATAGACTTTTAGTTAATAAACGGTGTGCACCTCCCTTGGTGCTGACCCATGTCAGCACCAAGGGAGGTGCACATTACACCTATTATAAGAGGCTGCCCGTAATAAAGGGATGCCGTGGTTGTGTGACGTTGGACCAAAAACTCCCCCGGCGCTCGTTCGCCTTCCTCTCATAAGGACCAGGCTCTGTACAGCGGCCGCTTATGCTGTCAAGCGCCCGTCTACAAAAAAGGTCCATGCTATGAACGACAGCCACCTTCGCCGTCTTTCGCGCCCCTTCCACCCGCTCGTTCGGCTGTCATAAGAGCATCAGAGCCCTCGTCTTTTTTTCTCCCCCTCTCGTCGTTGTTTTCACATGGCGATTAAAGTAAACACTCTCAAGGCACAGACTACGTCACAGGTGCGCGTCCAGGAGACTCTGGTTGGGAGGGTTGAGTGAGTGAGTGAGTTGCCAATGCATGTAGTCTGAGGCAGAGAGCCACAGGAAAGAGCGAGAGAAGCGAACACCAGCGAGTTTGCCGGTGGCGGCGGCGGCTAAAAAAAACACATTACGTGCCAATTTGTATTCGATGGTCGCGATAGGGTCATTTTATACATCCCGTGGAGCACATCTCGCGATACATCGAATATATTCGATATATCGCCCAGCCCTAATTTGAATGATCCGAGAAAATTATGGAAAGCAATAAAATCATTATCTGCTTCTAAAAACTCATATGAATTACCTTCTTGTATAGTCAAAGACTCCATTACTGTTCATGATAAGGTTGAAATGTTAAACTGTTTTAATGAGCATTTTATTTCTTCTGGGTTTTTGTTCAATTCTGCCTCACATTCTGCAGTGAAATCTGTAAATTTGGGTAACAATGCTAGTGATGTACACCACATTTTTAGTCTTACTCCTTTTACTGTTGCTGAGGTTCACAAAGCCTTAAAGCATTTGAACCCTAGAAAACCGTCTGGTCCGGATCACTTGGAACCAAGGTTTTTGAAATTAGCAGCAGACCTAATAGCTGAACCATTGACACATCTTTTCAATCTCTCATTGGTTTCAAACAAAATCCCTATGATCTGGAAGGCAGCTTATGTTCTACCCCTACTAAAAGGAGGGGATCCAAACATTTTAAATAATTACAGACCACTCTCAAACCTCTCAGTGTTATCAAAAGTCATGGAATCCCTGGTTAGTGAGCAGGTTAAAGATTATGTCCATACTCATCAAATATTATCTGTACATAAATCAGGGTTCCGAAAAAATCATAGCACCACTATTGCTGCCATGAAAGTTGTAAATGACATCATAGAAGCTCTAGATAAAAAACAACATTGTGTATCTCTCTTTATTGATCTATCTAAAGCGTTTGATACTGTGGACCATCACATTCTGATACAGCAACTTATTAAGATTGGTTTCTCTGATCATACTGTGGGATGGTTTGTCAACTATCTCACTGACAGAACTCAGGCTACTCAGTTTGATGGATTTACTTCAGAGATGCTTACAGTGCGTAAGGGAGTTCCCCAGGGTTCAGTTCTGGGGCCGCTACTTTGTATATTAATAGCCTTGGACAAAATGTCCCAAATGCAGCTTTCCATTTCTATGCGGATGACAGTGTAATTTATTGTTGTGCATCCTCGCTCAGCAAGGGTTTTGTTTATATGCAAAGAGCTTTTGATCAAGTGCAGGCTCAGCTTTGTCAACTGAAGCTTGTTCTCAATGCTGATAAAACCAAACTTATGGTATTTTCAAATTCCAGAAAGATTGTGTTAAATCAGACATTTTTTACTTTCCAAGGTAATGAAATTGAGGTTGTAACTACTTACAAATACTTGGGATTTATGATTGATGACCACATCTCGTTTAAAACCCACATACAAAACCTGGTGAAAAAACTGAAACTAAAGTTAGGTTTTTACTTTAGGAATAAGTCATGTTTCTCTCTCGAGGCCAGACGACGATTAGTCGAAGCTACCTTCTTGCCGGTTCTTGATTATGGTGATCTGTTGTACATGAATGCATCAGCTCACTGTCTACATATGTTGGACACTGTATACCATGGAGCCTTGAGGTTCATTACAAACAGCAGAGCCTTAACCCATCACTGTACACTATACTCAAGAGTAAACTGGCCTTCTCTTTTTATGAGACGACTTAAGGCTGTTACATACTCCGCGAGAAGAAAGAACAAAGTTCTCGGTGACAGAGCTGCGAGAAGTTCTTCCTGGTCTGACATTACATACTTCACGAGGAGTCAACTGCCAAACTCCTCACCGTTGCGCATTGTTACCATGGTAATTGAATCAGTAGCGCCAGCTGATTTCACTTCGCTTTCCTCATTGACTTCAGACTGACCAATCACACAATAGTTCTCGGACAAGCTGCGAGAAGAAAGTTCGGCCTGGGTGATGTGTCGAGAACAAGCTGCGACAACAGCTAAACAAGAGCTGAGAGAAGAAAATGACGTCATTTTCTTCTCGCAGCTCTGCCACCGAGAACTTTGTTCTTTCTTCTGGTGGAGTATGTAACAGCCTTTAGTCACTTGTATGTTTTTATTTACAAGGCGATCTTAGGTAAACTCCCTTGTTATTTGTCATCGTATATGTCCAGAAAATGTGTCCCCCATGCATTAAGGTCTCAGGACATGGTGCTCATGACTGTTCCTCAAGCTCGTACAGAGCTGGGTAAAACAGCTTTTAAGTTTTTTGCGCCGTCGTCATGGAATAACCTGCAAAAGCAGCTTAAGCTTCAGGACCTAGTAACTCTAAACGAATTTAAGGCTGTTGTTCAGAGTTTGAAGTTGGACTCCATCGGAAATTGTGAATGTTTTTAGTTAAGAATCTCATTTTTATGTTGTACAACTGCATTTAATATTGAACTTGTATTGTGTTTTATGTGTAACTGTGTTCTGCTGTCCATCTTGGCCAGGTCTCTCTTGAAAAAGAGATTTTAATCTCAATGAGACTAACCTGGTTAAATAAAGGATAAATAAAAAAAATAAAAAATTGGAGACAGTTTTCAACACATTTCATTCAGTCCTTCTAGTTGCAGAGTTGGCTCGTGCTAGGCTAGCGCACAGGATTGGGGTCAAGCAGAGCTGCTATTAAAACAGTCTTACCCACTCCACAGTACACCCGAGGCTAATCAATTATAACGCTAGACTACAGATGTAAATATTTTCAATTTGACATGAAAAACACAAACAGTCCTCTCACTTAAAACTCCGCTGTCTAACTCCAAGGAGGAATATGTAGGTGACCTCTGATCCCAATTCTGGATATCTCAATATCAGAATTTCACATACAGTGCCTTCTGGTGTCGAGATATAACGAATGTGACAACCAACCCGTGTGACATATAACCCTGCTCTCCCCTATTTCAGGACTGAACTTGTGAAGAGCTGTTTTAGAGATCTTTCTATTCTATAATAAATCAATAGTAATTAGCTGTAGGCCCCTTTAATGTTTTACTTATCACTGCTTTGATTGCAGGCCCCCGTGGAGAGAAAGGTGACATGGGGAACCTTGGCCAAAAAGGTATCACAGATTACTGTACATACTACACTTATTAATATGTTTGTCTGTGCTTGTATTTCTGCTGATAAACTGCTTGGTAGTCCTAGGTTCATAAGAATAATATAATATATATAAACAAAACCATTGAACCTCTGGGACCAGGTCAGCTGCAAACTGCGTAAGAGCTATATGTTGGAGATACATGTATTTTAATAGAACCTGATCCTGATCACCTTAAAGTTGAAGTCAGCGGTTCTGAAAACGCTTGTTCCAGTGTTAATACACAGCCTAGGCTCTGTAAACAAGTATGTAGACAAAGGGTTTGTAAACAAAGAGTATGTAAACAAAGGAGGTCCACTGTAGCTAGCAACATGCCCATTTACATAGCCTATGCTGTGTATTAACACTTGATTTTTTACATACGTCTGAGCTGTAAATGTGGATTCAGTCCTGGCCGTGGAACAACGGACCAGTTTTTCATTCTCGCAAGGACCCTAGAGGGGGCCTGGTAGTATGCTCATCCAGTATACATTTGGACAAGGCCTATGACCGGGTTCCCCGGGAGATACTTTTGGGGTAGCACGGGTTGAGACCCTTCTCAGGGCCATCCAATCTCTGTATGCTTAAAGCCAGAGCTGTGTCTGGGTTCTCGGTAGTAAGTTGGACTCGTTTCCTGCGGGGGTTGGCCTCCGCTAGTGCTGCGCCAAGCAGCCAAAATGGGTTTTCTCAGGAGGGTGGCTGGCGTCTCCCTTAGAGATAGGGTGAGAAGCTCAGTCATTCGTGAAGAACTCGGGGCAGAGCCGCTACTCCTTTGTGTCGAAAGGAGCCAGTTGAGGTGGTTCGGGCATCTGGTAAGAATGCCCCCTGGGCGCCTCCCTAGGGAGCAGTTTCAGAGGAGGGGCGGGGGGTGTTCCAGCTGGAAGGAGGCTTTGGGGAAGACCCAGGAGTAGGTGGAGGGATATCTCCACACTGGCCTGGGAACGCCTCGGGATCCCCTAGTCATAGCTTGTCAATGTGGCCTGGGAAAGAGACGTTTGGGGTCCCCTGCTCGAGCTGCTGCCCCCGCGACCCGACTACGGGTAAGCGGTTGAAGATGATGATGACACAGTACGTACAGGAAGTGGATACTAAGCTGATATTAACTGATTAAGGTCATAGTCTGAGTAAGCAATTATCGCATTAAGACGGTTGGAGTATTCAGATTATAGGAGCATTATTGAGAGTCGCACTAAACATTCCAATGTACAATGTAAGTTAATGATAATGACAAAGAGAGTTCATTTTCCCAGGAGGGACAGGAATTATTGTCCCAAAAACGGTATGCTGACGTTTGACGTCATGACGCTTCTTCCACTACTACTGCGCATCGCTAGTGTATTCATAATAGGCTTATTGACAGGTTAAAGCTGGGGTATGTGATTTCTGATTGGTCAAAATTAACATGAGCGGTACAGTTTGACCGATTCTTAAAAAAAAAAAATCCGATTCTCTGTTCTTATTGGTTGTTGGGACTGTCCATTCACTTTGGCACCGATGTTGTTTGTGTAGAGTGTGTCAGGGAGGGACCATAGGGGAAGGATCAAAGAGAACAAGTGGAGCGGTTGAGGTATTTGGATTCAAATATCTACCCCAACTGCTATTTTCTACCCAAATTCTCCACCCCAGCTTTAACGGAAATATTGCCGTGGCTGCTCCACATGTTAACACCTTATTTGAAATATTTTCTTAACTTGGATATGGACCTGAATCCGAAAATGCTGCGCATGGAAACGTGGTCTTTGAGTACTGGTGCTTCAAAGAGAAACTAGTTTTATGTTGCAAGTAGCTTTGTTGCAGCCAAACTGAGGAAATATTCATTAACAGGTAAGGACGCTTGTTGGGCTTTCAACTGCTGCCACCTTATTCAACACAGACTTTCTGCTCCAGTGATTCAGAGGACATTTTGGTTGCTGATCTGGATTTTACACATGACAATAACTTCAAACTGCTATTGGTATCAAGTGTATTTAATAGGATATATTTTTGTTGCCTTGTCATCAGGTGACAGTGGACCAATTGGTTACATTGGAAGTCAAGGTGAGTGTTAGTTACAGAAAAAATTATTGAGAATAAGGTTTATTTCATATTTGTTGTACATGGCAATGTGTTTTTGAAGTTACAGAAAACATCTACTAACTATAAATATATAGTATACTGTATATATAGAGTATTGGAGGCAGTGAGAAAGATGTATTTAATAATGTCAAAATGTGGTTAGTTTTACAAGTTCATTTATAGCAAAATTTTCAACCAGTAAAACATGTGAAGGTACACTAACTATTTTTGTATAATCACAATAATGTGAGTAGGCATCAAACTCACTCACCTGTGGAGCTACACAAAATGCCAACACTGTGTACAGGTGTATTTTGTTCTGTTGAGTTCAGGTTAAAATGACCTATGCCTTTGAGAATCAGCAGTACATGCTGGTTTGACATATTGTTCCTTTAAAGGTTCAGTAAGCGGAATGGTCAGTTTAGCTAACTTCCTGTCAGTTACTGCAGTTAGCAGTCCCCTCCCTCGTCCCACGTAACCACATTAATGCACTGCGGTCTTCCAGAAGCAAGTTATCTAGCATCATCTCAGATCCATAAGTGTAATAAAACATGATGAAAACCATCAAAACAGACATTGGGAAGGATGTTTACCTGCTCCGCCATTGTAGGCGCATAAACATTCACCCATCTGTGATCCCCGAAAAGTTTATTTGCCGATAACATGCAGAGCGGGTGACTGAGAGATCGTCTTTATGAAACGCGCACACTAGATAAGTGATCACTGTATGAATAAAGAGCGATTTAACACTTATATTATCATAAATGAATCGCTTACTTCACCTTTAATGACAGTTGATGTGAACTGAGTTCAGCTTGAAGATGTATTGGGCCTTGTTCCTCCACAGGTCCTCCTGGACCAGCAGGGGCCAAAGGAGACAAGGGAGACCCAGGAACAAACGGAACTACAGCAGAGTGTAAGTGAAGGGACTGAAAGCAGAACAGTTAAGAAGCTCTGAGATTAACTTTAGCCATTTACAATGGAGGCCACATAAAGCTGATAACATGAAATCAAGAGGCAAGGCAAGGCAAGGCAATTTTATTTATAGAGCACATTTCAGGCACAGGGCCACTCAAGGTGCTTCACAGGGTTAAAATCAAATAAAGAATACAAATACAAAAAAAAATGAACAAATTTAAAACATGGATAAAAATACAACATTTAAATAAAAGAATTAAAACATTTTACCAAAAAAAATAAATAAATAAATAAATAAAAAAATTACAGGTTAAAAGGGAAACAAGAACGTTTTGAGACCCGATTTAAAAGAGCTGAGAGTCTCAGCGGACCTCAGACTCTCTGGCAGTCCGTTCCAGACATTGGGCGCATAAACGCTGAATGCCGCCTCTCCCTGTTTAGTCCTAGCTCTGGGGACTTTTAAAAGACCTGTCCCAGACGACCTAAGGGCTCTGGGCGGCTCATAACGTATCAGCAGATCAGTAATGTATTTTGGCCCTAAACCATTTAAGGCTTTGTAGACCATCATCGATATTTTAAAATCAATTCTTTGAGTGACAGGAAGCCAGTGTAAAGACCTAAGAACTGGGGTAATGTGATCTACTTTTTTGGTCCTAGTGAGGACTCGAGCAGCAGCGTTCTGAATTAGCTGAAGCTGTCTGATTGATTTTTTAGGAAGGCCTGCAAAGACACTATTACAGTAGTCAAGTCTACTAAAAATAAATGCATGGACAAGTTTTTCTAAGTCCTGCTGAGATATTAGCCCTTTAATTCTCGATATATTTTTAAGGTGGTAGTAGGCTGACTTAGTAATTGATTTAATGTGTTTTTTGAAATTCAAGTCGGAATCTATCACTACTCCAAGATTTCTAGCTTGGTGTGTGCTTTCTAACATAACAGATTTAAGCTGTGCGCTGACTTTTGATTGTTCATCCCTGGCACCAAAGACAATTACTTCAGTTTTGTCGCTGTTTAATTGAAGAAAGTTTTGGCACATCCAGTCATTGATTTGTTCAATGCATTTACTTAGTGCTTGAATCGGACCATAGTCTCCTGGTGATATGGTTATGTAAATTTGTGTGTCGTCTGCATAATTATGGTAGCATAATTTGTTTTTGTTCATAATCTGAGCTAGCGGTAGCATGTATATGTTAAACAGAAGAGGCCCAAGAATGGAACCTTGGGGGACCCCGCATGTAATATTTGTTCGCTCGGATGTGAAATTGCCTATTGACACATAGTAGTCTCTTTCCTTTAAGTATGATTCAAACCAGTTTAGCACAGTTCCAGAAAGTCCAACCCAGTTTGCAAGTCGATCTAGCAATATGCTGTGGTCAACTGTGTCGAACGCAGCACTGAGATCCAATAAAACTAATACAGAGCTTTTGCCACTGTCTGTGTTTAAGTGGATGTCATTGAGGACCTTAACCAGAGCAGTCTCAGTGCTGTGGTGTTGTCGAAAACCTGACTGAAAGACATCAAAGCAGTTATTCATTGCTAAGTAGTTATTTAGCTGATGATGAACAGCTTTTTCAATGATCTTGCTTAAAAATGGTAGGTTGGATATCGGCCTATAATTGTTCATGAGTGATGTATCTAGATTTTTCTTTTTTAGGAGTGGCTTGATGACAGCTGTTTTCAGGGCCTGTGGGAATACACCAGTGCGAAGGGACATATTGACAATTTCTAGGACATCTGAGGCCATACAGCTAAAAACAGTTTTAAAGAAGCCTGTGGGCAGAATGTCAAGGCAACAGGAGGAGGAGTTCAGGTGTTGTATAATGTCATCCAGGTTTTTCTTGTTTATCAGAAAAAACTCTGTCATGGCATCTGAATTTGTTTTAAATGGGTACAGAGATAAAACATATCTTGAACCTGGTATTGATGCAGTGACAGCTTGTCTTATTTTATGAATTTTCTCAGTAAAGAAGGAGGCAAATTCATTGCAGGCCCTCGTGGAAAGATGCTCAGACGCTACTGACACAGGAGGGTTTGTTAGCCTGTCAACAGCAGCAAACAGGGCATGTGCATTGTTGCTGTTTTTGGTGATGATGTCAGAGAAGAAAGACTGTCTTGCATTTCTTAGTTCTAGATTAAACGTGCGTAGTTTCTCTTTGAAGATGTTATAGTGAACATTTAGATTTGTTTTTCGCCACCTGCGTTCTGCTTTACGGCACTCTCTTTTTTCAATTCTGACCTGAGGGGTATTTCTCCAGGGGGACCTTTTTTTACCAGAGATGATTTTCACCTTGGTGGGTGCAATAGCATCGATAACATTTGTAATTTTTGAGTTGAAGTTACATACAAGCTCATTAACTGAGATACAGGGGAGGAGCGGGGACAGAGAAAATGCCTGGATAAATTGTGAGGGGCTTACTGTGATAATTGTGTTGATAATACATGTGTGTATCAACAGCAAAAATGAGAACTAGAGACAGTTAAAGTATTTAAATCAATACGTGAAACAATAGGGGCTGCATTTTGACATGTACGGAAAGCCAGTCCATACAATGCTGGTAGCGGCAGCAGCTAGGTGGAGTAGTTAGCTGTACTGGATGCTCTCAGCAGGGAGTACATACAAGTGTGAGCCCTGAAGATTATGGATCAACATCACAGGTAGTTTAGACATTGAAGGAGTTCTCACTGATAGATAGGCCTCTTTTTAAAACCAAAAAGTTCTAGATGAATAAAATATGTTTATTCTCATCCTTCTCATAACACATTCAACTGTCAAAGCAGCTTCATGCCTCCTTACATGAACATAAATGAAACACTATTTAAAACAGATGTTGTATAATAGATAAGCAAGTCATTTTAGCCTGATGGTATTACTGTATTGCTATTGTATTTCACTTGATTGATTCAAAGTGGAACACAAAATTCATTTAGCAAAATCAACATATTTTAAAAAGCTAGCGAAACACACATTAGAATGAGGAAATAATCATTGGTATAAACACCAAACTAGTCAAACAATCCCAAGGTTTGAGCCTCCAGGAACTGTAGACAGCTGACACTTTGCCTCACCCAGTGAATGTGCGTCTTGTGCCGGGGAGGAGCCGAGGGCGGGTGGAGGTGAGGACCAATGGGGCCTGGGGCACCGTGTGTGACGACAACTTTGGCGTTCCCGATGGCACAGTGATCTGTAGGATGCTGGGGTTCACAAGAGCCGTCACCACCTTCACTGCCAGCCCAGGTGAGAAGTCGTCCACCAACCATCAAACTACTTTCTCTCTTTTCTTGTCTTTCTGAATTTGCTGTTTGATCACACTTAAAGGCATACTACGTAGTTATGGAGAATGTTTGTGGACAAATAAGTTTTTGTCAAAATCAGTGAATATCCCCTCACTACTGTGTGCGCTCACTACTGTGTGCGCTGAAAAAAAATTCTGTGCAAATTAACAGCTTAGGCTCTGTAAACTGTTATGCAACCAAGGGAATGTAAACAGAGCAGGCCCCTTTGTTTTCATTCCCTACATATAGCAGATTGTGAGGAAATATTCACTGATTTTGACAAAGTGATTTATCAAGAGCATTCTCTAGACCTACCTAGTATGCCTCTAAAAGAGAATTATGGTTTATCACAATTAGGATCTTATTTTTGTAGTTTTGGCCATTAATTGTATCATGTATGATAATAAGTTAGTCTGATATCTGGGAACACACTGACATCACTATACAAGAACATAATGGATCAAATGATCAGACAGTTTATCCTCACTGCCTAAAACACTTCTTTAAAGGAAGTCAGCGCACCTGGAATGTTGGTGATAATCCCTCGTTGCATAGCACAACTGCAATGAACAACAAATAAAATGTGTCAAAGTTAAAGCAGGAAGTTGGCTTATGAACAGGGATGGAGCTTAGCAACAATCCGACAGGTATTACATATTATATTTACAGGTAGGACATATTGTATTTCTCTTTTCTTTAAATTAAGTTTTGAACATAGCCTTACGTCTTTTGTTTAACCTGTTTGGTAACCTGAACCCTCAAATGAAGGACTTTGTTGATGTTCAAGCTTTTCTTGATCTAAGTCACTTTCAGCGATTTTAGATAATGCTTGCTATCAAAATCCCTCTGGTTTCAAAACACAGCCTAGGCTAAGTAAACTGGTATGCAAACAAAGTGAACGACCAGTAAATCGCCAGCTTTGTCATGCAACTCTGCTCCCTCATTACCACTCCGGCCTGGTACAGCCAAACCTGAACTCCTCCACCTAGGGCGGGTGCTCTGCCTCACCTGTAGGGGACAAGCCATCTTCATCATGGCCTCAGTCACCTGTATTATTATTAACCTCAGCCTGGGCAATGTCACTCATCCCATTGCTCAGTTGCCTAATGGTTTTCCAGAAGCTTTTTGAGGCCATCTGAAAGCCTTTCTCCATATCCTCTCCAAACTCCTCCCACATCGGTTGGCACATTTAATAGACAAAATATGCATAATTCCCTCCATATCCCCAATTGAAAATGTAAAGCAAAATTAGTTATTGCACTTGTGCAATAAATTCTGGCTGTAAAACTTCGACTGACGAATGGGTTTCATATAGTAACACTGCTGTCCTTCTCTAGGGACTGGGGAGATCTGGCTGGATCAGCTGCAATGCTCAGGAACAGAGTCTGATATCTTTGATTGCTCACACGCTGGAGTCGGTGTTCACAACTGCAAACACAACGAAGATGCCGGAGTGCAATGTGTCTAGACTGACACCACACTGACCACAAGCAAGAAGAATGCTGTTTCTCTAATAAACATTACTTTATTGTTTAGGCATTGCACAGACCCATGTACACACGTATATACAGTATACACACTGTACATATACACCCACACATCCCATACACATCTCTCATTGTGGACATAAGCAGAGAACAGCAATACAACTAACTATGTTCATAGCTGGCATAACACAGCATATACAGTACAACTGAAATCAGCTCAATGACAGTGCTCTTTAAACAAGAGATTTGGCTAATAAAATGTTCCTCTTATGAAATTGTCAGGCATGCTTCCTCTCCTCTGTCCTCTGTAGCCCAAAACATATCCTATCTGCATCATCACAGCAGACTTCGCAGAGGTCAGCTAGGACCGAGAGAGAGAGAGAGAGAGAGAGAGAGAGAGAGAGCTCTCATTTAAAGACATGACCAACTGTTGAGGCATGCTTTCTGACACATTTTCCCTGCCCCGCATAGAGGTTAAGTTAAAATTATTTTATTTTATGGATAGCCAAAACAGGAGGAAACTCCTGTACTTGTTATTGTTGTATTTTATAGACATTCTAAGAAGAAAACCACTACATCAGATCACCTGGGCCCTCATTTATAAAACTGAGCGTAAAATCCATCCTAAAACTTTGCTTACTCCCGAAACTCAAAATGTACTTACACAAAGACATTTTGACATTTTTAAAACCATGCGGCCCACACTTGAACGCAGTCTTCCCTTTATAAATACCCACCTGCAGTGATTTGTGAGCACACAATCTCTACCCCGTGTCATTCCAATTCTCCTCCCAGTTTCATCCCACAATCTACTATAAATGGCGAATGCTAAATGGCGAATGCTAAATAGCTCCTGAATATGTTGATGCTTATAATAAGCACGGCACTTTGACTGACATGAGGAAAAAAGGGAGGTGACCGGCTGCAAAGAAAGTGACTGGGAATGAAGAAAGCCTGTGACGTGCATGTGCTGCCGTAACTGGCACACACAGACGCACGTTGTGCAACATGCACTTTAAACAAGGCCAAAAAGACACAACTATTGAATGTGGCTTTTACTCTTTTATTGAACCGTTTGTGTGATTTTATGTGAGTCTTATGTTGTTTGAGCCACAAACTTAATTGAATTGAAATAAAGTTACAGAAATATGTTTTCTCAATAAAACCATATACTAACAGCAACCAGGGCTGTGCACAGGGTTAAACTGTCTCTAGAAACTGTCTGCCTCTTGCTCTGTGTCTCTCACTCCTCTCTTCTAACAAAGTGTAGTAAAAAATAATATAGGTAGGGGAGAACGGGGTTATGTGAGACACTTTTTACATTTGCGCCCCTTTTAAGCGAGCTAAAATGATTTATCAGTCAAATGTACACATTTCCCATTAATTCAGGATGTTTCCTAGAAATGGGCATTAACAGAATTTATTCAAGACAAAGGGCAGTGAAAATATGATTGTTTGAAAAAAAGTTGTCTTGTGTCTCACTTTACCCCAGCTGTGGAGTAAACTGAGACAGACCAGAGAAATCAAGGGGGTAAACTGATCCACTTATCTTTTCCACTCTGAAACTACGATAACAACATATGTTGTAACAGTTAGAAGCCTGACAGCTAGCTTGAAAACCAAATATTCCAAAACTAATGTCGGACTAGTAACAGAATCATGGGGTTTGGTCAATTAAGCAAAACATTTTTCTAAACACTTGAAAGTAACCGATCAAATACAACATATAATTCATATTCAATAATTTACATTGAAATTACAGATAGAACCAGCTAGATTAAAACACAGTCTGGGGGTCAGAACACAGGACCCTTAGAGCCAGCTAGTGTCTGGGGGTCAGAGCAAATAACAATAAGAGCCAGCTAGAACAGCCTGGGACTCAGAACACAGGACTAGACCCAGCTGTCATTTTCCATCTTTTCTGTCTTTGATTAATATTTTTCTGCATTTGTTTTATTGGGATCATTCATTGAATAAAGACATATTACTTAGAGTCTATTGATGTTAAAGGTCACTCTCCTGTCCCCCACATACAAACCATGCCCTTGCTGACACCCCTTCAACCATCAACCCCCACCTCCAGCCCACATTGTCTTTTGTCTCATTCAAACTAGTCTTCTTGCTACCTCAAATATAATGGATTCATTAAAAGAGGGCACAGACACTGTCTCACTTTACCCCATAGCATTTGTCTCACTTTACCCCACTGCCACAATTTGAGAAAAAACTACCTCTCAGCAATTCAGGCAAATCTTCAGTTATCATCATCGCTTGGTTTCATATGTTGGTAGTTCATCAACATGTATGATATTTGCTTTGGCACAACAATCGATTAAGTTGACAGCAAGAAAATTTACTTTTACATGCAAAAGAGACATTTTTATGAAGAAAACATGCTTACAACGTCACCATGAGGTCCTCTCTTTCATGGCCAAGGGGGCGTCTCACATTCCCCCCTTCCCACAGATTCTTAATTTCATTGTTGTGTTTGAGTTGGCATAGTTTTGAATTTGAATTATAGAAACAGAAATATAAGGAAAAGGTGTATATGTCTATATATTCATACAATGATACTACAAGGTCACCCAAGACATTGGAATAAAATATTTTTGACCTCTTCTCATGAGATTGTGACAATGTGATTTATTCTTGGTAGATAAAGTATATCTTCTCAAAACTTTATTGATCAATCTCATCCAAACATAGCACAGTGGAAATTAAACCATAATTAACCTTTACAAACTGTCTATTCAGCTTTAAACACAATAGGAACAATAGGAAGGCTTTCGTTCACATTTTTGAACCTTGGTCAGTTGAATACGAAACACAAATTTGAGGGTGGTTCATGCATAGGAATGTCCAATATTACTCTTTCAAAAATCCCTCACTCACTAATATTGAGTATGTCCACCCCTGATAGGCATTACAGCTTGGGCACTAGCGACATGTTGTCTATATGGATGAGAGCCACTATACCCTTAACCGTATGAAGGACAAAGGTTGCTGCTATTAAGTATTTAGAACCTCTGTGATGACTGCATCCAGGAAACCACTCAAGCAGGTGAAGCTCAGTGATGGTATGGGCCGGTATTCATTATGGAGGAGAAACACCATTGGTGGTGCTGGATGGAAACTTCAACACTGTCTTGTACAGGGACATCCTGGAGAACTATTACCTCCCACAAGTAAGAAGGGTCTGGGAACAACTTACGCCTGCAAAACCACAACCAGAGACCACATAGGGCCGCTGCAGTGAGATCATTTCTTGATGCAAAAGTGGTTTAAAAAATGTTTCGGCCTGCTTGCCCCAATTTTGTTTAAACCTGAATACACAGTTTGCAAAGGTTAATTGTTGGTTTAATTTTCACTGTGATATGTTTGGATGAGATTGGTCATCAGTCAGCTGACGAGCCTACATTTTTTTTGAGAAGATATACACTTTATCTATCAAGAATAAATCACCTTATCACAATCATTTCATGAGAAGAGGTCAGAAATATTGTATATGATAACACTAATTCGAATGTAAACATCAGCTGGAGAGGACGCTGGCGCTGTCTGTTCTCCGCTTTTCCAAGCAATTTTTGGGCCAATTTTGGCCAATTTTATTTTAAAAAGTGATTTTTTGTGAACCTTTAATCCCTTCTTGGTTCCCTGCAAGCTACATCAACAACGAAAAGCAATCTTTAGTTGTTCCAGTTTTATTGTGGAAGAGCCGTGTAGCTCACTTGCTATTTTGGCGTCCCTAGCAACGGCTAAAAACAAGTAGCCGATGTGACATTTTCCTGGTCACTGCTGGCGTTTTTTTTTGTTTCCTCTGTGATCCTGGTGAGGGATATGCCCCGGTCAACCTGCAAAGCTGTCTCTACTGTCTCGTGGATTTTTCTGCGCTGCCTCCCAGCTCTTCTCCAGGCTAACATCACTCTGGTTGGTTCGATGTTGACGTACTTCGCCTCACAGCTGCTGAAGTACAACAACCGCTCCTCCCACCCTGTATTTCCACCATAAAGCAGCTAGGACTATTGCGTAGAACTCGATATATCCACAGAGGCTCAGGGAGAAACTTTATTTATGGTCAGCCTGCCGGCTTCAACCCATCCGTCTTGTCCACTGAGACGGCTGAGGGCAAAGGACACAACATCGCAAGATCCCCGCACTCCCGGCTGATAGATTTCATGGAGTGGATTCCAACCTGCACGGAGTGGATTTTAAGGCTCTGTACAGAGTTTAATCTCCAACTTAAATCCTGCAATTGTGAAGCACTGTGGTATTAAACTTTTTCGGACTGTCAACCAGGCTCGCGTGCTGTGGGACTCTCGGGCCAAACCCAGCGGAGTACTAGGAGGACATCTTAATATCCGAAGTGTTATCCCAAAAAAATATCAACTGCAGCATCTCCTGTATGAATCAAATCTGGACTTCCTTTGCTTATCAGAGACATGGCTGCACGAAAACTCTCCTTGTGACGTATTAAACGTTTACGGTTACAATATGTTTAGATGAGATAGGGCTGATGGTCGGGGTGGCGGAATATTATTTTATGTCAAAGACAGTATAAATTGTGCACAAATTCACATATCTTGTGTAAATGACTTAGAATGCATTGTTCTCAAATTAATTCTTTCAGCCCAAATGTCATTCACTGTGATTGGAAAATATAGACCACCGTCCACAAAAACTCTCTTTCATGATAAATTGAATGCCCTTATGAAGGAATGTGATACTAAAAATGAGATAATCTTATTTGGAGATTTTAACATAAACTGGAGTGATAAAACATAAAGGAAAGAGCTGAAACGTGTTACAAGTAATTTTGAATTCCAACAGGTCACTGAGGGGCCAACGAGGATACCAAGCTCATCAGAGACACTCATTGACTTGGCTTTCACAAATAGACCAGGAAGAATAAAGAAATCTTACAATTTGGTCACAGGGCTATCCGACCACAAAATGATTCTGATCGTAAGAAAACTCAAAAAATAGATCAAACTTAGTAACCTACCCAAAGTTAGATCAGTTTAAAATCCCGAAAAATCCGTTACCTAGTCTGGAAAATGCATTTAAACAAATCAACTGGAATGAACAGCTTGCACATGAAAGTGTTGATGATAATTGTACTTCTTTCATGGTGAAACTTGAAACAACTATACACAGTTTTATGAGGAAAATGAAATGTAAACCAGGCAAAAGAAACCATCTACCTTGGATAAATGACACTATACGGTCACTAATGAAACAGAGGGATCATGCCCTTAAGGTGGCTCTCAAAAATAAACTGGCTCATGAAAGGCGGTCTTATACCACACTAAGAAACAAGGTTTTAAAAGAACTCAGGCAGGCAAAGGCAACATTTTTCATTAATGCTATTCGTGAAGCTAGGGGGAATACCAAAGAAATCTGGCAGAATTTAAAAAAATGTACAGGGAAATCAAATGCCATCAGTAAACCAATAGGGGGAAACATAGGGGGAAATGTAACAAAGGATTCAAGTCAAGTGGCAGCAGCATTTAATTCTTATTTCATAAACTCAACAACAACTCTGTCTCAGAATTTTTCTGGATCAAATTACTCCATCACCCCTCTAGATGCAGATGCTCCCATTCTGAGTTTTAGAGGAGTAACCAACTCCAAAGTGAATATGATTATATCCTCTCTTAATGGCTCAAGGGCAAAGGATGTATATGGGATGGACACAGTATTTATTAAAGCTCTCATCCCTTCCATCTCAAATATTGTAAATTGTTCTATAAATGAAGGAGTATTTCCCAGCTCCTGGAAGACTGCTATAATTACACCAGTATTCAAATCAGGGGATCACACTGTCATTAGCAACTTCAGACCCATAAGCATTCTTCCAGCCGTATCAAAAATTGCAGAAAAATGGATTTCTGAACAGATCACAGTGCATTTAAATACGGGTTCCTTCCCATTACATCCTATTCAATTTGGGTTTAGAAAACATCATTCTACAGAAACAGCTAATTATTTTCTTTTGGAAAATATTAGGGCTAAATTGGATAAGGGTGGAGTAGTGGGGGCTGTTTTTCTTGATTTAAAGAAAGCTTTTGATTTAGTTAATCATGAGGTCTTAATTACAAAGTTATCAAAGTTTAATGTTTCACCTGATGTCATCAAATGGATAAAATCATACCTTACAGAGAGGAAACAATGTGTTCGAGTGGATCATAGCATTTCACATATAGCTGAAGTTTGTGTGGGTGTACCCCAAGGTTCCATTTTGGGTCCCTTGTTATTCAGTTTATTTATTAATGACCTACCTGAAGTCTGTCCACCTACTGTCACCTGTCAGATGTACGCTGATGATTCAGTCATATATCTACATGCTAAAAACAAGAAGCAAGCTGCAGAAGAACTATCAGCTGCAATGGTCAATATTTCAAATTGGTTAGCAAACACCAGTCTGCATCTAAATGTTGAAAAAACTGTATGTATGTTCCTTTCAAAATCTGCAAACAGCGATCCAGATCCAGACGTGACAGTAGAAGGGAGAAGACTCTCAGTGGTCCAAGAAATCAAGTACCTGGGAATAATGATAGATTCTAAGCTCACTTTCAAAACACAAGTTAAAAAAGTCCTAAACAAAATCAAATTCAACTTATCAAATTTCAGATACATCAGGAATAATTTAACTACAGAGGCCTCAAGGTTGTACCTTCATGCTATGATTTTCTCACATATTAATTACTGTCTTACCAGCTGGTCACAGGCAGGACGGAACACATTACGAAACACGTTTCAAACAGGCCTTGAAAACGCTAGATAAAAAATCTAATTCATATCGCCATTGTCAAATCTTGATAAAATATGATTTGTTAAACTGGGAAAACATGATTAAGTTGGCAGACATTCTACTTGTATATAAAATCTTACATGGTATGGCTCCCCCTCCGCTAAAGGAATTTGTTAAACAAAATATAAACTCTTCCACCAGAGCATCCACAAGAGGGGATTGTAAAATACCATATAGAAAAAGTTATTTTGGGCAGTCAGATTTTTCCTATCAAGCAGCACATACTTGGAATACCATACCCACAGAACTAAGGACCATTACATCACTCAAATCCTTCTCAAAATCTATAAAAAACTGGTTACTGACAAATCAAATATGCGTCCATAATAATCTGGGATCGTGTGTTTTTCTTTGTGTTTACTAATTGTGTTTGTGTCTGAGTTTATGCTCCTTGTTTGTATACACTTGTTTGTGCTTATGTGTTTTTGTCTGCATTCATGCCACTTGTATGCTCCTTGTCTGTGCTTTTTGTCTTTCTTTAAATGCTTAGTTGTTTTAATCGTGCCATATGTTCATGCACTTTTATCTGTGTCTGTGTGCTACTTGTTTCATATTTTTCACACGTCACTAACCTGTTATGTGTTGGAAAAATTATTGTGTCATTTTACTTGTCTGTGCTTGTGTCATTTTGTTTTTGTGTTGTATTTTTCTTTTCTTAATGTTTCTTTTAAGCTATCTACCTACAGGGACTACAGGGGAAAATTAGCCTGCATGGCTAAATCTAGCACATTTACACGTTGAACTTTGGTGCTCATGTTTATCAATGTGCGCTGTCCCTTCTAAATAAAGAAATCTGAAATGCTAGAAATTTGTGTCGGAAAAATTGTGTGATTAGAAGACACATAGCTCTGTGCTAATCACACTGTTTGAACTGGATCAGGTCAGTTTGTGATTGTGCCAAACCAACTTTATTTATTTTCCTACAGTATTCTTATATTAGTATAATTTAGTTTTTACATCATTAAATCAATATAAAATCCCTTAAACCAGTTAATAGTAACTCGATGTATGAGGATACCATTATTATTAAAGTGTTAAAATCTCACTTTATGTCCTATCTAAGTTTTTTCAATTCCAAACTGTTGTCAAAGGGGCCGATGAGATCAAAGATGAATAAGACTTTTTAAAAAATAAAAAAAGTGGTTTTAATCATCTTCAGTTGAGCTGACTGATGAGCAAGTACACATTGGAATACAGAGTGAGACATTTCATTTGAGGACGGAGCTGCTGTAGATGGATTGTCCAGCATGAGAAATGGAGGCATCATTACTGCACAACAGTGGCCGGGCCAGGGAGAGCTTGATTCACATCCTATCCGTCTGCATGC
Organism: Hyperoplus immaculatus; assembly: GCA_949357725.1. Classification (NCBI taxonomy): domain Eukaryota; kingdom Metazoa; phylum Chordata; class Actinopteri; order Uranoscopiformes; family Ammodytidae; genus Hyperoplus; species Hyperoplus immaculatus. The sequence goes on from OX442361.1 coordinate 1,911,001, forward strand.
TCCTTCCTTCAGGGGACTACACAGCCATCATGTCTGCTTCTACGCACCACACCTCCTTTCTTCCCTCCGTCCATATGCAGAGGGATGGCTGCACAATAGAAGGACGTGAGGCATATTAAAAGTACAAAGTGCTGATTAGAATTCAGCTGAAGTTCCTCCAGGGGCCTCTGCCCTGAGCGCAGGCTGGAGAGAGGGGGCTCTAAGAGCGTTGTTCATTAGGCAGACAGACCCTAGGTCAGCCCAGCCTGCTCCACACACCCAGGCCTGGAGAAGTGACTGGATGAATAAATGATAGGAGCAGCTGACAGAATGGCTAATGGATAATGAGGGTGCCCTCGCTGTCCTCCTCACCTGTGAGAAACGCTTCAGTCCACACGTTTAGGAAGATATTCATGAGCCATTACTGCCTCTAACTGGCTCCTCTGAGTCACCAAAGAGTCTCCCTGCATGGGGCGTTGTTGCTAGACCCTTTTTACTGGGGCACGTGCCCCAGTGTTGATTTGCTGTGCACCAGTAAAAATCAAATCTACTCTTTTAATTCACCCCAATATCTGCATTTCATAAACACAGCAGGCATCCAGAAATGTTTGAGGAGCTGTGCCCCAATATAGCTAATACAGTATGTCTAGCAACGCACCTGGAACTGGCCCAGGCTTGTTGTTGATATGGCTTACAGCTCCTGAAAATCCAGCATCTTAAATTTTTTAGCATGTCATAAGGTTTAGTCAAAAAAAGGATTTATAACACAGAAATGTCAACTACTCCCAAAACTTGGTCTGGCTGGTGTATATCACCTTCCTTCTCATCTTGCCAATATTTATTTATATGAGCTATAAGACGTAATTAGCTTAATTATACAAAAATAGGCCAGACATTTTTGACTTTATGTCAAATAAATCTAGAGTATATGAAAGTGTCCCCTTTTTAATTTAATTAACAGGAACAAATGAACTTTTACATAATATTATAATTATTTGAGATGCACCTGTATATATCCACATGGCAAATATGAAAATAATGTAATTCTGTATATGAATGGATAGAGGAAAGTATCAGAGCAGGATGAGATGAAACCAGGTTGTTGTGCAGCAGTGGCAATCCAAAGTATGAAAGAAGCTCTCAGTCCACACTGGGCCTGCTGTGGACATGTACCAGCCCCCATCCACTTCCCAAGCAAACACTCTCAGACAGATAAGATAAAGATAAGATATACTTTATTCATCCCAGCAGGGAAATTTAGTTGTTACAGCAGCCAGCATACATATATACACAACACAACACATACTGTATAGGCCTACAATACATACCCCACCTCTACAAAAAAACATGAGCCCACAGTACATACATAGCCAAGATGAGAAAGTAGTTTGGATAGTCCCTGTGCATAAATAGCTGTTACGCGTAGATAACAGTATAAAATACTAGCTCTGCCAGTGCATAGTATGATGGGGGAAAAAATAAATTATGCTAAAAGAAAAAGCAATCAAGTGTGCAATTATACAGGTGCAAAATATGCAGCTCAGGCTTAAGTTAAAAGTTCAAATGTCCTCTGTCCTTACTGAAGGGGGAGTCATTATAAAGTGCAATTGCAGTAGGTAAAAAAGTGTTTTTGTATCCGTCCTTTTTGCAGCTTAGCTGCTGTAACCTCCCACTAAAAACACCCCTCTGTTTACACAAGACTCTGTAAGGGATGCATGGTATTGTCCTACTGATCTACTGCCTTACAGGGATGGAATTTACAATTTAAACATGGATGTACAGTAAGGATTACTTTGATTTCGAATCAGATTTAAAGACGCTTTCACATTTTACCTGAAAGAATATTTTTCTGCGTTCCTGTATCTAGAATAGCTGTTTCAGGTTTGTTTTATGCCAATTGGACTATGGGTTGTGCATCATCAGTTTCTCTAAGAAGTATTCAGAAATAATCTTTAGTTGGGTTCCCTTCTAACTAGCACTTACTGGCATTGAATATGTGCTGTCATTATCACTCAGTGCTATGACAGGATCCATAACTGTACATTCATAGCTGTTTGCCAGAAGAGCTTTTGTCTCACCTTCCATTACACCAGGCTGTCCCACAGCCCTGAGTTGTGGGTTGAGGTAAAAGCTTAGCAATGTGTCCCTGACAAAGCAGTGAAGGTGGGAGGTAAGTCAGCTGGATGCTCCTGCAGTGTTGTCATGGATCATTCTCCATCTCCAGCTGAGGGCCCGACCATCACACCAGACAAGCCAGAGGACTCCTGCTGTAGTATGAAGGGCACACATCCTCCTGGATACACTCTCTATTTACAAAGAAGAAAAACTGGATCTCTCCCTTTAAGAGGATGATGAGTCCTGATCATCATCATTTATTTGGGTACCAAACAGATGGAAATTAAACTATTTTTGATCAGTATTTCTTTCAAAAGTTGCATCTTCAACCTTAAATTAGACTACTAGGGTATATTGGTTTTCCTATTGCTGAATTGCAGGAATATTGCATATACAAGGACACAATTGACATCAGAACTTCTCCACAGCATTCAGCAGTGTTAGTGCCAATGGAGTTTTTAAATCTGTCTTCAAGAGCATGTTCTTTTGATTTGAGAGCATGATTGATTGATTTCATGTTCAGATGTTGTAATTATTTCCCTCATACTCACACTCAAGAACTCACACTTAAGGCCAGGACATACCGGGCAGACTACCGACCGTCGCCAGAAAATAGAGTCTGCCGATTCCGTCAGCTCCATTCTCCTCGACATTTTCAAAACAGTGCGAAGAACACACCGAGCTGACTACTGACCTGCCGTACGCTCTGCGCTTGTGCGGGATGACATTAAGTAGGGTGTTGTCATAACGGAGAGAATGCATGCTGCAGACACACACACACACACACAGACACACACACACACCTGTGGCCGCTCCTTGCCCAAACTACCTCGAATATTTCTGAAAACATGTGAAAACGTCATACACGGACAATCTAATGCTGTGTGCTGATTGTGTTTAGCCTACATTCTCCGATTTTATCGATAGCTTCCTAAATCATGTTTGACAAAAGTGAAACTATCTGCTCCGCTGCCGTGGCAGAGCAGAGACGGGCGAGCCCTCCACCAATCAGATTGCTCCGTCTGAAAGACTGGCCGACGCCGATTGAACATGTTGAATCGGGTGAAAAGAAGCCCGACGACATCTACGACGGCCGACGTCACCGAACACAACAAACAGATTCGTGTCCCCGCCCCCTCCAGACTCTCCGACTATGTCCGACGCCCGATTATCGGCCCTGGTGTGTCCTGGCCTTTAGTCTGCTCGTGCTCAAAGTGTGTGCATGTGTTCAGTTACTGAAAATCAAATATACATTTTGCTCAATATATTGGCATTTTATCTGATAGACCAACACTAAGTGGCGCATAACTGTGAAGGTGCAGGTTTGTTTGTGTATGTTGTATAGAAAAGATAAAACGTCAATAAATTTATCGTGAGAAAAATAAAATAAATTAAAATGCTAAATTGGTCCCTTAACGATATCCACAAAAGTTATAAAACAGAGAAATAAATAAATAAAAAGGCTTGAACAAATCGACTGTAATTTAATAATACTGCAGTGGTAGTATTGATAGACATATAGGGGAGACCGGGGCTAGTAGGCAATCTTTTTACTCTAGTGAGAATTGCTCATCACCTAAACATCTTTCAATAGTCATTCCTACATTAAATCGAAGCTTATGGTGTTGGCTTGAAATGTGTACCCCTCACTTTTTCTAAATTATTGTAATAAAGAAGAAATTAATCATCAAAGACACCCTTACACATTGTGACAACCAACCCCATCAAGGGGTCGGTTGTCACACAATATGGGGTTGTTTGTCACAATGTTATATTAATGGGAATAATCTTCAAAAGAAGGCAAGAAAGCAGAACTAAATTTGAAAGTTTAATTGCATTTTTAAGTTGACAATTAGGCCTACATAACTTACTGTTTCTTCTTCTCCAGCTGGGGTGGAGTGCACTGGGGTGCAGTAGCCTTGGCAGCTGGTCTAGTTTGGGATGCACTGGGTCGTTCTGATTTTCTTTTCCATGCTAGCTGCCTTTTCCTGCTCTATTCTTTCCTTCTCTGGGGTGGCAGTGAGGATACAGCTTGACAATTTATTTCGTTATTGGGTTCCTTTTCTGGCTCCAGCCTTTGGATAACATGTGACAACCAACCCCCCCAAAAATGTGACGACCAACCCCAACTTGAAATTCTTGCTAGCATCAAGGCCAACAACCATCTGACAACTAATTAGTTCGTTAACAACAATCTAAACTATAGCTTACCCAAGGAACATTATGTAGGTGACCTCTGATCCCAATTCTGGATATACCAAAATTTCACAGACAGCGCCTTCTGGTTCCGAGATATAATGATTGTGACAACCAACCCGTGTGACATATAACCCCGTTCTCCCCTACATTAGGCATAGGACGATAACCAATCACAAGGTATACCACGATATGAATAAGTCAAGGCTTCAATACCGCCATTATCTCTGTCCTGCTGTTATAAGTTACTAGTTGAACTTGTACTGAACGAGTTGGAGGTTGGGGTTATTTGTCATTGTGAAGGTGTTGTTGCAGATTGTGTTCGGGGCCGTATTACAGAAACTTCCTAACTCACAATTCCTATCTTAACTGTGTGGTCATCATGGTTATAGAGTTAGGACCTGCTTTAGGAGAATAGCCATTACAGATTAACAGTTCCTAAGTCAATGTTCCTATCTTAAGTCAAGATAGGAAAAATGTATTACAGAAGCATCCTAACTGCCCAGAATCTTAAAAAAAGTCTCCTAACTTTAGGATAACCCTTCAGCCAGCCTAACTTTTCAGTTGGACCCAGACTAGCTGTGTTTTCTTTTTTAAACCAAGTCAATGGAGACACAGTGAATGTATTTACTGAAAGGCTATTGAATGACTTGAAATTACTCCAAAAATTGTTGGAGACAAAACTTCATTCACCCTCTCCACAGATGTCACCAACAGCTCAAACTTGTCTTTTTTAAAGTCAAAGGCCTTTTCTGCTCCATAAGCAAAGTTAGCTGTCAGCCTACACAATACTGTCAGACTGGGCTGAGAGTCAGTTGAGATAGAACATTGTCGGTTGCTATGCAACAGACAGAAATGCTCCAAACCGACGTTTGATTTAGCAGTTAGGATTTCCTAAACAGACTTAGGATAGGATTTGGTAAGATAAAATAGGATTCCTAAAGTTAGTTAGGATTTGCTTCTGTAATACCACATCAGAGAAAATCCTATCTTAGACTCTCCTATCTTAAGTTAGGACTTAAGATAGGAAGTTTCTGTAATATGGCCCTATTTCAGGAAGCAGGGTTGACAAACTCTGAGTTCAACCCTGCACTCTGAGTTGACCAACTCTGAGATGAGCAACTCTGGGTTATCGGTTTCAGAAGCGGGTCAGCGTTGGGTCAGTCCACTCAGAGTAGGCTCACTCTGGGTTGAGCGCGTGCGTAAAAGCCATCGTCAATGGATCGCTGATAACATGATTCACCATAGAAACAGGAGAAACAAATGCTTGATCCTCCCACTTCTCCTCTTCTTCCAATTAAAAAAAAAAACTTCTCAAAGCCTCCATTCCTCTAACTGGAGTGAGAAATATTAATACATGTACAATAGAAGAAAAAAAATCGGGGCAAACATTTTTTGTCAATCATGACGCTTCCGTATGAAAAGCAATATTTCAAAAGTTACGCATATCCGCAGCAGCTAAAGTATGAACTGGTGTGGCACAAAATAGTAGCATTTTATATCCGCTGTAGGCATGCGGTTCTATAATCATGTGCAGTAAACAGACTGTCGCTCCTTTTAAATGGAGAGTGAAAGAAATTAACATCAGACAAATTAGGTGACAGTTTCCATTGTAGAGCCTGATTGATTTATAACCAAATCCCTGTTCCTCAAGTGATCACAGTTTAAATTATCTTATCATTTCTATATTCATATAAGGCTATTTAACGAGGCTCGTCTGTGACTTTGGGAACACACAAGTGAACAGTAACGATCGCGTGCAGCCGCAGCGTTACATTTCAACCTGACAGAAATCTGTTCAGTGGCACAGATGTTAAAAAACTCTGTTGATAAAAAAAGAATGAGATGCAACACAAATAGGTTTATTAATCTGAATGTAGAGCATGTTCACGATGTGTAAGGTGGCCGCCTATATGAACGACACGAGGGCTGAGAACTACGCTACTGATCAGATAAATGATCGTCATCAGGAAATGATAAAAACACAACTCTGAGTTGCGCTGAGGCGTCTTCCTAAAGCGGGAAACCCAGAGTTTCCTCTAACTCAGAGCGAATATACTCTGAGTTGCCTCAAAACCAGCTACCTGAAATACCCCTCAGGTTTAGGGTGGGTTTGAGTTGTGTTTACATAAATTCTTTAATCAGAGTTTCGGAGTTGTCAGTTGGATGTTCGGGAATGCCAGAGAAGATAAGATGGTCACGCATGCTTAGGGTTTGAATGTCCAAGATAGTTTCTTTCTCACTTGTGCCTTTTGGAATATTAAAAGTGCTCATTTGCACTTGAAACAAAAACTGACATAAAAATACAAACAAGTATTTTGAAAAGATAAGACCAACTATCAACTTTGGCAAATTAACCATTTTTATGCAGAAAAATCATCATGTTTGCCCTCTCAGGAAGGATACGAGATATTTAATGTATGTTTTTTTTAAGATATTTTTGTGGCATTTTTTATGCTTTATGGATAGTGTAGAGACAGAGTTGAAATGGGGCAGAGAGGGGAGTGACTGCGGGCTGGAATCGAACCCGGGTCCGCAGCTGGCCGAGGCCCATGGGGGGGGACGCCCTACCAACTGAGCTAAGGGCGCCCCATCTTTAATGTATGTTAAGTGTTATTATATTATTGCGCCCTTACTCTGAAAGGGCAACGTGATGATGTCACTATGTTCCGTGGAAGGAACGCCTCAGGTCAAACTGTCACGGTGTAGCCTACGTTGTTGTTGAACTGACTGCACAGTAGTCAGTCATGTATTCAAGAAGAGAATAAATACGCCATAAAGGCTAAAAGAGAATGTATCGCTTTGCTTATTCTTCACCACGCCAGCGATGAGGAGTCACCGCTCCATCTCAGCTTTACAATGTACGCTGTTCTTATGTGCAGCGCGCTGTTTATTATTAATATAATAGCCCGTCATCAGTCACACGTAGCGGATGGTTTTATACACATCGATTGCTCCATCAAGTAATCCAAGGCAGAGCTTTTTGTATGGGCAGGGATCGTTATTTTAAGTGTGTCTTTATAAAGTGTCTTGTTAAACGTTTTCTTATCACCGGACCGCCGAGTCCCGCTGTGTGTTGTTTTGGGTCTGTCTCCACCGCCGTGCGTAAAGGCAGCATTTTAACAGCTGATGAACGAGAGTAAACGGGGGCCTTTGGCAGCGGTCAAGAAATCCTTTTTGCTTTGCTTTATGCTGCTCTCGCCTTTTTATGTATCTCCCTCTTTTATCAGCCCACACCTAGGCCTACACACACGTTAATTCTCATACATTTCATGTTCAAATCCAAGTGATGGGCAATTCTGGTGCCGACTAGTAAGGCGGGAATTTAAACGTTTAACCGTCAGGATCGCAGTCTGCGCGCTTGCTTGTGCGCGTGTCGTTTGACGAAATGGAAACTTTACAATTGTTGCAAGTGGCCGTATTGTCGCCTTTTCGCTTGAATTACAACCAACATTTAGAGCGCTTCTGCCTCGACGCCATGTTTGCTGCGTTCTGAACCAAAACAAAGCAGCGTGAGTGTCAAGTCATGACGCATTTGCAACGAGCGGAACCGCTAAGCAGAACCGTTAAGCAGGCATGTTAACGATTCCAAGGAATTGGTTAACCAGTTCTCGATTCCCACCCCTAGTAGAAGGGATATGTTCCGGTTTATGCTGGTGTGGCTGGAATGTGGAATACTATGTGTTAAGATGAGGAAAAAGTGTCCAGAGTTTTCAAGAAGTTGATATGTTTGTCTCAGTGAATGCGCGCCGCCATGTTCGATCTCGCCTCGTCTCCTGATACTCACAGAGCCATCCAAACACAGTCCTAAATTTACTGAGGTATGCCGGTTAGATTTCCACACTGGGATATGTACTGGAATCAACAATTCAATCTAACAACTGTTTACTAATACACAAATAACACACCCTTGCACACAACAGGTGCATTAACAAAGCGTAGAGTCAGAACTCAGCATTACATCTTCACAGTCTAGACTGTAACTCTAGCTATTTTCAAGCCAATTAGAAAATCTCCAACAAGTGTCTCATTTTATCCCAGATTCTGTGCTTGTTCTAAGGCAGACTGACCTGTGACTCCTGTTGAATCCATGGTCTAATTCAGCCAGCTAATCAAATGTCTTTCTGTTGCTCATTAGAAGCCCTCATCTGCCATGCAGTGTGCAGCTGCTATCCTTTGAGCCTGGCCCTGGGGGAGGCTGCGCACTCATTTGTATACAATGCATGTCAATGATGGTGTGAAAGGCCAACCAAACAGTACTGGTTGTGAGTTGAGGGGAGGGAAGGGTGTTAGAAACAGTGTCATTATCCATACGGCATTTTCCTCCTGGGCAAATGGCTTAGCCTCACAATGTAATTGTTTCAGATACTTAAGTTCAGTCAAGTGCAGGTTAAAAACTATAGCTTCTCCATTTGCTTCAATCCACAGGTTTCATATGATAATGTAGATCAGGGATCAAGGGATTCTATCTATTTAAAAAGGAGGGTGTTATATATTCTCATTATTAGTTTTTCGTACAAGAAGAGTAGAAAGTCCAAGAGCAATGGACTGAAGTAGATAAAGGAAATATTTGAGAACATTCATTTTATGAAAATTGATATGCTCTATTGCAGAAATTGACAACATTGATCATTTATTACAAGAAATAGACACTGCGCGTGTATTTGCTCCTAAATCAAAATGTGCCAGCACTTCAAGTTATTAGTGAGGTTCAGTGAGGTTTTTCTGCATAATACTGCTGTGTCTGGAGTTTCTTTCTTTGTAAATAACATACTATGGTCTCATTGTGAAGGCAGAAGGCGATTAATTTCTTGCAACAGGGAAAAGGATTATTTCTGATCAGCTAGAGTGACGCCAGAAACACATGAGTTAATAACGTTATTGTGTATCCAATTTAATGCGGTTTCTGTCCGATCGTCTCTCGGCTCACGCAAAAAAATAGAGCAGACGCCATAACCATCGGCTCCGAGCGTGAACCAGGCGCTGCGCAGGGCTCGTGTTCTTAACGTGACAGAAAGTATTAGTTATAATGCGATAAATGTTTAACATGTTACAAAGTGAAAACATGGGGCTGGGAAGTTTTTGACACAGATTATAATATGATACATATCACGTGACTTCTACTTTCTAAATTCTAACTAATTACTTAATTCAAATACGTATAACCAATGAAGCATTATTTTGCCACCGTAATCAGTAGTGAATGGGCTAAAACATGTTCTTTAAAAATTTGACTCAGTGGACCAAGCTACTTTCATCAGTCTTTGTCAGAACACATCACTGCTGTTCTCCCTCAACTCGCTCTCTTCTGCACAATGTGAGTGCCTGTCTTAAAGGGGACATATTATGAAAAACCAAACATTGCCGGTGTTTGGACACACTTTTTATGTTATTGGGGTCCCTACCAGCACACACAAGCTTCAAAAAGACAAATATGTCAGTTTCTTCTGGGATGCTTATTTCGAAAAAGGGGGGATTTGAAGGTCTGTTCCAAAAAACACCAACTGATGACGAAATTGGTCGGTTTTCATTAACATAAATACTCCCACGGGAAAGCTCACCAGAAACTCGGCAGTTGATTGGCAAATGTGTGGTCCATCTATCTGATTCACCAGAGACTGTTCACTGGGTGGGACAGGTGGTCTTCTTCAGGGCCCACCAGCAACAACTGGACAGTTACATACAAGTTATGGCTTTGCTTCTGTTTGATATGTACACTTTATATTTCCATTTCACTGGCAATGAATAAACTGCTTTATTTTTAAGTATGGTTTTGGTCTTTTTAAAATGTAATGATACTGTTTTATAAGAAATATTCACAGAGATAAATGGTTGAATTAAAAAACGTATAAGTCAATGCATTTAGATCGGTCAGAAAACTAGTCCAACATCCTGACTATAAAAATGTGAGTTTCAAGTAATCCTTTACTACACGAAGCAAACAGTGACAGTAAGTAACACAATACATGTTTTAACAGTAAAACTTTATTATAAATGAGTGATCACAATACAAATGATACATTATCTACAATTATTTCTTTACTTTTTTTTTTTACAAAAGATAATTCCTTTCCAGTGAATCTTGACATGATACATTCCTTTCCTGCCTCGTTACTGTACATGTTTACATGTTACCTCAGCATGGCTTCACAACCAAAGCTTTTTCACTCCACTGGGTTGTAGATCATTCCCCAGTTTAACCTGTAGAGACATACATGAAACGTTGTATGTTACAAGTTAGGAGGTTTTTGCATAAATACTTAGCTCATATTCTGTTATTGACTGTGACATATTTAAACTGTATTTACCTGAGGATAATGTCAGGGAAACCAGAAATCATGATGCAATTTTCACAGTTTTTAGCTCAGACTCCTGCCTGACCAGGTTCAGTTGTAAAGCTTTTGGTTTAGAAGTGCTAAGTGTGCTGACATTTGCTGTAGAAATGAAGCTAAACATGGTAACATCGATCTCCATGCTGCATTGGCCAAAAGTAAACAAAACTGACAGCTGGGCGTGTGCCATGCCCATATAGGTTGGTATAGAGTAAATGAGCAGGGCGGTGCATGCACGCCCATGTAGATCTGACCGGTCAGAGCAGACTAGGATTTTTGCGAAGAGGGGTAGATGTCAAAATCAACTTTTTGAGATAGAGAGCAGAAGAGGCTGGAAAAGGCGATGAAGAAATGGGAAATGGTAGAAAACTAATGGGTTTTTTGAACAATAAACCATTAAAACCTTTTCTAGTAGACCTCGGGAATACACATTTAAACCCGAGTTTTTGCATAATATGTCCCTTTTAATGTTGAAGTGATGGAACAGGTTTGTCTGTGTGGTGACATCAGAGTTACTCAGTGTCAGTGAGTGACAGCACCTTATAGGTGCTGTTTAGCATAGCGATTAGCCAGCATGTGGCAGCGCTTTGCCATAAGCCAGCCACTCCTGGAGAATAATGGTGAACTCCTGATATGAGCAGCACACTGTCAGCACTCCACTATAAGCTGGTCCCCTTGGGGCAGCCATACTCCATGATAGATTCTCATGGCTCCTCTGCTGTCTCATTACCAATGGCTCCCATGAATAGAGATGTGACACATCTGAGAAACAGTGGCCGTGCATTATGGCTGATGCACAGGACCTGGGCCTTAAATCAACCTGAAGGAAGCAGGGAACGGGGGCATCACTCAGCAGCTATGTCTTCCTCAGCCTACATATGTGACATCCATCGGGAGGTCAGCAGGAGGATAAAAGAAAGGCTATTGTATATGGAGCACAGAATGGAAATGTCTATTTTAAATGCTGGCTATATTCCTCATTGTCTCTGGCTACTATACAGTTTGAGAGGTGGTGAACTGCTGGATGAATGAGCTGATCATCAAGATGAAATCATTCCAAATGCCACAGCCTTTCTAAGACCCAGGCCAAATTGGATTTGCCTTTTTGTCAACAGTACAATAGCTGATATCAATAACTAACTAAGTCACCCTTTTACAGAATGCCAATCACAAATATCACCATCTAATTTTTTGTCCTCTTACAGTGCTGTATGAGTAGCTGCCTGTTACAGTGGCTCCATTGGTTTCTTTAATTAAATTAATTGTTTTAGTATAATTTAACGTGTAATAACTTTCTATCTGCAATAACGACACAAAACAAATTATGTTTGCCTTTTCTACTGGTTCTGAACCAATTACAACACTGTCCTGGGGCCGGTTTCCCGAAGCCTTCTTAGAGTCTTTTTAACGCTACGTCATTCTGTTCCCGAAACGTTCTTTGCTACGAATCTCTTTCGTACGTTATACGTTGGTAAGGTTAGTCTGGAGCACCCGCGGAGCCTTCTTAGCTCCACCGTAGAGATGTTTCAGCTCCCACTTGTGTCATTTAACTAATAAATATGACTGTATTTCATATCAAACGGACACAGCCAGGGGCGCCGTAATGGGGTGAAAAGTTAGGACGATTCTAAGGGCCCGTGACTGGCAGGGGCCCAAAAATATTAGAACTTAAGGATTTAAAAAAAAAAAAAATCAATACTTAATCTTTAATCAATACTCTCCATTAATAAAACATTGTATCTAACGTGAAACAAATAAAATTAATGGTTCATTTAAAAGTTTTCTGACAAAAAGTAACAATTTCAAAACTCTGTACACCCCCCTGTATTTAGAAGTAATGGTTTGGTCCGCTTTTCAAACAGCTCCGCATAGTGTTGCCACCCGTCCCGTTTTTCACAGAATTGTTCTCTTTTTTCACCAGCACAATTTGTCCAGTTTTTTGGGGGGGAAATGCCAAAATCTCATTTGATTTCCTTCGTTCAGTAGTTAAGGCCGTTTCACACGGGCCGAGGCGTTTGTTGCGCCAACTAATTCTCAATGGAGAGGCGAGCGGGGCCGGGCAGAGAAAAGGCGCGTTCCGTTGTCAGGCGGCACGACAGGGGGGCAGGGGCGGTCTCAACGATCTCGGGGCCCGTTTCAAGTTGAAGACCCAGTGTGGGGGGGCCCCCACTTTTTTTTTTTTTTTTTCAAATAAATAATGCTTGCTCCCCGCGAAAATAAAAAAAAATATTGTGGAAACCATTTGGTTCATAGACGGATTATGAGATAATGGGCCCAGAGGGTGGATACCTACTTTTTTATGAACAGTAAAGAATTCACACATAGAAAGCTTATTACTGCATGTGTGAGGGGGCCTTCAAGGCCCCTCATGAAGCCCCTAAGACAGAGCTAATACGTAATGTTTTTGTTTTGCACTTGCTTTTCTATTTTTCACCTACTAGTTGAGGGGCCATGATGATTTATTTCCTTATTTTAGGCGATTCCTTTTTTTAGACCCGGTTATTGACATGAATGACTGAGCTCTTTGACAATGCGACATTTAAAGTTATTATCAGTATTTCTGGCATAGGGCCCCCCTGAGCCCCTGGGACTGGTTGCATGCAATTTTCTTCTCAAAGTGCACCAGATTGATGAATTTTACTTTAAAAGGTTGCATTTTTTCCTTCCGGGGGAGCATTCCCCCGGATCCCCCTACAAGGTCCAGGGTTCCCACCTCAGTCTCCTTATATATCCTACTGTAAAAAGCACTGTAGGTGTTTATGGTTATTATAGGTCATTACACTGAACTGGTAGCCTAATAATGGCCGAGCCCTCTGCCCCAAACATCAAGTGTCCCTTTTTTTCCTAAATCCAAGGTGGCAACCCTATCCGCATCCCGTGCCACTATCGAGAGTGATTAACGGGGGATGATTGAATCATGTCTCAACGACAAAAGTCAGTATATCAAAAGCGAAAAGAGAGGAAAGAAAGAAAGATAGATGAATTAGAGGGCGACAGTATGTCTTTTTGATATTCATGTAGATGACGCAATTTGTTAATTTAAAGAGTTATATTACGTACATTGACACCACAATTGATGTTGAGATTTTTTTCATTTGAGAATTGAAAAAATAAAATATGATTTTCACCATAAGAGATGACCTGTAGCAGATTTGTTTTCCAGAATATTAGCCTTGCATCGTATAGAGAATTGTCTGCAGAATGTTGAACATTTGCACAGTGTTGTATTTTAACAGCTCAGTGTCAGTGTATTGTAGGCCTTTAGTATTGGACTTCAACTTAGGTGCACGCCTGTATGAATAGAGTTATAGGTAGTATAGGTATCTCGCCTGTATGAATAGAGTTATAGGTAGTTTAGGTATCTTAAGCTTCAATGGGTCTGTTGGGTTCTGGACGTTCCGTTACAGAACATTGCATGTGCTTGGCGTGGCCAGGTTGGGGGCCCAGAGTGATATCTTTTCATGGGGCCCAAAATCTCTGGCGGCGCCCCTGACCATGGTCGTACACCTATTTCTGATTTGTCTAAAAACTGTCCAATTCAAATCTTCTCCAGAGCGTCTGGCTAGAGACCATGCTTTATTTCTCTCTGTAAATAAGTCATTGGTAAACCAGGGGTTCGATCTATTTTTTACCCTGAGCTTTTTGTGGGGTGCATGATGATTCAAAATTGAGGTGAAGGTATTGGTGAAAAAATCCAAGGCTAATTCAACATCAGATATTTCAGTTGTGAGATGAATGTCACTGTGATGGAGTTCATTCAAAAAGGCTTGCTGGTTAAAACCTGTAAAATTACGCTTAATAATGATTTTAGGTTGAGATTTTTTTAGATGAATACATCTGATACAGGCCACCAGGCAGTGATCACTGATCCCAAGGTCAAAGACACCAGCAGAAACTATTTTATTGATTTGGTTTGATAATATTAAATCAATCAAAGTTGATTTAGCTGGATTTTTTAGATTGGGTCTTGTAGGCTCAGGTATTATTTGTGTAAGATTTAGGTCGCTACAGATTTCTTTGAAAGGTTCAGAGGCACCAGAAAGCCAGTCAATGTTAAAATCACCCATTACAATGACTTCTCTATTTACATGTGGAGAGATTAAATGTGCTAGCTCAGTCAAGGAGCTAGTTACCGCTGAAGGGGGCCTGTACACACCAATTACAACAAAACAATCATTGGATGATAAAGACAATTCCAGTGCAATAAATTCAAAGCAGCTACGAACAGAGACAGCATGTAATAATGTTACAGAATAATGTGATTTAACGTAGACAGCCACTCCCCCACCCCGTGTGGTCCTGTCTATTCTGAATAAATTATAGTCATTTATTGCCACCAAAGAGTCATGTGTACTGCTCTTCAGCCATGATTCAGTCAGAACCAAGACATCTGGGTCAGCCTGAGATACTAAGATGGTCTAATTTATTGTGCTGAAGCAAACTTCTGATGTTTAAATGAAGAAAACCCAAACCCTTTCTTGATTTGAGGATGTTTGGTGAGTTTAGCTCTGGAATGCTCATGTCCGGGTTCACAACAGCGGGGTGGGCCATCACAGTTGATCTATTACACATAATAGGTATAGTTTTCAAATTACTAGTAATCCCAAGTGGTCTGTGACGTGACCTGCATGATCTGTGAGGAGGGATTAGTGATGATCTGACAGACTGACATACAGGGATTGGGTGAGTTTTACTTGTGATACTATTGGGTGTAGTGGAGAGTGTACCTGGATATGTTGTCAGTCAATCACGTGATGAGGTGAATGATGATGATGATGAAGATGATCCAAGCTGTTCAGCGGCGTGTTGATTTTTCATGTGGTGTGGGACGGAGAAGTTTATGTTGCGCGAGAGAAGTCGCGCTCCCCAGAAATTAAGATGAAGGCCGTCGTGTCTAAAAGAGTCCCTGCGTTTCCAAAAAAGATTAAAATTATCAATGAAAACTGCCCCGTGCTCCTGGCAGGTAGCGGACAGCCAGGTGTGGAGGCTCAGCAGTCTGGTGAAACGCCCCGTTCCGCGGCCGAGGGTGGGGACTGGTCCGGAGATGAAGACTCTCACTCTGGCCTGCTTCAGAATGCCAAAAAGCCGGACAAAATCTTGCTTTAAGATTTCAGACTGCTGCCTTTGGGCATCATTGGTTCCAACGTGAACCACCACGGTGTTCACAGAGGGGTGGGCCTCCAAAACGCCGCAGACCCCATCAGCAACATTGTTGACAGTCGCACCGGGAAGGAACACTGTTGTGGAGGATTGTATTATCACATGCCTGATGATCGAGTCCCCGATGATGAGCGTCGTGGCCGTGGGTAGAGGACGAGGACCTGTGCTGCTGTAAGGTGGATGCTGGGCAAGCCCGCCAGGTGGACGCTGCCGAAGGCTCCGGTCAGGCTGCGACTCTCCGTTGGCGGTTGCTGTTGGGCCGGGTCGAGTGGAGGTCCTGCTGATGGGAGGAGAAGCCAGAGTGCTCGAGGCCTGGCGAGCAGATGAACCGACTGTAGGAGGATTTGGCCGAGGAGTTAACGTTACTGACACAGCCTTCCGGAGAGTAGAGGGCCGAGCCGCTGGCATGGAGCCAGCCGTGTCATTGGTGCGGGTCGGGGGAGCAGACAGCCTGTGTTCTGGGGCCCGTTGCGTTGATCCATCAAGTGGAGGAAACTCCTGTTCACCCAGCACGATGAACTGATTGGAGAGGCATAGATCCGGAACTGCAGGAGGATACGGGGCGATGGTCTCCCCGGTTTACTGCTGTGTTTCCCCCGATGAGCAACCTGCGTCCATGGAGCCAACTGCCCCGGGGTAGAACACAGTAGAGCCTTAGGTTTCGCTCCCGCTCGGGTCCACTGGTCTCCAGTCGGGGGCTGGGTGGCGTTGGTCCACGGCACCGTGTCATCGAGGTCTCCAGCAGCCTCACCTGCTACAGCCGCCGTGGTGCTGGAACACTGCGCCTGTTCCAGCATTGTGTCGAGGATCCGCTCGTCCTCTCCAATCTGGTAGAGGCGAGAGACTCGTCCCTCAAGTTCGGCGACTTTCTGGCTCAGCCGAAAACAGCCATCGCAGGGAGTAGATGGAGAGGTAAGTGCCATTGCTGGTCTCTGTTGACTGGGCCGGTTTAGCTACCGGGCCCGCAGCGCTTGCAGCAGTTTGTCCGGTTAAAAGATCGTCGCCAGTGGCTTGATATTTTGTTAAAATCTTTGCAGCACGGATAAAACCAATTTCAATAAGAACCGACCACGTTAAAATCCGTGAGTGTGATAGTGCTGGTGTCGGGGTTTATTTTCCCACGCTGTCAGTGTCAGCTGAGGACAGCCATGTTGTCTCTGCTAGTTTTGTCTAAGTTTTGTTTGAAAGGAGGTTAAAATCCATGTCCGAGAGGACTTCAGCCCATATTTGGATAAAATATGTTGTTAAAACCAGTCAAGTTTTAAAAGTGTAGAGCTCGTGACAGGAACACGCAGACGCCGACACATGCACAGTGAGATCTGACCTTAGCAAGATGTAGGTAAGACTGAGGACTTTTTCAAACGAAAACTGTCTGAAGTCAAGTCAGACTACCCTAAAGAAAGCACCAAGTGTGTCAAGCAAAGCATTGGAGGCATCCTATGCTGTGTCTTTACTTGTGGCTAAGTAAAAAAAAACACATTCTATTGCCGAAGATCTGATTCTCCCTGCCGCTATATTTTTGGTTGAAACTATGCTGGACAAGAAAGCAGCAGACGCGCTGAAAACAGTTCCATTATCAAACAACACAGTCTGCCGTCGGATCGATGATATGGCCACTAATATTGTTGAGCAGGTGGTCAATAAAATGAACAGAGCAGGTCAGTTCGCTTTGCAGTTAGATGAAATGACGGATGTGAGTGGGGAGGCTCAGCTACTGGCCTTTGTGCGCTATAAAGAAGAGTCGGACATACAGGAGCTCATTTTGTTTTGCAAGAAGCTAACGGGACAGACAACCGGCAAAGAAATATTTCAGTTGATTGACAGCTTTTTTAAAGATAACGATCTGGAATGGAAGTCATGCAGTCACATCTGTACTGATGGCACGGCTGCAATGACAGGGAGAGTGCGTGGGCTGCATGGGCGTGTCATGATCGTGAACCCCGAAATCAAGTGGAATCACTGTATTATCCACCGGGAGGCTCTCGCAAGCAAAAGGATGAGCCCTGAGTTAAGTTCCGTTATGGATGATGCAGTTAAGGTGATTAATTACATTCAGTCCAGGCCTATGAATCACCGATTGTTTCAGAGTCTTTGTCAAGAGAGCGGGGCAGAGCACGATCAGCTGCTGCTTCACACGGACGTTCGCTGGTTGTCTCGCGAGAAAACCCTATGGAGGCTTTTCGAACTTCGCGCCGAGGTGTCTGCTTTTTTGAAAGAGCACTTGCACCCTCTTGCGGTTGTTTTTGAGAACGCAGGCTGGGTTGCACGCCTTGCATATCTTGCCGATGTCTTCTCCAAGCTGAATGACCTCAACCTGTCACTTCAAGGCAAGGACTCACACGTACTTAACATGTATGACAAAGTGAATGGATTCACACATAAAGTCACCTTGTGGGAGAACAAATGTGACAATGGAGCTGTGAGCTGTTTTCCACTTGTTGATGCCCATCTTGCCACCACTGATGCTGAAAAAAATCCTATAGTCAAAATCATGAGAACACATCTCTCCAAACTCAAAACTGACTTCAACCAGTACTTCCATGACATCGAAGAAAAGTCAGAGCACCTGGACTGGGTGAGGAACCCCTTCAGAGGGACTGAGAGCAGCAGCAGCCTTCCTGCCAGACTGCAGGAAAACCTGGTGGATTTGTCCGTTGATCGTGTGGAGAAGATGGCACAAGCTGAAAAGTCACTGACTGAGTTTTGGTGTGAAGTTGAAAAGGAATATCCAGAGCTTTTGCCTTTTGGATCAAGCTACATGTGTGAAGTGACCTTCTCAGCCCTGACTCACATCAAAACTGAGCAGAGAAACAGACTGAATGTGGAGAGCAGCTTAGTGGCGGCTGTTGCCACACTGCCCCCAGAACTGTCAAAGCTTATGAAAGACAAGCAAGCGCAAGTGTCTCATTAAAAGGTCATGTGACTCAATAAAAGATATGTTTTTACACTCACAATAATTGTTTTATTTAAAGCGGCAACGAGTAACTTTTAAATATCTTTTAAACAGCCTCATGTTTCCTCTCATAATCATAAATTACCTTTAACAGCAAACGAGACCATCAGTGCAAAGAAAGACGTTTTTATATAGTTTTTATTACTGCATTTGATCTGGTCGTACACCCAGTCCGATTTTCGGTTCACGCGTGCATGCTCTATGGTCACATATCCGTATTGGTCACAGATTTCAGTGTGGCGCAGGAACGCGATTTGAGAAGCCTATCACTCCAGGTGAGGGAAGGGGAGCGGGAGCCTTGTTTGAGACAGTTGTTTGTCGTCATAATGACTGATAACGGGGCTGAACCATAAAAGAAAAAAAAGAAAATGCAATGAAGAAAAGCTAAAAGGGAGAGTGATAGTCGGGCGGGAGGGCGTTGCCAAGCAACGTATATACAATTTCACGCAGCGAACCTAGACTGCAGTGTTTACTCCTAAATGAATGAGCGGTAGCCTACTAAAACAAAGTTTACTTTGCCTCACCAGCATCATCAGATGACCATTATATCAGTTCATCTGGGAGGTAATCCGAGATACCGACGAGGCTGAAATAGGCTATAGACTATACACAGTGCATGGGCAACTGAGGGCAGCCCCATTTTCAAATATTTTTAAATAAACTCAATACACACTGTGCATGCCATGGACTTGAACGTGACGTGATCAGTTAATCTCGGATTACCTCCCAGATGAACTGATTCAATTATTAAGATATTAACTATCTACCATTGTTATAAATCCTTAACAAACTGCTAACAAACACTTAACAAATCATTAATAATCATTAATTAAGAGTTTACTAATGATCTATTAACGAGTTACAACAGATAGTTATTATAAAGTGTTACCGAAATTTTTTTTTTAAGCATTGCAGTGAACCTACCTGACCAGAGAAAATCAGGACACTGACAGTCAGTCAGACTGACAGACAGACAGACAGACAGTCAGACAGACAGAAAGGAGTTCTTAAAAGAACTGTTGGTGTTGTAATGTGTGTGTTATGTGGTGCAATGTTTTTTTTTTTTTTTTTTTTTTTTTTTATTATTATTCTTCCGGACAATTACACATAATACATCATTTTCACATTGCATATTCATACATATTACTTTGTGTTATCGTCCGAAGGGTAGCAGGAGAAGCCAAAGGCTTGTCGTTGTGCAGTGTGCGTGTGCGAGCTGTGGTAGGATGTAGATACAATATACAGGCAAATCTGGAGGGGAAAAGCAAAATTTAAATCAGGTTTCAATGTTTCAAGAAATATATTTCACCAATGTGGTTTAGAGAATATTACCATGATAAGCCCAAAATATTGGAGTTTATTTAATTGTCTTCATATGTGGACGCCATGCACAAAAGGGTTAAAAAAAGCTGGAAAACACTGCCTAAATGCTATTATTCAAACGACCTCATGACATAAACATGAGGCCTATGCATGTTACATGCATGAATATTTTAATTATCAACTTGTTGGTCTATCCATACATTAGTTTACAATGTACATGAACAGAGAGCAGCAACTTACCTCTAGGCAGAAAAGCGCGCAGTATTATGGACTCAGACGGAAATACGATCTCCCGCTTTTTTGCTTAAACGTTTCGACCAGCCCACATTTAGCTCCTCCTCGATCTGCGAGCTGCAGTCAGGGGTTACTCGTCTTGGAGCAGCTGGGGGGGAAACATCTACAGATGCATAGACCAAACTTTAGAGATATGTTTGTCTTAAGGTGCGAACACACCAAACGCGTTGGGTGCGGTGGCCAAAGCGCCCAACGCACCTGATCTGACGCTTGGTCATTTTGTGTCAAAAAATGGTTCAACGCGCCCAACGCTACGCAGCTAGTCTCCCCCGATATATGTATTCCCCTAATCAACCATGGCTGCGATCAGACCCGACCCGACACAACAGCGTTCATGTCCACACAAAAACAACAACACGGCCAAGAATTGTGCCAAAAGACAAATAAACAGCAACTGAACGGAACAAATAGCCTTAAAACAGCGTTGCAGATTCACGCCACTCGGAAATGAACACAAACAGCAAGGCAGCACCATACCAAACACATTTACAGCAGCATTGTGCACAGGGCAGTAGAAAATAAAGGCAAGTAGCCTACATTACCCTACTGTGACGGGACCGTGGCTGGCGTAGATATAGGCATGAACACCGGTGCTTCGCTGTACTCGTTGTGAAAGTTTCCCCGGACTTAGCCGTTATGTTTGGGTTCATTATGGAGGTGGTGGCCGCACACAACCGGGTGAGTTAACTAACGCTATCCGACCGGTGCTAACTTGGTTCATCGGCTAAAGCACAGCCGCTATATTCACTGAATTAACCAGGAAGCCCATTCTCCTGGCTCACTTTCCCCACGTCTTCTAACCCAACCCCGCACCATCGCCCAACCCCGAGCGGCTTCATATCACCAGCCAGCCGCATTTCCTACTCGGTGTTTCTCAGCCTCTGTGTTGTCCTCCCACCCATGCTCCCACCTTGCCGATGTCCGTGACGTCGGGTCAAGCTCACCGCTGATTGGCCAACGCGGCTAAACGTCACGCGCTGGAGCGTTGAAAGTTCAATTTTTTCATCTCGGGCGATGGTGCGGTGATGCTTTGGTGGTGCGTTGACGCTTTGGTAACGCGGCTGCCGCGCCCAAAGCGCCGCTTTGCCGCGGCCAACGGATCATCGCGCCTAAACCAATGGTTCCCTATGCAAAAATAGGATTTTTCAACGCCGCCACTGCACCCAACGCGTTTGGTGTGTTCTCACCTTTATGGCTCTGAGGGTAGTCCCACGCGTTTGTTACATAACTCCACAAGGGGGCGCCAAAACAGGAAAAGTTAATCCGCTGCAGGAATTTTCACAAAACTCACAGCACACTATCATGGGCCATACCTGGGACTTAAGCTACAAAATGTTCAACATAAGACAAAGTGGGAGGGGATTATTATTTATTTTTTTAAACATCCCTAAAAAAGTTGTGTCTCGGTGCGCTTGGTTGGCCCATAGAGAAGGCTCTGCAGCCCACTGACTTGTTAACACAGTGTACAGACAGGGGCCTGTACTCTGAGAGCCCAGTGTGCAGGATGGGTATAAGGTACAATGAGGTCAGACAGGTGTTAAAGCTATAGAGCTGTTAA
This sequence comes from Hyperoplus immaculatus, assembly GCA_949357725.1. NCBI lineage: Eukaryota > Metazoa > Chordata > Actinopteri > Uranoscopiformes > Ammodytidae > Hyperoplus > Hyperoplus immaculatus. Next base: position 1,932,911 of record OX442361.1, read on the forward strand.
GCGGAAGTGGCGGAATTACGGGGCATGGGACCTATCGGCTGAAAAAAAATGAATGGGAGTCTATGGAAAGTAATCTACTATTTTCTGGTCCCAGTCATTAAATGCCTTGGATTACATATATGTTTTGTATGGGTCTAAATGATCATTTTTCATGTGAAGAGTTTGACGGTATGTTGTATGATTATTCGTCTAACGGCTTTTGAAAAAATGTTACGAGAACAACTACAAGTCTTGTCGCCTCTGTGACGTCACCTCAACACATTCCCTCCACTTCTCGACTGACAGTGCTAATGCTAATGGCTGGCGTGGACAACGCCAACAATCTCCCCACTCGAGAAATTGAAACTCCACATGTCCACTTGTGTAGTGATTTTCGCCACGCTGAAGACTTTTGTCTTGTCATTGAAAGAAGGCGGTAAAGTGCATTAAAGATACAGCCATGTTTCTGAACTAAGCAGGTGCCAGTGGTGGTGACGTATATCATAAGTGTCAAGAGCAGCGAAGAGCTGTAGTCCACAAAAGCGCTCTGCACAAAACCTGACCGTATCCAGCTTCTACTCGCTAAATTGTTCCATTCTTTGCACGAAAAAATACCATCTAAATCCATACAAAACATATGTGTAATCGAAGGCATTTCATGACTGGGACCAGAAAATAATACATTTCTTTCCATTGACTACCGTTGTAATTTTTCGAGCCGATAGGTCCCATGCCCCGGAAGTAACCTACTTCCGCTTAACAGCTCTATAGGCCTACTATACAATCTGAGATAGCTTCTCCTCGGAGTTCCGTTTAACCACTCCCCCACCCCCCAGGACTTCCTCCCCCCAACCCTCTGTACACAGCCGTGCACGAGCGCAGCTCTGCTGCTTAGCAACCTGGCCGCTGCGCCGCCTCTCTGAGCAGAGAGCCGCTAGCTAACTGGAGGCTACATTTCTCGACTAACTACAATGTTTCATTAACCGGTAAGAACACATCTAATATTGCAATGCTAAATGTTTAAAACAAACATGATAAGGCCTACTGTTAGTAGTAGTACTCACAGCAGTCAAGCTAGCACATATGCATAGATGGACTGGTATCAGAAATGTAATACAAATAAAAATAAATCAGCAATACATGTTATTTCTATCACAGTTTACCCACATGTTTTGTGTAGTAGGCTACGTGACACTTTATTTATCATTCATTGTTTGGCTTGTCAGAGCTCACAAGGTGAGTTTTTTTGCAAAACTCTAAGGATTGCATATGAGCTGACTGTATCTGACATAAACCTTACCAGCAACTTTGTATACTGAGATGCCATGTACCATGAACACACAATAGCCTACCTATTAGAGGACAATACAAAACTGTATTCAATAAATACAACTAATAATCATGTATTACTTTACAGGCAAGACTTCAAAGACTAAATCTACAAATGTTGCATCATCTGCTCCAGCTCTGCTTGACATGCGACCCCAGCCTCATGTTGGACCGGCTAACATTGGCATCAGCAGATCCTCCCCCATCGGGCCCTCAAAAGACAGATAAACCCACCTGGTGCGTCTGCTACAGCTGCAGAGAAGTGCCAACAGATGTGGAGCGCAAGTGCTGTGGTCATACCTAGTTGCTGAGTGTAGAAAATAAGAGGCCGCTTCCCAGATCCACATGGACAATTCAAAGGATTTATACCCAACATGTTGCAATAAACAAATAGTTTAATTGTATCTGTACTTATAAGTTATTTATTTCAATGTACATAGTTTTATATTTCTATTTATTCCCAGGAGGAACTGAAGATACTTAGTTCTTTTGTTTTTATATTATGTTTGAATAAAAAATGTAAAATTACTTTAAAATGTTGTTATTATTACGGATATCAAGACATAACATTTATCATCTCTGTAAATGTTGCACAAAATAATTACAACCAATGTTGTGTGACAGTATATTTTTTTAATTCAATATAAACATGGTCATAAACTTTGTCCAGGGGTCTGGTTCTGCACACGGCTGCATCAGCTGTGGCAGTGACTGTCCTTAGGAGAGAATATCAGAAGACACACACAATGAATAACAGTATTAGGGGTTTTACAAAAAGCTGCAGAGAAAATGACACGTGGTCTATCCTAGCACTTTGATTGCATAGAGAAGCGCTATAAAAATCCAATCCATTATCATTATTATTGTTCTTCAGATAATAGGTTGACCAGCACTTCTGGATCTGTAATATTATACCTCACAATGGTTGGTGGAACCCGGGCACAAATCTTTACACTTTGGCATTCCTTAGACCAGAGCTAAATGGATTTTCATATGCTGTGTTACATAGCAAAGTAAAACATGTATGCTCATACAATAATGTAAGCATACTAACCTAGTCCTTTGCTTAGTTGAGTCTGCAACAGCTCCTGGTTGGTTGGTGCAGGGACACCCAACAGAAGCCCCCAAACCCAGACAAATTCTCCTGGAGAATTTCACCCTGGAGGTCTATGATGTAGCGTAGTCCTTCTCTTCCTTCAGTGTGTACAGGCTCCACTTCCTGGACTTTTTATTGTACACTTTTCCATACCTGGCATAAGAAAAAGTATTGTAAGTTTAGTGATGCATTCATTTTACCTGACAATGTATAGTATTTTGAATTTCCACATAAAAGGGCTATCTTACAGCTGTACCCTGTATTATGTTCTTTTTAGCAGTTGCAGTTGACCTAAGAGCACAGTAAAACAATATAACAATTACTTTACATTCCGGTAATACTATCAAAGACATGGAATCACATATTCTAAAACAAAGGCAAGTATATATTAAATATATACAGCCGTGGAAAAAATTAAGAGACCAGTCTGGGTTTCTCTTAAATCTTTATCTCTAAATTGTCATGATCCCGTTTGGGCTCCTTGGCCTTAGATGTGTTTTCCCTTTTCACCTGTTTTCTGTGTGCTGAGCTTATTGCAGGGGTGGAGCCAGGTGTGCTGGAGTCAATCAACAACATTCACAGCTGCCTTCAATCCTCATCAACTGCTCTACTTATACCCGGGCCTACCTTCCAGACACTGCCAGATTGTAGCTTCTGTTCTCACACAGTCAGTTCACCCTCTCGCTCACCTGTTTTCAGCCATGCTCTGTTGCACGTTTTCCTGGGTAACCCTTGTTTCTCTGCCACAGTTCTCCCGGCCTGACTCCAGCCACCAGCTTCAGCCCTAGCTCTCCAGCACTACTCCTCGGACCCCTCCTGCCTGCTCGCTCTAGCCTGCTTCCACTCAGCCCCCTGGACTTGCCCCGTTGCTCTCTCCCTGGACCCCCATGCCAGCCAGCTTCCCTCCCCGGATCACGGTCCTAACACCCTGCTGGTTTTCTCCTGAAATAAATCTTCTTTTACTTACACTGTCTCTGCGCCTGTGTCCTCCAGACCCAACCGTAACAGTACAATCTGGCCCTAAACATGGACACAGCAGAGACGGACTCCCTCCACCAGGCATTGGCAGCGCAGGGAGTGCTCGTAGGGAAACACGAGCAGACTCTCCGAGATGTCTTCTCCACGTTAAGTGGGCTCTCCACCTGTGTTACTGCTATGGGGCAGCAACTCAACGTTGTCTCGGCACACCTCACTCCCCCAGCTCCTGCCGACCCCGGTCGTCTTCAACAGGGTCCTGCCTCGGCTCCGCCGCTTCTCCAAGCCCGTGAACCCCGTGTCCCGGCGCCGCAGCGCTATTCAGGTGACTTTGGGGCATGTAGGCCTTTTCTGATTCAGTGCACCTTAGCGTTTGAGCAACAGCCATCTACCTATGTCACAGACAGAGCCAAGATCTCCTATATAATCAGTTTACTCACGGGTAAAGCATTAACCTGGGCATCAGCAGTATGGGAGGGTCAGTCAGCTGTTTGTTTTTCTTTTGCTTTATTTTTGGCTGAGATGAAGAAGGTGTTCGATCACCCGGTGCGCGGCAGGGATGCCACCAAGCGACTCCTCACACTTCGACAGGGTACCCACAGCGTAGCTGAGTATTCAGTAGACTTCAGAGCGCTAGCGGCAGAGACGGGGTGGAATGATGAGGCGCTGCAGGGGGCATTTCTCAACGGACTAGCCGATCCAGTTAAGGATGAGTTAGCAGTTCGGGACGAATCAGCTAGCTTGGACGAGTTAGTGGCCCTAGCTATCAGACTTGATAATCGCCTTAGAGAGCGTCGTAGGGAAAGAGCCGGGCGGTCTCATGACCCGTTCTCCTCCCGTTCTCCCTCAGTTCCTATAAGACACTCCCCAGGTCGTAGCTCCAGTCAGTCCCCTGATTCCTTTGTCCTTCCCTCCTCCTCGGCAGAGGAACCCATGCAGCTGGGCCGAGCCAAACTTTCCAATGCTGAGCGTTTTCGGAGGATAAATGAAGGGCTCTGCATCTACTGCGCTCAACCCGGTCACTTCCTGAGCTCCTGTCCCCAGCGGCCAAAAGGGAGTGCTCCCCAGTAACGGTGGGAATACTGGTGAGCAAGATCACATCGGAACCTTTCCCCCAATCTCGCATGCAACTGCGGGCTACGCTCTCCTGGAACCAACAAACCCATTCACTGTTCGCTCTGGTGGACTCTGGAGCTGACGAGAGCTTTCTGGATGCAGACTTCGTTGCCAGAGCAGGTATTGCCACTCGACCGCTCGCTACTCCCCTCAATGCCCAGGGACTTAATGGGAAGCTGCTGGCACGGGTTATGGTAAATGGACTTGTATAGCGCTATATCTCCGTTTATCACAGACTCAAAGCGCTTTACATTGTTTTTTGTACACATTCACCCAGTCACACACACATTCATACACCGATAGCAGCAGCTACCACGCAGGGTAGGCTTAGCACTACGGTGCTAAGCTAACTAAGCTAACTATCGGGAGCAATTCGGGGTTCAGTGTCTTGCCCAGGGACACTTCGACATGAGGCGGGGAGATGGGGGATCGAACCTCCGACCCTGCACACCAGAGGCGCGCTCCCTACTCACTAAACGGGTTACCCATCGCACAGAGCCTCTTCGCCTTGTCCTGTCAGGCAACCACCATGAGGTAATACAGTTTCACATTATCTCTTCCCCTCACACTCCCTTAGTTTTGGGTCAGCCTTGGTTAAGGTTACACAATCCCCACATCAACTGGGCGACTAGTCGTGTACTAAGTTGGAGTGATTATTGCCTCTCGTCTTGCCTGCGGTCCGCCCTTTCCCCAGCAGAGGGAGCCACTGTGCCTTTAAAGCTTGAGCCTCCTGACCTGTCTGAAGTCCCTGCCGAATATCACAGTATGGGAGAGGTATTTAGTAAGCAACGTGCTCTCTCTATGCCCCCTCACCGGCCCTATGACTGTGCTATTGATCTTCTTCCAGGTGCTCCTTTGCCATCCAGTCGTCTGTATAACCTGTCCCGGCCTGAACGGGAGACAATGGAGACATACATCAAGGAGTCCCTTGCTTCAGGTATTATCCGACCTTCGTCATCTCCTGTCGGGGCTGGGTTTTTCTTTGTGGCCAAGAAGGATCGTTCCCTGCGTCCCTGCATAGACTATAGGGGTCTTAACAATATCACTATCAAGAACAAGTATCCTCTGCCTTTAATTAACTCTGCTTTTGAATCCCTCCACGGTGCCACAGTTTTCAGCAAGCTTGATCTCCGCAATGCTTATCACCTTGTCCGCATTCGGAAGGGTGACGAATGGAAGACTGCATTTAAGACCCCCCTCGGACATTTTGAATATTTGGTAATGCCTTTTGGTCTCACTAATGCCCCCGCTGTCTTCCAAGCTTTGGTTAATGATGTGCTCCGTGACCTCTTAAATCGCACGGTGTTTGTGTACTTGGACGACATACTGATTTTCTCTCGCTCACAGGAGGAACATGTCCAACACGTGAAGCAGGTGTTACAGCGACTCCTGGAAAACAAGCTGTATGTCAAGGCAGAGAAGTGCAAGTTCCATGTGGACTCCGTGGACATCCTGGGGTACATCATAGAGCGAGGGCAGGTGAGGGCCGACCCCGAGAAGGTACAGGCGGTGGCACAGTGGCCTCAACCCGTGACCCGGAAGCAGCTCCAGCGCTTTTTGGGCTTTGCCAACTTCTACCGACGGTTTGTCAGGGATTACAGTCGAGTAGCGGCTCCCCTCACTGGACTTACCTCCCCAGCTATCCCCTTCTCTTGGAACCCTGAGGCTGAGGCGGCGTTCGTGGAACTGAAGAGGCGGTTCACTTCAGCCCCCATTCTCATTCATCCCAACCCGGCTCTACAGTTCGTGGTCGAGGTCGACGCTTCGGACTCCGGGGTAGGGGCGGTCCTCTCTCAACGCTCCCCGGAGGACCAGAAGCTTCATCCCTGTGCCTTCTTCTCCAGACGCCTGTCTCCCGCAGAGCACAACTACGACGTCGGCAACAGGGAACTGCTAGCGGTTAAGCTAGCGCTTGAGGAGTGGAGGCACTGGTTGGAGGGGGTGGAGATCCCTTTTATTGTTTGGACTGATCACAAGAACCTGTCCTATATCCAGTCCGCCAAGCGCCTTAACTCCCGCCAAGCCCGCTGGGCATTGTTCTTTGGTCGATTTAACTTCCAGCTCACCTTTCGACCAGGGTCCAAGAATGGGAAGCCGGATGCCTTGTCCCGACAGTTTGCCGTCGACCACGGTCTCTCCAGTCCCGATACCATCATCTCCCCTGGCTGTGTGGTGGGGGCAGTCAGGTGGCAGATTGAAGCACGGATCCGAGAGGCGCTGAGGGAGGAACCGGATCCGGGAACCGGGCCGCAGGGTCGGCTGTTCGTGCCAAGTGCTGTCCGCTCCAAGGTCCTCCAGTGGGTGCATAATTCCCGTTTCTCCTGCCACCCGGGTGTTAACCGCAGCCTGTCCCTGGCCAAGCGACACTTCTGGTGGCCCACCATCGAGGCTGACACCCGTGCCTTCGTGCTCGCCTGCACTGTCTGCGCTCGCAGTAAGTCCTCGCATCAACCCTCCTCAGGTTTGCTCCGTCCCCTCCCGGTGCCTGGGCGCCCCTGGAGTCACATTGGTCTCGACTTCGTCACTGGTCTCCCGCTGTCCGAAGGTAATTCTACCATACTCACCATTGTTGATAGATTTTCCAAGGCTGTCCATTTTGTGCCTCTGCCCAAGCTTCCTACAGCGTCTGAGACTGCTGATCTCCTGGTTCAGCATGTGGTCCGCCTCCACGGGATCCCTGCTGACGTGGTCTCCGATCGGGGTCCACAATTCGTGTCCCAGGTATGGAGGGCTTTCTGTCGTGAGTTAGGATCCTCTGTCAGTCTCTCCTCAGGCTACCACCCCCAGACGAACGGGCAGACGGAGCGGGCCAATCAGGACCTCGAAGCTGCGCTGTGTTACTACTCGGAACCAGTCTTCCTGGAGCACTCACCTGCCATGGGTTGAATACGCCCACAACTCCCTGACAAGTGCAGCTACTGGTATGTCCCCATTCGAATGTTCCCTTGGATATCAACCCCCTCTGTTCCCAGCACAGGAGGGCGACATCGCGGTGCCATCTGTCCGGGCCAACCTTCGACGCTGTCGTAAGGTCTGGAGGGACGCTCGCGCTGCCCTGCTCCGTTCCACCGAGCGCAATCGGCGCATGGCAGACAGACACCGGGTTCCAGCACCACAGTTCACACCAGGTCAGAAGGTTTGGCTCTCTTCTAAAAACATCCCACTCAACACTGAGTCTAAGAAGCTGTCCCCACGTTACATTGGTCCTTTTGAAATCGAAACTGTTATCAACCCATCCGCTGTCAAATTAAAACTGCCATTATCTATGAAGATTCACCCCACATTCCACGTTTCCCAGCTTAAGCCTGTCTCCACCAGCCCTCTGTGCCCTCCAGCTACACCCCCTCCACCTCCCCGCATGATTGATGATCACCCCGCCTACACAGTCCGGCGGATCCTGGATATTCGCCGCCGTGGTCGGGGCTTTCAGTACTTGGTGGACTGGGAGGGTTATGGTCCTGAGGAGAGGAGCTGGATATCTCGCCAGCTCATCCTCGATCCCTCCCTTATTAAGGAGTTCCACCGGGACAACCCAGGGAAGCCCGGTGGCTCGCCTGGAGGCTCTCATTGAGGGGGGGGTACTGTCATGATCCCGTTTGGCTCCTTGGCCTTAGATGTGTTTTCCCTTTTCACCTGTTTTCTGTGTGCTGAGCTTATTGCAGGGGTGGAGCCAGGTGTGCTGGAGTCAATCAACAACATTCACAGCTGCCTTCAATCCTCATCAACTGCTCTACTTATACCCGGGCCTACCTTCCAGACACTGCCAGATTGTAGCTTCTGTTCTCACACAGTCAGTTCACCCTCTCGCTCACCTGTTTTCAGCCATGCTCTGTTGCACGTTTTCCTGGGTAACCCTTGTTTCTCTGCCACAGTTCTCCCGGCCTGACTCCAGCCACCAGCTTCAGCCCTAGCTCTCCAGCACTACTCCTCGGACCCCTCCTGCCTGCTCGCTCTAGCCTGCTTCCACTCAGCCCCCTGGACTTGCCCCGTTGCTCTCTCCCTGGACCCCCATGCCAGCCAGCTTCCCTCCCCGGATCACGGTCCTAACACCCTGCTGGTTTTCTCCTGAAATAAATCTTCTTTTACTTACACTGTCTCTGCGCCTGTGTCCTCCAGACCCAACCGTAACATAAATGACAATATTTTTACTGTGATTTGGTAGAAATTTTGTCAGTAAAATCAAAATGTTCATTCTACTCAAACATAAGCCCCTAAAGAGTAAAACAAGAGAAACTGAACATTCGGAGTGGTCTCTTAATTTTTTTCCAGAGCTGTATATATACAGTCAAAACCAAAAATATTCATACCCCTGGCACATTTTTACTTAGTAACTTTTATGAAACCAGCAAGCTTTTTCTTGATTGGAAATTACACAGGCTTCTCCCAAAAGATAATAAGACGATGTACAAGAGGCATCATTGTGGAAAAAAACTTTGAAAAAAAACTTTGAACAAAAAGTGGCATGTCCAAAATTATTCATACCCTTCTCAATAATCAGTAGAAAAGCCTTTCTTTGCTATTACAGCAATCAAACGCTTCCTATAATTGCTGACCAGCTTTTAGTATGTCTCCACTGGTATTTCTTTTCATCTTTAGCAATGAGCTCCAACTCTCAACCCAACTTTTCCACAATGATGCCTCTTGTACAATGTCTTATTATCTTTTGGGAGAAGCCTGTGTCATCTACAATCAAGAAAAACCTTGCTGGTTTCATAAAAGTAACTTAAAGTCAAAATTTGCCAGGGGTATGAATAATTTTGGGTTTTGACTGTGTATACATTATATAGGGGAGCTTTTACAGGAGGACAATTCGAGGCAGGATACCCAAAGATGGTTAAAAATGAATGTTGGCATGTTTGTTTCTCTTTCCCCCCATATACACAGAGTATACACTAACTGACATTGTCTATACCCACTGTCTGTGCATATATTTGATACCTATATCATTTAACGCATTGTCTAGGCCTATCTATAGCATAGCACACATATTCACTTCTATATCAAGCTTTACTCACCGAGAGACTCTACTTGACTCTACTTATACTTGACAAAGGTGGAGGAGGAGGTGGTCTCATTGATCGGTGTTTCAAGTGTTGAGGAATTAGCCTTGTTGTCATAACTATAAAACAATAATTAAAGCTGCAGTTGATAATTTCAGCCGTTGGGATCCCAACGGCTGTTTTCCCAACGTTCTACCTGCTGTAGCTCCTCCCTCTGAACGACAGCTATGCGCGTTCATGTGAATTCAGTTACATTGACAGGAGACAAACACCATGTCCGATTCCGAGGTGAATAAACATTAGTAATGATAATGTAGTAAAACAAAGAGGTGTTGACCGTGGCCGAGTGGGCCATTTGTTTCACTACATTTGATATTACTTGAGGGAAGGAGACATCTCAACAGGCTTCAAGATAGACACGGAGGAGTAGGAGGTCGGTCTAACAGGATTCACTTTATTCAAAGGTTGACATAACAGGGTATCAGCTTAGTAGACAACTTCTACTATAAAACACAGGTATTATCTTATACGTTACAATAGATCAGATATCTAGTTCTGTACTTATCTTGCCCTATTCCCTGGCCTATTCTTGGGAAACCGGCCCGCAGCAGCTCTCTCCCCGGGCGTAAGCGCCCCGATTCTAGTGAAAGCCCTCGGCTTTATACTATTTCTGTGTGTGTGTGTGTCTGTGTGTGAGTGTATGTGGGTGTGTGCGTGTCTGTGTGAGTGTGTGTGTGTGTGCCTGTGTATGCATGTGTGTGAGTGAGAGTGTATGTGTGTGTGTGCGTGTGTGTGTGTGTGTGTGTGGGGGTGCGTGTGTGTGAGTGTGTGGGGGTGTGTGTGTGTGAGTGTGTAGGTGTGTGTGTGTGTGTGTGTGCGTGAGTAAGAGTGTGTGTGCATGTTCTTTCTAAATGTCAGATCTGTGGCTATTCGTGGCCCGATGTGGCAAGATATTGCAATATGGTGTTCAGTGTCTGTTTACTGCTCTGTTTGCAACTTGCAAGCTGTGATCTTGTGGCCTAAAAGGTCATTCTGTTCTGAGTGCTGACCTGTATGTGTTGTGAGCAGTCAAGCAGTTATGCTTAACCCATTAACCTTACTAACTTCTTTTTAATATAACATAAATATGTTGGAATCCCACATATCCCTCCTTGCACCGCAAAATGCGGTGCACAAAAGAATTCCAACATTTAACCCTTAAAGCATGAAAAATGCACAACCTTTAAACTCTACAAACATCACAAATCAAAAATGATAAACTTTGACAAAATAAAACTACAGTGGCCACTGTTAACTATATAGTATGAAACTTAATAAAACCTATTAGACCCTCTTAAAATTCAACAACAATAACAATAATTGAACAGCATATAATGACTTTCACAATTGTCTTTCAGTCTTCGTTCTTCGGACTGATTTGGCCAGTCCCGCAAAACACCCGCGCCTTTGCGAGAAACGACACGAGCATATTTTTAGAATTGCTTAAACAGGCAATTCTTTCTGTGCGGAAAGGCACAAACGCAACAGCCCCCCCCCCATTTCAACTATGGGGAGGCTGTGGGGAAGCCCAGAGGTGCATGACTCGATCCGTTTTGAAGGGGAGACGAGAGCGAACCCCTCTCGAATTTCCAGATGACGACATTGACGACTGCATCTCGATTCTCTGTTGTTGGCGACGCTGCCGGCGGTGGAACGGACTTCTCGTCGACCAGTTTCGACCGGTGTCGAGTTGCTCCTCCAGGCGACAGGTGGCACCCTCCTGCTGGCTGTGTAGTTGTCTGGACAGAGCTGGATGGGACGAGTTGACGACCCCCGGTTTCTGGCTGGGATTGGGTTGGGCTGTGTAGAGGCGAAAAGCGACCCCCTCTCGGATTCGGCTGGGATTGGGTTGGGCTGTGTAGAGGCGAAAAGCGACCCCCTCTCGGATTCGGCTGTCAGTTGTCCTGTGACATCACGACTTGGACACGGCAGTGACATCACGCTGATAGCTCGAGTTGAGAGCGTAGCTTAGCATCAGATTTCAGCACGATATTTCCCCAATCGTTCACAGCAGGAATCAGGTTCTGCACCTTGTTTTTATCGAGGCCATCGGAGAAATAGATATAGACAGAGAAAAGACAGATAGGGAAAGAATCCTACCTGACACAAACTTCCAAATAACTTCTCAGTTCTGGGGAGTTTGTGTTTGTCTTACTTAATTTTGTTACCTAGGTTTACTGTATTACTGCAAACACTTGTAATGTAATCACACTTGATACAAAGCTTTTTTGGAAAGGCTAACTGTGCAGTAATACTTTTTGGAACAGCTATGGATTATGACATTAACAACAACACTACAAGTATGTTTTGTTCTTACTTTATTTTAATAGAGTGTTGATCCTGAACCCTAAATAAATTACTTATAATTTACTTATTAACTTAAACGGATATTAAGTATTTTGATCATTCTCTCTTTTTAAACTTACTTTGTTTGTATAGTGCTTTCTCTATGTGGTCTTCTCATTAATATTGTACTTATTACCTTTCTTTTTCATTTACTTATATTATGTTTAATTAATGTGCTTTCTTAAACTCTTTACCATGTACTTCTATAATTTTTAATTAATGTGCTTTCTTAAACTCCTTAACATGTACTTCTATTATTTTTAATTTAATGTGCTCTCTCAACCTCTCCCTCCTTTTTCAAATTCCTATTTGAAACTCAAAAGAAGCATATTAAGTTAAAAATTCAGCTAAAAATAAGATTCTCACTTTTTGTGTGAGCAATTATATTCAAACAGGAACAAACAAACGTGTGGCTTTCTCCCAGCCCTCTTATCAACAAAACCCCAAAACGGTTTATAAATTTAGAATGCTAGCCCTTTTTCAAAAAATCCAATTTCTTGAATCGGTAAATTGTACAGAGCAACCCTTTAAAAAAAAAACTCAGGTATTCTGAAAGTGTGAGAATAAGATTGGTTCAAAATTCTACTAAATCAACAACTATTTCTCAATATTTTTAATACCTCTTCACTTGGGAATATCTATTCTTTATTAACTTTATTAACTTTGTTATCTTTAAACTTTTTTACTTGGGAATATTTAAAACACTAATCTCTGTCTGAAAAAAAACATTAAAGTGTTAAATCTCTGGTCATGCTTTCTTTCTTGACTGAGAAAAACCAACACAATCTTTTATTGATTTGAAAACGGTAAACACTAGTTGTATTTTTTATTTGGAAACAACCCTAACCATGCTTTTCTTCAATGCATAAAAGGGGAAAACTATTAGTTATCAAAATAGTCCTTTAAACTTTTAAATCCTACATCTCTTTTCTTTACAAAATCTTATGTTGTCTTAAAGGCATAACTAGATTAGTTTATGTCCAAAACAGACCTATCCATTTGCTTGCACAAATCTAAATTTAGGGGAAACACCATTAATCAGAAAATTGTCACAATTTAAGTACTTGCACTTTTTTAAGTGGACAGTTGATTCCACCCTCCTTTTACAGATGGAATGTCCACTTTTTCAGTTCAGAAGCAAAGGAGCCCATCTCATCGGCTCCTTCAGTGTCTCTTTTTCTTTCCTAGAACACAAGTCAGAGTCAGGAAATGTCATTATGGCACATATTACTTGCCATCCTTGTATTCCTTCCATCCTGTAGTCCCCACACAGGGCATTGAATGTCACTTTTGGCACGGTGTTACTTAGCCACGTGCATACACGCCTCCATCTTTGTAGTTCACTCTGGCATTGGCAGAGCGTTCTCTGCCGGTATGCGTTGGCTCCAGTCAGACTGTTGGCTCCAGGACCAAAACTGAAACTGGAAACTGCTGAGCTGAGCAGAGCAGTCCTCAGCTAAATGTCTTTTTTGCATTTCAGTCCATTTTTCTTACATATCTTTTTGTCTTTTGTCTTTTTGCGGCATTGGTAATGCCAGGCAACTTGTTTTTTCGTCTTTATACTTTCTTTCCTTCTTTTCTTGATATTATATAAATTTTTATTTTATTTTCTTCTTTGGTCAGAGAAAAAGTACTTTAAAACCTGTGACAACATCCAATTTTTAGTGCCCCATCACCCAATTTTGCAAGCACAATACTTAATTTAGGATAATCTTTAGATAGTTTTTAGAATAGTAAATCTCACTATCCAGAAAGGGGATTTATTTGTTTATCTAACTCTTCAACCCAAATGCTAAACCTTTACATTGCAGTGCACTGTAATCGTTTCTTCCAGTGCACTCTCAGTTAAACAGCTTCTAGAAGAGAAAAAGAAATGTTACACATTTATCATAGAACCAAGGGATTCTCAAACCTTCAAAATGTTGCTCGCAAAATCTCTTACTTTTAAATTAATCACGATGTTATTCAAAAATTTTATTACTTACCCCAAAAACCACAAGATTTACTGTTTTTTACTGTAACTGAGAGCATACTTTCCAGCCTACTCAGATGTAAACCTTAATTAAAATCACTTATTAACTTAATTCTTTTTAGTTAATCTCAACAGTAACCCTTTTCTAAACTTCAACCTAGCTCTTCATTAGACTTTCAAAATCAATGATTCTGTTTTAATTCCTTTTGGAAATAAAATATGGCAAATCACACTTCAATGATTCTTACTAGATTTAAGAGATAATCTTGTCACCGAACATATTCACAAACAAAACAGACATTTTCATTCTCTTTTAACAACATGAACAACGTACAACTCACGTCACTCACACACGTTTCAAGAGAACTATGTTTCAAATATCAGGTGACAATGCAATTTAACGCTTCTAAACAGCTTCCAATCACATTTGAGAAACAACTAGTTACAGATAAGTGAAACTTCACTGTCGCTTTTTCCTGTATACCACTGAAACTCCTGTAAGGTAATTTTCACAGTTTAAATTATACTTATACTAACTTAGTTCACTTAACACCTGTACTCACACAGTTTAATAAACCCATATCTTTACTTAGTTTAATTTTTACTAAACACATGTCACCGCTTAATTTTCATTATATCAACTCTCCAGTGTCTTAAGGGCACAGGCAATATAACTTAGATGTTTTATTTTACCATATTTCCAGTGTCTTAAAAACACAGGCAATTTAACTAAGATTATTATATTATATTTTTAGTACAACCCAATTCTTATGTTAAGCCAAATCAACAGAATGTACCATTAGATTTTATTTCCTAGTCAATTTTTTTTACTGCTAACGCTCTGTTTTAGACCTTAAAATGAAAGTCAGAGCAAACTGTACACTCTCTCTCCCTCAGCTTGCAGGCAGCTATTATTAGCCTGGCCTGCACTGTGTGGCACTCCACCAATTTCAGCTTGGCAGGCGAGAGCAAGAGGGAGGGGGCCGGGGGGGTTCTTTAACGAGGAGAAAAGACTGCCAAGGGCTCGGTCCCCCTACCCAACACGATGAAATCAACACTTTTGACTGCTCTGTCCTTTAATCTGGCAAACAGCCACAGAAACCAACCAGGTCCAACACAAAAATGCAGTGCCACTCTTTGCTCCAATAAACAACACAAACAGTTGTACAATTATTCCAAAATCAACGCAACAAACAGCATACAATAGTTTTACTTGTTATTCCCTTTTCAAATTATATTATTCTCTTTAATTTTCAACTCTTAATATTTTATTTTTAATCACATTTAAAGCGCAAACCCTTCATCTGTCGGTAATCAACGTCCTAGACTCTGTGTAAATGTCTATATGGAGAGAAGACCTTGATCAATTGAAATCTCGATAGACAAGAACCAGATTTATGCTGCTTACTTTTAATACGTTAAAGCTATCCCAGACTCTAACTGGAACTTCTCTGACGCAGTAACACTGTCTTTTTAGAACAGCATACGTCTCTCTCCCGAATTATTGAATTTATTTATTTTTAAAGACATTACGGGTGTAATAATGTCTTTCTTGACGTAATGTCCACCGTGGAAAACGGATCTCTCTGTACCAGTCAGAGGTTCGTGTGCTCATGGACGGGCCCCAACTTCATCAACAGGTATCTCAGTACTCTTATTTTTTTTCTTTTCCTCAACGGGAAAGCTCATCACGCTGCAGCGATATTCATTACAAAATGGAATGTCAAAACACGTAACAAGCAAGAGTGGCCAACCAACTAAAACAACACAACCATTTCTTTTTTAACAACACAAGTTTCTTAAACAATCCACAGAAAAGCCAAGATTCAGTTATAACGACTAGCAGATATTTTATACTGACAGTCTATGATTCTGCTTTCCTTATACAAAGCACGCAAGTTTAACAGACTTCAAAGAAAAACCACAGACAGGTTGACATTGGTTATGGGCAAAATATACATTACCCATTCCGCCGTTTGTCTGTCTGCTGCAACTTGTGAAGTCTTCCGTTACGACAACGCCATTTATGTAGTAAAACAAAGAGGTGTTGACCGTGGCCGAGTGGGCCATTTGTTTCACTACATTTGATATTACTTGAGGGAAGGAGACATCTCAACAGGCTTCAAGATAGACACAAAGGGGTAGGAGATCGGTCTAACAGGATTCACTTTATTCAAAGGTTGACATAACAGGGTATCAGCTTAGTAGACAACTTCTACTATAAAACACAGGTATTATCTTATACGTTACAATAGATCAGATCTTATGTTACCCTGCCCTGGCCTAAGCAGCTTTCTCCTCGGGCGTCGAGCGCGCCTAGTCTCAACTTTTGGGGTACAGAGGTTCCCCTCAGCAGTCTCCATTCCTTGGGCGTAGAAGCCCCGATTCTAGTGAAAGCCCTCGGCTTTATACTATCTCTGTGTGTGTGTGTGTCTGTGTGTGAGTGTATGTGGGTGTGTGCGTGTCTGTGTGAGTGTGTGTGTGTGTGCGTGTGTATGCATGTGTGTGAGTGAGAGTGTATGTGTGTGTGTGCGTGTGTGTGTGTGTGTGTGTGTGGGGGTGCGTGTGTGAGTGTGTGGGGGTGTGTGTGTGTGAGTGTGTAGGTGTGTGTGTGTGTGTGTGTGTGTGCGTGAGTAAGAGTGTGTGTGCATGTTCTTTCTAAATGTCAGATCTGTGGCTATTCGTGGCCCGATGTGGCAAGATATTGCAATATGGTGTTCAGTGTCTGTTTACTGCTCTGTTTGCAACTTGCAAGCTGTGATCTTGTGGCCTAAAAGGTCATTCTGTTCTGAGTGCTGACCTGTATGTGTTGTGAGCAGTCAAGCAGTTATGCTTAACCCATTAACCTTACTAACTTCTTTTTAATATAACATAAATATGTTGGAATCCCACAATAACTACATACGTACATATTGAGCATACATTTTAATCACAAAGGAATCTTTTGTGTGTGTGTGTGTGTGTGTGTGTGTGTGTGTGTGTGTGTGTGTGTGTGAGAGAGAGAGAGAGAGTTTAAGAGTGAGAGTTTAGGTGTGCTTCCAAAAAGGGATTTCTGATTTGCTTGTTATGTAAACTAACACTTGAACAAGAGTTAAAAAGCCCTATTATGCTTATATTAGTGTTTGTTTAAGAGTATACTGTATTTCTCTTATTTTCTTGTGAACTTATTCATTGTGTATATATTTATTTCAGGCAATATGAGCATGGGAAGAAAAGGACAAGAAAGACAAGAAACAAGTTAAAAAAGCAGATAGAAGAACTAAAGGCAGCACTTGATCGAGAGAGGAAGTCCAGAGACAAATACAAAAAAAGGCTCCAGCGTTCAAAACAGAAGAACCTTACACGATCTGCAGAATCAGCTGAAGGCAGCACTGTCACAAGGGCTATACTGCATCATGAAGCACTTATTGCCCAAATAAAAGAAAAATACAATAGGGCAAAAACTGAAAGAGAGAGGCAAACAATATCAAAGGTAGTGGTCGGTAGCATAATCAGGAAGTATAAATTGCTCAAGTAATCAGAGGGTACATTGGGCTTCTCAAAAAAAAGGCGCAGGCTCACAAACAGCTGCAATGTTACTTCTTTTGACAGAAAGGGAACAACAAAGTTTGCCGACCTTAATAATAAGGTGAGAGATTTCTTCATCCGAGACGATGTCAGCCGAATGACAACAGGGAAAAAGCAGACCATCACAAAAAGTAAAAAAAAAAAATGCAGAAGAAGTTCCTCCTCGACACCATGAAGAACCTTCATAGAAAATATCTGGCTGAGACCTCAGGGGAGATATCCTATTCCATGTTGTGCCGCCTCCGGCCCTTTTGGGTTATTCACCCCTCCCTCGCTGATAGAGAGACCTGCATGTGTAAATTGCATGAAAATTTGGCCTTTGCCGCAGAGAAACTCAGGCAGTTAAAGCTTATAGAGACCTCAGAGCTCGAAAGCTTGGTCGAGATTATATGTTGCAGTACCTCCAGCAAACCATGCATGTATGGTCAGTGTGAAACATGCAAGAATGCAACCGTTCCAATCTCGCACTTGTACAGG
Source organism: Hyperoplus immaculatus (assembly GCA_949357725.1). Taxonomy (NCBI): domain Eukaryota; kingdom Metazoa; phylum Chordata; class Actinopteri; order Uranoscopiformes; family Ammodytidae; genus Hyperoplus; species Hyperoplus immaculatus. The sequence goes on from OX442361.1 coordinate 1,950,807, forward strand.
GCTGAAGAAAGAGTAGCATATCCTCAATGGATGGTGAAGGAAAAGCCAAGACAAAATGAGGAAGGAGGAACAGTAAAAGTTACTGTAAAAGATGAAGTCAATGCCACACAAGAACAACTCATCGAGTTATTTCACATGTATCTCGGCAAGTTTAGGAGGCATCTGTTTAACATTAAGCATCAGTTTGCTTATTGTCGGGAGCTCAGAAATAATTTGTCCACAGAGTGCCTAATCCACATGGATTTTTCTGAAAATTTTACTTGCAGATATGGGTCGGAGATCCAATCTGTGCACTTCGGTTCATCACATGAGCAGGCTGTCCTTCACACAGGTGTTCTCTACATTGGACAAAATAAACCAACCTGCTTCACAACAATAGCATCCTCAAAGAATAAGGGCCCTCCTGCTATCTGGGCACACCTTAACCCTGTGCTCGATCACCTGCAACTGAAAAATCCAGAAACAACAACTGTGCACTTTTTTAGCGATGGCCCTTGTACACAGTACAGGCAAAAGGGCAATTTCTATCTGTTCAGCACAGAACTGGCCAAGAGAGGCTTCAGGGGCGGGACGTGGAACTTTTTTGAGGCTGGGCATGGGAAGGGAGCACCGGATGGTGTCGGTGCAGCCTTAAAGAGAACCGCAGACAGGCTAATAAGTCACGGCTGTGACATACCCAATGCTAAAACACTGCACAAGGTCCTGGAGGAGAATAACTCTGCCATCAAGTTGTTCTTTATTGAAGATGAGGCCATAGAAAATGCAATCCAGAGTATGCCAACTAGTCTACCAGTGGTTCCTTCCACAATGAGGATCCACCAGGTCGTTAGTGTGGCATCAAAGGAAATCTCGTACCGTGATGTAAGCTGTATGTGCTCACTACAAACCAAGCAGCTAGTGTGCCAGTGCTACAACACACAGTTTTTCAGTTTTGATACTAAAGTGTCCTCTACTGTGTCAGAAAAGGAAGTTGACGTGGAAAATCCACTGGTTTGTGGACAATGGTGCATCATAAAGTATGACCATGACTTTTATCCAGGGATCATTCTGACCACAGATGAATCGCATGTACAAGTCAAATGCATGCACACTGTTGGACCGAACAGGTACTTCTGGCCAAGTCGGGATGATACCCTGTGGTATCCATTTGAGGACATCTTGGAGCGCATTGCTCCTCCTACATCTGTGACTTCACGTCACATGGAGATAGATAGAGATGTGTGGGCTAGACTCAGTCAGCAACAATTGTAAACACAAAAGCAGCTGTGCAATGCTGTCTTATCAGTTCCATTAAGTGTCTAAAAATGTGTATGTAATTGACCAGATATGAATATTATAGCATACAATGAATTTAAAAAAAATTGAGTTTTATACAATGAATTTTAAAAAGTGACATCATCATTCAACCCTGTTACACGATTTTCAACCCCGTTGTTCAGCATTCAACCCTGTTATGCGATGCATTTCTTTGCATTTTTGTATTAAATAAACAACATATGGAGCGTAGCGTTAGTTCAGGCAGGGTACGGACGTCAAGCCGGCTGTCATCTGGGCTCGTCAGCTGACAGCCAGGTTACGCCCCTAGCACACCATTGGCTGTACACTCAAGTGGCGCCTTATTTAAGCTGCTCTAGCCTACCTACTGGTGCTGCTTCCTCTGTAAACTCTTGCAACAGCTGTAACACGAACGACATGGCTGTCAGTTCACTTGCTCTACTTACCCTGCTGCTGTCGCGTCGATCCACTCCATTTACGACCAAGATCCAGGGCAGATGGACAAAACTATGGATTATCTCGGCTGCAGCTATCCGAAGCAGAGGAAGCCATCCGTATGCAGCATGCACGGGCGGCGCCAGGATTTTTTCTCCACCGGGGCAAAGGAGGGGCTTGACCAATATGTGGGGGTGCTGCACTATAACGTAGCCAGAGAAGAGATTCTGCGTGTGTTTCATTAAAACTCGGTGTGGCACGTTTATTTAGGATCTGCACAACAGTGGGGGGTCTGGGGGTCCTCCCCCAGGAAATTTTGAGCCTCAAAGACTTGTTTCTTGCGTTCTGGCGACTTTAAAGCACAAACAAGTTGTTCACATCATCATCAACTTTTGCCTTTTTTAGTTGTTCCAAAGAATCTGCCTTATCATCTTTCCATCTAATCTAAATGATAACTGACCATTATGTTTGTTTATCGTCTCTCTTGCGTGACATTTTATAATAACAATAGTAGCCTAAATATATATCTCCTTTGCTGTGCGCTGGGGAGAAACAGACACGCTGGCAACTTTTCTGGTATCAAATTGGTGATTGCAGGATGATTTGGACGGCGGAGCTGCTTGCCGGGTGCGAGGCAAAAATAAATAAATAAAATGACTCGGCGCATCACTAGGCTACATAATAGGCTGGCCTGATGTGAAACTTCTCTAAAATATAGGCTACTTACTAACTCGCTACAGTGATAAATACAAACTGCACCAATGTAATAGTGTTACATGCAGCGGTGATGGTTTTAATATAAGACTGAGGGTTTCCCCTACAAATAGGTCGTAAAAAGTCGGGTCGTCTTATATTTGGGGTCTAATATTCGGCGTGCAGTAAGGGAATGCCCGTTACCAGAGCGATCATTCAGTTTAAGCGCCTGTGTCCACCTTGTTTCTTTTCTTTTTTTCGGGTGCAACACTGGTTGTGCACTCTGAAGCGGCTGAGGCGTGTGTTTTTGTGTAATACCCTGAAAACGGGAAAATAAATGATGACTCTTGAAACGTGCGCTCTCTGTCGTAGCATGACAAGAATTGTATTGAATTCAAAAAGTTTCACACACAATGCCCTCAAAACACTAAACAACAAAGTGCAGAATATATACAACTTCTGTAATTTCTCTCTCTAACGAGTTACATTGTACAATAGTAAATAAACACATATAACAATCAAGCCTAGATAAGCACTTCAACACCTCCCACCTAATCACAATGTGCTTTGCATCGACGAAACTCAAACGCGGTCCCATGGCGCACTCCAGTGGCCGCGGCGGAACAGCAGCTAAACTATTTAAGCTAGTAAATACAACCTCCAGCAAACAAACCAAACAACACTTCAGACATATAAACATACATAGTCATTTTCAATTATACCTGAAAAGGGGAAAATAAATGATGACTCTTGAAACGTGCGCTCTCTGTCGTAGCATGACAAGAATGAGGCATGTGGCCAAGAGCTCCCCCTTCCGCACCCGACCAAGCAGCCATTACCAAACGATAACAGATCTGACTAATAGATTTATAAATCGATCACAGAGATTTAATCTCTAACATTACACATTTCTAACATTACACGTTTTCACGGAGATTTTATAATAATAGATTACCATACCTAATGATAATAAAAATCAATCTATTACATTTGCGCTGGGAGAGAGAACGCGATGGGCTGAGACTAGTAGCCTACCTAGGCTATACAAAGTTAACGTGCAGGAATCCCCGGTGATAATTAGTCTTAGACCATATAGTTTTTCTGCACAGCGGCTTTCACAGGCGAGATCTCACTGTGAACTCATTGCCACAGGTTTCACCGGGTGATGCGCTGCTTTGCTCGGCCGGGATCAGACAAGTGTGCGACGAGGAATGCTACATTCAGGTGCTCCTCAAAAATCCAGAATTTGAATTTAGGATTCCGACTTTGATAGCCTATTCATTAACTTTTAAGATGTAGACTAACCCTAGAATAAGAATAGCAGTAGGCTAAAAGGAATATTTAATTGTTAGCAGCGTTTAAAGAAAATGCAATACAGTAGGCCTATATGGGACTAGAATCCTAGGGGGGCTGAACCGGGGCTAACCAGATTTCTAACGGGGCTTTAGCCCCGGTCAGCCCCGGTGTAGGCGCTTAAACTGAATGATCGCTCTGGTAACGGGCATTCCCTTACTGCACGCCGAATATTAGACCCCAAAATATAAGACGACCCGACTTTTTACGACCTACTTGTAGGGGAAACCCTCAGTCTTATATTAAAACCATCACCGCTGCATGTAACACTATTACATTGGTGCAGTTTGTATTTATCACTGTAGCGAGTTAGTAAGTAGCCTATATTTTAGAGAAGTTTCACATCAGGCCAGCCTATTATGTAGCCTAGTGATGCGCCGAGTCATTTTATTTATTTATTTTTGCCTTGCACCCGGCAAGCAGCTCCGCCGTCCAAATCATCCTGCAATCACCAATAAACAAACATAATGGTCAGTTATCATTTAGATAAGATGGCAAGATGATAAGGCAGATTCTTTGGAACAACTAAAAAATGCAAAAGTTGATGATGATGTGAACAACTTGTTTGTGTTTTAAAGTCGCCAGAACGCAAGAAACAAGTCTTTGAGGCTCACATTTTCCTGGGGGAGGACCTCCAGACCCCCCACTGTTGTGCAGATCCTAAATAAACGTGCCACACCGCGTTTTAATGAAACACACGCAGAATCTCTTCTCGTTATAGTGCAGCACCCCCACATATTGGTCAAGCCCCTCCTTTGCCCCGATGGAGAAAAAATCCTGGCGCCGTGCATGCGTCCCAGGTCCACAGGCTCCGGTCCGTTTCCCTCTCCAGCTGAGCAGCAGCAGCTAGCAGCTGCGTCGCCGGCCGAGGTCGCCACTCTAGCGGGTAGCGAGGCATCACTATCCCGCGGAATGCAGGGAAGTGTAGTTCCGGTTATTAGGGGGCCAAGCCCGAGAAGGGCCTGGGACCGCGTTTTGCAGAGCAACGCGGTTCCATAGCCCTGCTGGGCAGGGAACCCTATTGTTTTTGCTGGGATTCTTCTTCTTCTTCTTCTTATTCCTTACGTAAAAGTGGTGCTGCAGCCCAAACCGTAAAGGGTTGGGACATGCCACTTGCAGGGCTTATCCAGGTCCGTGCCTGGTACGCAGACAAAAAAATTCAGACATACCAGCCACTAGGTGGCGCTACAACAAAGGAAAAGGCATTTTGGGCTATAACTTCCGCACCGAGAGTCCGACAGTCAAAAACTTTATATCCATAGATGCACACAAGTCAGATGCATCTTTTGAGATAGGCCACGCCCATTTGCGTATATATAGATTTTTTGCTACATCGCAAAAACTGTGTCAGTCACCAAAACATACTCCTCCTAGAGTTTTCGCCCGATTTGGACGAAACCAAAAGCATTATGCTCTACCAACTCCCACGAGCAAAAGTTGGTCAAATAATTTTTCTACGACCATCGGAAGACCAAACGCTAGCGCTTTAAAGATTTGCGAAAATCCGTAAAAAAAAAAAAAAAGGTATTTTCTTGAAACTCAAGGGAGACTATCATGAGGCATACCTGAGTCTATGGCAAAAATATGGGCAAGAAATTTCTATGTGGGCCGGACTTATTAAAAAAAAGAGTTTTTCAATTTTTTTGCCTGTTTTCGCCATTTTCTAAGTCTTTAGGTGGGAAAATTCAAAAAAGTGTATTACAATGGAGAGGTTGACAATTTGATTTTGCTCTAACTCCCCAACCGAACATCACACATTCAAAAACTTGACATCCACTTGTTTGGTACATTGAGCTGCATCTTTCTATCTAACGTAGTTTTGCGAATGTCATCCATAGGGGGCGCCAAAACCACAAAAAGCAAAGAAAACGCGTTTGGGGCTATAACTTCCACACCGAACATCCCACAGTCAAACACTTTATATCCACAGATGCCCACAAGTCAGCTGCATCTTTTGAGATAGGCCACTTTTTTTTTCGCTACATCGCAAAAACTGTGTCAGTCACCAAAACACACTCCTCCTACAGTTTTTGCCCGATTTGGACGAAACCAAAAGCATTATGCTCTACAGACTCCCATGAGCCAAATTTGGACAAGGAATTTTTCTACGACCATCGGAAGACCAAACGGTAGCGCTTTAAAGATTTGCACATTAGCTACCTTGTACCAAACTGCTCCTAAATCCAAAACGATTCATCCTATTAACACCAAACTTCACACAAGTGTTTGTCCTATGGTTCTCAGGTTGTTTCCACTTTTTCCTTAAATTGCTCCAAAAGGGGGCGCCAAAAACACACTTGAGCATCTTTCTCTGCGATTTTTTTGCGTTTTGGTTTATAACTCCCAAACCAAACATCCCACATTCAAAAACTTTACATCCCCGGATTCCGTGAAGCGAGGGGCCGGCGCCGCAGACGACGACGCCCGATCCCGAGTCGCGTGGGAGGCTTGGCCCCCGTTCACAACTGCTTGCAGTTCTAGTTTCCTTTGAGCCTACTCATTACATGGTATTACCATCTGTAGCTTTGTCTGGTTGTGCGAACTACGCAATGTCTCGCAAGCCTCCTGCTGCTCACCAAGTTAAATGCGTGCCTCGCTTGGCATATACGGTGAAATATATTTAAAAAAAAAATAAAAATACTAACCGCTGAGTTGCCAGGTCGGGCGGTCTAATCAAGCATGTAACGGCTACTGTGCTCTTACATTCATATTGCTAATACGAAGCATTAAATTGAGGGACACTATAACTATCTGGCATTTTATACTCAACGCTAGTCTGTTCCTTTTATTCCTGAGTCGACCAGGGTATTGCAGCACTTTAGCTCGTGGTATCAACATACTGAATGTATTAAATTCTAATCAAAGTGGGTGCATCAGGTGACAGAACCAACAAGCCGTGTCAATAAGATTGGGAATACATGCATGCATCCGCTCTCTCTAGTAATAAGGTAGGCTGATGCTGCTTTTAATAAGCGTCCGTTACGGGCTGCATGGTCATGGATGATGACGGCTAACTAAACAGACTTGGCTGTTTATTTGATCGGATGAAGCTTGATACAGTTGTGGTTAAGCAGACCGTATGGGTAAAGGTATGCTATTTCGTCTTATCAGTGCGGCTCATTAATTGGTGCACACCACCGCCGCTGCAGTCTCTCCTATCTCCGAGCCATGACCTATGTTGGCCTCATGTAGGAGCCATATTCACGTATTCTGTTACGTTCATGTTTTGCGCTCCATAACTCTAGGGGGCTGTATTGGGTGTGGCTGAGGTTCGGCAGCCAGCCCAAGTATGTAATTTAACCTATGCATTTAACCCAAGTAAAAACAGGGAATCAGGTGTTTGATCGGGAAGCAACAGTTTTACTACTAGTGTATTATGAGTTAACGTTGCGCCGGTGATGGATTTATGAAGGAATAAACCTGCTGTACTTCAGTCAAATGTACTCCCGTTTATGGTTTACTGAGCGCACTGGGCGCACGTCGAAATCATCTACATTAACCCGGTAGTGGCTTCGGACAGGGTTTAGCCGCTATCCCTCATGACATAAAAAATAAAATATAAAATGTATGTGTATTGCTATGCTCAGAGCTGTGTGATAGCCTAGTCGAACATAGCTAACGATTTCGAGATGTCTCATGCTCAAAGATAGCTACCGCTTTCAAACTTTAACCTCAGCTGTTTTTGTTGCTTTTGGGGCCTTTAGAGATGTCATTTGCAAGTTTCCATCGTAGAAGGAACTCTGTCTATGTTATTATTATATGCCATACTGCTATATTGATCCGAAGGGTGAATCAGGCCGGTCGTTGCAATAGCTTTCAGACCATTCACCGGGCATCAAGCCCTGGCTTAATATGCGGCTCGTTGCCTGAATCTGTGCTAAACCCTTTGCCGTAGGTCACGCTGCATGGCCTATTACGCAATGTGTTTAAACTTCAACGAGTATGTGAGTATTTGATCACTAGCTGGAATATATACTCACAGAGCGGCCAAGTCTCACGCTTTGGCCGTGAGACACACGCATATCAACCAGTTCACACGCTCACACGCCACACCTCCAATTTCTCACACAGAGAAATGAATCCCCGTAATATATATTTTTTTGTTGGTACTTTTACTTTGAAAGTCTTATTTTGAAAAGCTAAACGGACTGAGTTCCGTGACATCCTCTTTCTGCCATGCTTTCTGCACGCGCGGTTTCTTTATAGGTCCATGGCCGTGTGCAGCCCGTAGCCGCAGCAGCCACTTGGCAAACCACCACGGCCACGCCCCCCTGCGTTACACTACAAAACTAATAAAAGCCCGTCGCCTCCCAGTCCCGCCCTTTGTTCAAATTATATGGAAAATTAATAACAACAAGGACGCCAGTATTAAATGAACAAAGAGGTAAGAACACCTTAATTCAAATCAGTCACTTCACTTGATATATTCAAGCTTGTTTTGCATTATGTTATTGGGCTGGTTGACACACCAACACATTTTTGTTCTAAAATGTTGTCAACATTAATTGAATGAATGTATTGAGTAACTAAGCTTAGAGGTTACTGTGGGAAAAATATGTTCTGAGAAGACATCAAGTGTCATAGATTTAATATAATAATGGTGAATTGAAATTGGATAATTGGATAACCCATACAATGTTGAATACATATAGAATAATTACCTTTATTACAGTTTAACCAAATGTTTTAACAATAGGCTACAGGAGATATTTGAAAGCACTACACATGCATTGTAGGCTATTCAATTAAATTTGTGTCAGCGAAACCGTGAATGTTCTCTTTTACTTTACATAAAAATGAATGCAGAAAAGGCACACATTGCTTCATAAAAATTCACCAGAATGCAGGAAATTAAGTGTTTAATGCTCAAAATTTTCTGGGGGGGAACCCCAGACCCCCACTTACAATATGTCCACACCCAATGTTTAATTAAAACCTGTCCTACGACTTTGCAATTCATGAATTTGTTTATTTGAGTAAGATTTTTTATGTTTTATCACATTTTCCAATTGTCTTTTATTTCTGATTTGTTATGAACTATATGTAAACTTGCAGGACACTAGCAAAAATTATTGGGTGGGAAAGAGGACACGGTTTTGGGTCCCTCGGCCAAAAAATCTCACTCCAAACTTTTGGTGAAACTTGGCAGCCCTGTATACCCACATCTCGGAACGATGAGGGGGTGGCATGAGCATAGACCTTCTGCTTCCAACCAAGGGAAGGCACTAACGCATACATTTCAAATACCACCGCATGCAATTGGATAGCATACAACCAATCAGAGCAATGAACAAGTGACGAGGGTAATTATTTAAAAAAAAAAAAAAAGTTGCATACGGCCTAGCAAATGCATATCTTGCTAATGAAATATTCGGATGCTATCTTCTGTACATTTTGAAGGAGCTAAGTCCAATCGATAAGGGTCGAGGCCAAAGCAGTTCAAACAACGTATCCGCAGCCATCTTTGTTGTAAATAAATGATGTAAATAATTCCCAGGATGCATGAGCGCTTCACTCCTCATGCTCTGTGCAGAGCAGCTTCATCTGCAGCATTGGTAGCTCCTGTGTCAACGCTCAAACCTTGGGCCGCGGGTCTTTGTCTGCCTATTAATATCACCTTCAGTCCAGGCCTCAAGTATAATCTACGCTCAAAAGCTCCATGGGCGCCGTGTTATTGCTGACTCTTTCAAATAATTGGGGCATATTTGATTTGTCTTCGTGTGCCTAGATATTAGTCCACCCTGGTATTGAATAACTTATCAGCTTTCGTATAGATTTAAGTAGCCTCACTAAGGTATTTTAATCTATCTGGCTTCCGCTGAGTACGATGGTCTGTAGGACCATAGCGTTCGAGGTTCCTCAAGCAGGTTACTTCAATGGCATTTGATACTCTATTTACTATCAAACTCATTAGCTAATTAATTGTGTATTAAGCATATACATGGATTAAGTAGCTTTTTAAAATGTTTCTATACACATAGTTGGCTTTAATAAATACTTTTTGGCATCGATACTCTATTACTAATTAACATTAGGCATCCTCTGAGGGCTCAGTCAGCGTCTCTCGCGCACTCCCTTAGCATGGGGGGCAGGGGGCCGCTGCCCTGACCCCGGGTCCGGGATGATCACGTAAGTGAGGAGGCGTGCGCCCCCTCCAGAAGGCTCGTTTGTCCACGGTAGCGCAGAGAGGGGCTCTCTCTGCTCTGGCTTGCGTGTGACTCCCGGCGGGTCAGGGGGGTGCACTGTTTAAACAGGTGTTAGTCTATTTGGCTTCCACGGATGGCTCTGGCAGCGCCTCATGTCGCCACTCTACGTTGTCATGGGGGGCAGGGGGCTGCTGTCTCTGACCCCGGGCCCGGGATGCTCATGTAAGCAGAGGGTGCGTGCGTCCCCTCCAGAAGGCTCGGTTGTCCACGGAAGGGCAGAGAGGGGCTCTCTCTGCTCTGGCTTGCATGTGTATTTCCGGCGGGTCAGGGTGGTTGCACTGTTTAAACAGGTTTTTAGACTATTAGCTTCGGCTTCCACTGAGAGCTCAGGCAGCGCCTTCTGTCGCCACTCCATGTTGTTGGGGGGCAGGGGGCCGCTGTCCCCGACCCCGGCTCCGGGATGCTCACGTAAGCAGAGGGGGCGTGCGTCCCCTCCAGAAGGCTCGTTTGTCCACAGAAGGGCAGAGAGGGGCTCTCTCTGCTCTGGCTGCGTGCGCAATCCCGGCAGGTCAGGGTGGTTGCTGTATGGTCGGTTGGGGGGTCCTTGCTGCAGATCTCCTCACCTTTCGGTAATCCATGTAGCCATGGAGATCAGAGGGATGGCTCTCTCTGCCTAAAAGCTTTCCACGTGAGCGCGTGGAGGGAGAGGAGATCATGGATCAGAACCTTACCGCCAAATTTAATAATTGCAAAGTATTCTGCTATTTGAAATAAACTTCTAATTTTGACTAAAGTATTCCTGTCTGAAATGGAGCGTAGCGTTAGTTCAGGCAGGGTACGGACGTCAAGCCGGCTGTCATCTGGGCTCGTCAGCTGACAGCCAGGTTACGGCCCTAGCACACCATTGGCTGTACACTCAAGTGGCGCCTTATTTAAGTTGCTCTAGCCTACCTACTGGTGCTGCTTCTTCTGTAAACTCTTGCAACCCACCTCCACCCCACCACCTCCTTGTTAACTGTATTTGTCATCAATGTCATTTCTGTTGTCATTGACGCTTGTTCTGTTCTACACCCTAGGGGGTCCTTGCTGCAGATCTCCTCACCTTTCGGTAATCCATGTAGCCATGGAGGTCAGAGGGATGGCTCTCTCTGCCTAAAAGCTTTCCACGTGAGCGCGTGGAGGGGGAGGATATCATAGATCAGAACCTTACCGCCAAATTTAATAATTGCAAAGTATTCTGCCATTTGAAATAAACTTCTAATTTTGACTAAAGTATTCCTGTCTGAAATAACCTCAACATGTGTTTAATTGTGTGTGTTGTAACTTGAAAAACAAGTAGAGGAATATATTTTTTTAATTACATGACATTACTGCATATGAGCAGTGAAAATGCCGAGTGGGAAGACAAATATTTTCATCATAACCGGTTATGGATGGTGCTTGAGGTTTTTTCTTTTTTTTTAAATTGAATAACATTATGTGATTATTTACAAGGGACATCTAAACTGAGAGATCATGTCAGAATATTATCAGAAACCCATTCTAAATATTAGCACCTGAATAACAAAATGACCGTGACGGGGTTGAATTAAAGTGTAACATGTTTCTGAAAATTTCTCAAAATAATAATTTTTATGTTGATGTTGGGATGGGAAAATATTGTTTCTATTACATGTAAATATCAATATGTCACATCACATCAAAAAAAAGTGTAGAATTTGAATGTACTTTTTTTTCTTACAATCAAACACAAAGGGCACCGATTCTATAGAATGACCCAACTAGGTCTAGCCCACTGTCATGCACTACTATCCATGATTACTATGGCAACAACGCTTTCTCTGCCCTCCGTGAACACGCTCAGGCTCGTACAAAGAGAGGAGAGAACGCGCAGGCTTGTGATTGGTTCTTTAGACTCAGGCTGCATGCTTCTTATTGGTCAGCATTTTAACAGGTTTATAGAAGGTACAGAATTTGGGGGGTTTTCATTTCTTTTTCATTGTCCATAAGTTATTTATTGCTGTTGGGGTGTAAAAAACACTTTTCACAACATATTAAAAAGTGCATATTGCAGATAATTTCCTATGATGCCTTTAAGAGATGAGTCCTGACAAGAACCTTACAGCTGGCCGGCATTCCCAGACCTGCCACTAGGCGCTGGCAAATTAAATTTGCTGCGCCTGTTGGTCTGGCCATGCTCCGTTGAAGCTTTATCAAGAAGACCAGAAATCTGGGTCTCACGTTTCAATTGGTTCTATCTAATATGGGCGCGCCAAAGCCCTTTATATGGTACTCTGGGAGGACGTAACCGGATGACGACAGTGACGTGCATGCGACGTCAAAGCCGTGATAGTAAACATCAAAGATGGCTGCGGATATGTTGTGTGAGTTTGAGACTGCTTTGGCCTCGACCCTTAACGATTTGGAAGACGGCACTCAAATCTTTCTGTGGAATGTTCTGTTTTGCTGACCGACAACGGCAAACTTTAATTTAACAGTTTAACAGCTGTTCGCTAAACGAACGGGGCTTATGTCACCTTGTGCATCGCTCTGATTGGTTGTAGTGCTATGCGGGGCTTATGTCACCTTGTGCATCGCTCTGATTGGTTGTAGTGCTATCCAACTGCGTGCAGTGGCATTTGAAATGCACGAGTAGGAGCCGCCCCTTGAGTTGGAAATTACTATTGATCGTGGCCAGACCCTCTATCGTTCAAGATATCAGGGTATGGATTTCCAGGCTACCTTACAGCCTGATCTGAAAGGAAAGGGAGCCAATGAGAAGAGCCACAATTCTGCAACATATGAGGACGTCAAGAATGAGAAGACCGTTCTTTACAGTCCTGAGTAAGTGGAGGAGATATGCCAAGCCAATGCCAAGTTCAGCCAAGTTTTGTAAAATAGGAGAGCGGGTAAGAAAGGCTAAGAGTGAGGGTGACACTGGTGTGGTGTCAGTTGGTTTACACTTTGAACATCTGAGGTGTTTAAATATAAAGCCCTCCTGAGGCCTACATACAGCCACTGTGGGCTCAGCTGCAGCGCTGTGGGGACAGAACACTTTGACAGGACACGCCAATAACAAACAGCACATCTCTCTCATCAGACACTAGTACTCTGATTCTGACAAACCATCAGGGAAGATGTCAGCCAGACACAAACAGGGCCTCAGTCAGTGTGTCCTTTGTGTTTTACTGTATCAAACCAACATATAATGATGAGATGGTCCTGAGATTCAGCTATTCTAAGCATGGGGGGATACAATCAAAATATACTGCAGTGTGTGTTATGAAGTTATGAAGAAGAGTGTCACCCAATGCAATGGTGTGGCTCTGTTTTTTATTATTTTTTCTAGACACAGGGGAAGAGGCTTTTGATGGACACACAATAAACATGGTTTTTAGAGATGAGCCTTTATAAACTGTAATGTTGACACAGCAGGGCAGACCTCTGCATGTGTACTCACTGTAGTGGTAATCCAATGACTTGCTGAGTGCCTAACCATCAACCTAATGTAACACATGTATATACATCTGTAATAAAGCTGTTAGAAATACAAAATAAAGAGTATCCAATGGGCTTATTTATTAAACATACACAAATGCCCCATAAATCTATTCTCTTTCTTTGAGTCACCTGCACTTTATTTATTTATTTATTTATTTATTATTATTCTTCCGGACAATTACACACAATACATAATTTTCTCATTGCATATTCATACATATTACTTTGTGTTATTGTCCGAAGGGAAGCAGGAGAAGCCAAAGGCTTATCGGGTCCCGCCCCCACTGCCATAAGATTCAGATACACAGATACACAGCTACTACAGTTAGAACTTTTTTTTTTTCTTTTTTTTTAAGAAGAATCATTCTAAAACACAGATAATTTTAGGTCTCTAATTTCCTCTCTGCCTGTGACAATGCAGATATGGCCTTGTCCATTTCTTCTCTAGTAGCCTAAACACATCTGCAAAAGTATTCAAAACAGTCAGTGTGTCTGCTGACCTCGGCTACAATCCCAAAACATGCAGTGTATTTACAAATTCTTCAGTCAGAGAAAGTCTTCCATTTTTGAATCGGGTGTTCTGAACACACAGTTGATAATTAATAATAGCAGAGCACATTATATTTACGATTTCAAACCTTATATTTTGACACAAACCAGTTTAAATCCCTTTAGTTCAAAGTCCATGCTATTGCCTTCTTTGATCCAAAAAGTCCATGCTTTTGCCTTCTTTAATCCTCGTCCCTCCGGAATTGATCCAAATCCTCCTCCGTTTTGATTTGCACAATTTTGGCTTCTTCGGGTGTAGCTCCATTCATTTTGATGAAGATTCTTTCATCTCTCGTCCAAGTTTGTTGGACCTGTCCACATTTTTTTAACCCTCTCGCTTGATAGGCCAAATAAGCCTTTCTCTTGGTTAAATTTTCACTCATTCCAATTTGTTCACCTTTAAGCTTCTTGCCTTGACTGAGCAGGTTTATTTTATGCTTTCTACTCACAAATTTCAGAATGACAGCACGCTTCTTGGCGAATTTCCCCTTCGGGAGAAGAAAACAGGACTCCACGTTCTCTAGATCCAGATTAATGGCTTTGCTTCTCAGAAACATTGCCACTTGTTTTTCCACCGTTACATTCCCTGTATCGCCCTCTTTTTCTCCATTCCCGGCACCTGCATACGACCTTGGTTTAATATCCATACCAGTTAGTATCACATCTCTGTTTTTTGCTTGTTGTTCATCAATTTCAATTTCAATTTCACTTTCAATCATGACTGGAACTTTTTTACATTTAAAGGAGTGATAGACCGGGTTTCTGTTTCTTCTTAAGGTGAGGCCACAAAAGGAAAAAGAAACTACTTCACAAGGTCAGAAAAAAGTTGATTCACCTAACCATAACAAGTTTACCCATTTACTAGTTTCTGGGTTGATCTGTGAATTGAGGACCAAGAGGAGTAAAATGATAGCTTGGAAATCCAGACCCATATCTAGAACGATAGAGGGTCTGGCCACGATCAATAGACCTTCCCAACTCAAGGGGCGGCACCTACGCTTGCATTTCAAATACCACTGCACCAATTGGATAGCACTACCACCAATCAATGAACATGTGATGTTTAAGCCCCGTTTGTTTAGCAAACAGCGGGATTAACTGTTATATTAAACTTTTGACATATTTAATGAGCTTCAATGGAGAGTGTCCAGACCAACAGACGCAGCAAATTAAATTTGCTTGTTAACTTGAACACTAATGGTTCAGTTTGCATAATCAGATTGTTGATTCCTGTATAGCAGGGGTGTCCAAACTTTTTTCACTGAGGGCCACATACAGAAAAATCTACGAAGGGCCGGGCCACTTTGCAAAAATAACACATTTATCAGGACATGTAGCTGCTCTGATGTTTAGTTTCATAGTGTCTTCGTCAATTGTGATCCTTCTTCACGGCAACACTTTTCTTGCACATTAAACAGACACATCCCCTCTCTTGTTAAATGCCATTGATACACCCAGTGTTTTCCTTTTTTTGCGTTCAATGTCCAGCTGGGTGAAAATAGTAGCCAGTCGGGATCCCGACCCTCGTAGGGGAATCCGGGGGTATGCCCCCCCGTGAGATTTTTTAAAGTTTTTAAAGTGAAATGCATGAATCTGGTGCACTTTGAGAGGGAAATTAAGAGGCTAAATCCGAAGAATTTTGTATGAATAAAAATGGAGACACTGTGTCAGATGAATTAGAAGCTATTGGAGAAGGACACATGGATTTTCCATGATAATATTAATAAAAAAAAAATGTTATGCAGGATCCTCTGGGATGGGCTTGGTGCTCTTTTTCTTTTATGGGACATATTTCTCTGTAATATAATGAGTGCATTTAAATTATTTAAAAATTAAAAGGGCCATATTACATTACATTTTTGCCATGGGCCAATCAATCAGTTTTGACACCCCTGCACTAGTGGGTTAACTAAGAAATGCAAAAAAAAAATTATTATTTTTTTTTTTCAAAGGGCCATTTCACATTATATTTTTAAAAACGGCCGCGGGCCAATAAAAAGCGGCCCGCGGGCCGTAGTTTGGACACCCCTGCTGTATAGAATACAACTGTCTGCAGACCATCCACGATTTGTGGAGCAGTTGATACTCTATCAGAGGAGGACACATTTGTATTACTAGTGCAGTGCCCGTAGGAAGCAGGTAAACAAAGAAACATATTAGACAGTACATTTGGCTGCTATCATTGATGGCTAATTTTACACAGTTAAAGGTTATTATCAGTAAGTTACTTTGTAGAAGTTGGCTATAGAGTAGGGCAACATTCCTTAGTGTATTTTGTAAAGATAACCACAAACTAATTCCATGTGTTTTGTTAAGTGAAATGAAACAGAAAATGCGTTAATTAATTAAGTGTTGAAGCCTAAAGAAGAATCGAGCTGTACAGGTGTTACCTATACAATCTGATATTATGGTACCTTGCAAACTGCCATCCATACTGCACAATGCACTCAAACTTACAATCAGTTGCCTATATAGTAAATGGCTGCATTGTGTATAAAAGGAGTCTATGCTGCACGCCATGACAACATTGTTAACCCCATTACCATTACTGTTAGGTATTTGAAAGAGAAGACAGAGTTTGGATAACTGTTACCGTGTCAGTAGCAGTCAGCTGTGTGTGTGTGGGGGGGGGGACTTGTGTGCGCGTGCGGGCTTCCGCATCCGAGACCGTGCTGTCAATTAACGTTAACGTGTCAGTAGCAGGCAGCAGTGTTTGTGGGTGGGGGGGGACTCGTGTGCGCGCGCTCCGTGTGTGGGAGCGGACTTGTGTGCACGCGGTCGCGCTCGGGCTTTCAGTTTAGATTTTAAACGGATATAAAACATTTTGTGGAAGCATCCGTGCTGTATTATTACAGTGAAAATAGCGTGAAGTGCAGTCTTTACCACTAAAGCGAGCAGGTGAGGATTTGTTCAGGAAGTAAGGCTGTGTCAGTCTGCTGTGTGTGTGTGTCCCGCTCGTCAGAGGGAGGCGGGGTTTAGTCGGCTCCGTGCGCACGTAAGCTACTATTTGCCAGCATGATATAAATATGATAACTTCAACAACTTCAAAATGAAGGATGAAGGATGCACACCTTCGTGCTGTGCGCAAGCAATATCCGGAAGCTCATGCCGATCTGACTAAAACTCAGAGAGATATGCGAGCCACAGACAGACAGACGTTTCTTGCTTTATAGATAGATAGATATTTAAACTTTATTTCTACAGGTAATTTCATTCAGACACGGGTCTCGTTCTCAAGAGAGACCTGTTGAGACAACAACAGTACAACATAAAGTTAGAGACAGACAAGACATTAAAGAATTACTCCCCCGGTGGAACCATGAAGGTGTATTGAACTCTATGCTCCTATGTAGTATAAATGTGCAAAATTTTTAGAAATCGGTTCACCCTAGCCTGAGAAAAGGCAAAAAGAGTGTTTTTATGGTCTCTCTGGCTGTCCCTGCCTCTAAAGTCAGAAATCCTCCTACTACCACAATGCACTGCGCTCGCAGTCCTCCAAGGCCCCGCCCACATTTCCCTTGTAGTCTCGTCTGTCTGACTGATGAGAGTTGGTAAACAACAACTTCCAAATACAGTTGTGGGCGATACCTCGACAAATACAGACACTATTTAGATTCCACAATGAATGATTTTTTCTAAAGTATACATAGTTTCCGGTTTCACTGTAAAACGGAGGGAAGGAAATGCACACTTGGCTACGTTTGCTACAGTTTTCAAGATAGTTTTTCAACATGCCTGCTGCTAGGCCCACATGCTGCGCGCTATCAACAAAACTAGCCTAGCCTTCAAACCGTACTCTGAAGCTAAATATTCTGACCATGAAGAGGACACTCTGGACGGGAGGGACGTATGCGGACCGGGACCCTGTCCTATAGACTTTTCTAATGGTAAGACTTTCAACCTATTAGAATATGGTTGCGTTCCGAATCGCATACTTTCTACTATATAGTATGTTGAAAAAAGATTTAGGATGTCCCGATTCTTGTGGCCAGATTTAGGATGGTTAGAAGCAGGGCTGTACAGTGCGACAGTTTTGATCGCATTTGCTACTGAAATTGATCACGTGCGATGATGAATACAAGTCCAGTCGCACCAGTGCGACAGGCTGCTAATGAGACAGGCTGCTTTGAAACACAGAAGAGCTCTGCACAACACTGCTTAGAGGGCTCTACATTAACACTCCAAATGGGGGTAAATGTAGACTTAAGCGAGTAAGTTATTGAGTCCACCCTCCACTTTGTCTGGTGAAAGATATGTGTCCTCGGGATCTGTACTCGTGCAGCGATTCAAGGTATAAAAACTTCACCAACAGTAATAACCGGAAGAAGACGGCACATTAACGCAGTTAAGTTAGCGCGTGTGCAAACAGAACATTTCCTGTGCGCCTTCACATTAAAAGCCTGTTTTATTTTGAAGCCGGTAAGAACAGGAAGTTAGCGCTTTACAGCACTTTAGTGCTCTATCTTGAAAGGCAACTCCTTCAGCTGCAGCAAACAAAGTTTTAAATAAGCCAATGAAAAGCTACTCCCAACCTATGCTCCCAACACATTCAGAACAACCTATTTAATTTATCCTAAGTTTTACCAATATGTATACTTATTTATTTAATTGGCTATGTTTAATGTTTTAAAGTTTGGTTTTAATTAACAGAAGGACATTTTCTAAAAATGTTTATTATTATAAATATAATAATTATATGTATATAAAAAAAATATATAGATATTATTTTTATATTTTTATGGGGAGAAATAATTCTGAATCAACAAAAAATTGCAATTGGCAGGATAGATTATTTTGTCTAAATTGCAATCAGTGCACCCCAATTATTTTTTCTATAATTATTACTGCACACACTAGGATATAATATTAATTGAGAATCTCAAATGAGACCAAGATGACATGCTCAAAAGGTAATTAGAGCGAAATGCAAGGGTTAAGGTTATGCAAGTTTTCGATCATAGGCTACTTTGTGTGCTACTGAATTTATTTTTGTGCTACTGATTTTTTTTGCTTGCTAGCACCAGTGCTACCACCTAAAAAAATAAGCGTACAGCCCTGGTTAGAAGTACCCGGATGTCCTACTTCATGCGGCCAAGATTGTTAGTGTTGAAAAGTGCATCCTATTTGTGCGATTCTGACCCACAATCCAGTGCGCACGTGAAGTGACGTAACATCGACGAAGCCTCCATATGAAAACAAACGGGGATGCGACGGATATAAAAGCAAGAGGCAAGATCAAGGCGCAATGTTATGATGAAATAAGAGAGAAAAGTATGTTCCAATAGTATGCCTACTGCATCCTAACCAGATTCTTTTTATCGTTGGAAATGTATGTATGTAGAATAGAAAAAAGAAAAAGTATGCGATTCGGAACGCAACCTATATTTCTGTTCACACAGTATGCAATTATAGCTGCTGTCGGGGGGGGGGGGGGGCTTGCTAAACTGTTTCAGAAACAGACTAATGTAACAACCGTTTGTGTGTTTGTAAGGCAACTAAAGAAAAAAAGTTTCATCCGCTCTCATTTTCAATGAGTGCTCAAAGCTAACGTTTCACTTATAGTAGCCTAACTGTCGTATTTTATGGTGATTTCAGAATCCGATGTCTACTGTCTCCCACTCAACTGCAACCAGTGCCCAAGGAGGCTGCAGTGAGCTTCACAGAAAGGATATCAGACCCCTACCTCCGCAGCATCCCATCTAGGCCATACTATGTCCTCACACCTCTAGACCTATTGTAGATATTTTTTGTTTGTAGCTCATCCTTTATATCTTATCTTTATCATGTTCATATATTGGACATTTTACTTTTAAGAATTGTCTCATTGTGTGTTACCTGGTTTCTATAGCATTGAGCATGATGTCATAAGATTTTCCTTTGTAAACAATAAAATATCTTATGTTGTTGTACCTTACCTTGGACTCCTGTCTACACCATGTTCACCATTACAGACTTGTTGGTTGTAGGCCGAACAATAGTAACTGATTTTGATGCACAGATTATTGTATGTCATATTGTTTTTAATCTACAATCTATGAGGTAAAATATGTTATAAAATCACAAGGATGTAAGGTAGGTCCAGCATACTGACACAATCACAGGAAAAAACACAGATAAACCAGAAAAATAACTAAGCTATCAGTGTTGCTTCCAAAGCTAGCCAGAATATATTACAATGAAGTACTTCAGGTCACATTTCTATATTGATAGCATAATTTTTCTTTGCTTATTTATTGAATACAGTAGCTCGATCAGCATCTGACGTTTGTCCTCAACCTTTTACCCCAGTAGAAATGAGTATTTCTCTAATAGTACTCGAGTTGAACAGCACTCTGGTTAGTAGACAAACCACATCAACCAACTCAACCAATTAAAAGTTTTAATCGCAAAAATATGAACAACTATTTATCAAAATAAAATGTGTAGTGTGTTGGCTCCGGTCATTCTGGTCACAGCTGCTCTTGTCTCTTGATAGCCACGGTCCTGGGTCTCTCTCTTTGCAAGATTCATGCCTGGAAATGGCATGAATCGGCGATATTGTCTATAAAACAATCTATTGAGCAAAACATTAGTAAGGCCAGCTAATTTTAGCCTGCAGTAGCTTACATGAAAAATAACTGCAAGGTTACGTCACGTTAGCTTAGCTGCCCATGTTACCAAAACTAGGAAAACGTAGTGCCAATAAGACATTTTAGAACAGGATTCAAAACTGTAATAAGATATAACACTTGTGCCGTGTTTACGCCCGGGTCACACCTCATACGTCTGTGCAGTGTATCTAGCTCGCAGTTTTTTTCCCCCACACAGTCAGTGTCTCACTGCTGCAGCGCTGCTTTTACCAGCCAATTGCTACATGAGTTTTTCTTTGATAATTCACATTAATAAAGCGCTGTGTAGCTCTGATCAGCTAACACAAGCGCTGGGGAAAAAAAGAAAGGCAGACGCAAGATGTGTGGCGGTGATGAATGAGTAAAAATAAAAACTTACTGTGTTGTGGTCGACGTCCGTCTCTTCCCGCTGGCTGTGGCAGGTGCCTCCAGTTCAACTTCTCAATAATGAAATATGTCTCCGGGGTCCGTCTTTCAATATGTGGAGCAAAGCTACAGTGAAGTTTTTAACATGAATGCCGCAAATCCACCAGACACAGCGGCTGGGGCTCCTCTTCCACAGCATGGAGTAGCTGCTAGTGTAGCTAGCTTCTCCTCTTCCTCCTTACGACTATCACCTCTCTTCCTCGCTGTAATCCGGTTTATAAAGGTAGACACGAATGTCCGTTCACTGCAGTCAACATTAAAAATCCCCTTCAGGCGTTAAATGGAAAATGTCCTTGTGCCATGGTCGGAGTTTTTCGGGACTCTGCTTCTTCGCTATAAGCGGGGGAGAAACATGGCGGACGTTGTGTTTACATCTCGTCCGTGAGCTCCCGCTCCCCTCATTCCTTATTGGTTGGCATAAAAATTTGCGGAACTAGAGGCCTGTAGTCCTCGCGCCTTCTCGCACGCAAGCCATAGGTCTTACCATGACGCGGGTGGGTGTGGATTATCAGAAAATCTGGGCCAAGGAAAGACTGAGTCAAGAAAAACCTCATTCCTTACATTATACTAGCCATTTTATAATGATAAAACCCCGGTTCTGTAGCGGTGAAGTAATCCTTTAAGTACAAAGACAATAAATAAAGTAAACCATAATAAAACACGTCAGGAGTGCAAGTGCTGGAAGGCATTCCTTGTTCCTAAAAAATAAGCTCAGTTTCAATTTCAGTTTCCTTAAAGAGGACCTATGATACTTTTCGACTTTTATGACCTATAAACGTTGTTATAATGATTTATAGTCATGTTTAACCATACTAGAGTATCAAATAATTACGTACATGCATTTCGACGTATTCCCTGCTGACCGTCTGGGGTGGCTAAAAACTATGGCAGCCGGTCGAGCCGAACTTTCAAATTTCCGGGTAGTTTCTGTCACGCTTGTGTAGTTTCTGTCATGTTTCCATGTATGGTAATGCTGCTCAGGCAAGCTCCGGCTGCATGCCCCCACCTTCCTGAAAATTTCCCGCTGCTGGAAGGAAGGTAACCAATCACAACGGAGTGGGGTTTGCAGCGGGGGGGGGGGGGGGGGGGAGAGAGAAGCTCAAAGCAGTGTGTAGAGAGAGACTGCTGTGCTCGCTAGGGTAAGAGGAAGAGTGTCCCAAAAATCGACATAGTTTTTTGTGATGTGATTCGTGTCAGGTTGCTCTATAGCAGTTTTTAACAAGAAATTAAGACCAGAAAAGTAGTATAATAGGATCTCTTTAAAAGAATGTCAATGTAAAATTAAAACATGGTCATCAATTGTGCTAGAACAACAATAGAGTAGGCAAAAAGAGGGGATCACTTCGTTTACATACCAGTTTACAGAGCCTAGGCTCTGTATTAACACCAGATTGTTCAGCGAACATACAGTACTGACAGGTAGCAGATTGTGAAGACATATTCACTGATTTTGACAAAAAAAGTTGTTTGTCAACAAACATTCTATGCCTTTTAACATAAATAGTAAAAAAGTGTCCAAAGACCGAACCTTGACATTGAGATAGCTTGAGGATAGTAAGAAAACCAACCAACAGCTTGGTCGGACACGCCTATATCAGACAACTTCTGACATACAATCCCATGGTCCACGTTTTCAAATGCTTTGGGAAAATCTAAGAAGAGGGTATTAGAGTGGTTCTCACTACTTTAGTGGCAGCTGTGCCGTGCTGCTTCCTAAATCCAGACTGGAGAGGAGATAAAATACTGTATGAGCATAAATAAATCCCAGACTTGGTCATTCAGCCTTTCAAGTACCTTAGATAAAAAAGGAAACTTGGAAATTGGCCTGCAGTTGTTCATCACTGTGTGGGAAGCCCAATATAGTTGGTGGTGCAACCACCTCTCTTTAGGACTTTGTGGTTGCGCAAAGGTTCGCTTTGTAAAGACAGTTTGCATTGGTCAGTGTTTCAAATAAGTCAATAAAAGTGAAACTTGATGTAAACCTCCTTTGAAGGAAGTTCCACAGCGGTCCACATGAAATGAGCGTTATCGCCAAAGAATTATGTTTTAAATTCCGGTGTGACAGAGCCTTTAAACAGCTGAGAGGAGAAGCTACTTCACAGAAAGTCTCAACGCCCTCCCTTCCTCAAGCAGTCAGATAGGAAGCGACATATGCTGCCAATGAGAAAAGATGCTCACTCCAGGGGCCTCATTTATTAAGGCTGCTGCGCACATAAACGTTGCGTCAACCCTGAAATGTGCGTAAACACGTTTCACTGCAACGTTAGTATTTATAGAAAGATTCTATGCGGAGAAGTTTAAGTATTCCCACATCAACTTTCCACCATGTGTAGAGCAAGGGTTTCTCGACTCGGGGAATCAGCAACACTCAATGGCAACACCACGAAATAAAGCTCAGTCATCAGAAAAACACAGACACATTACTATGAAACGCTTGGCACACAATGTATTTAATCATTTATATGTATGAGCTTACCTATAGTTGTGAATAGGCTACTGCAGTCTATGACATGCAGTTATAATGTAGGTTGAATTACTTTTCAAATAGGTCTATACATGTTTTGGTTATATCTTTAATTGAATCTCATAGCGCTACTCTATAATAATATCCTATACGTCGGGAGGTGTTTCCGAGTGTGGAAGAGCAAATATATTTTAGAGTGTGTAAAAAGTAGTTTTGCACAAAGTTAAGGCCAAAACATGTTAATTACAGTTTTTTTCGATCGCTAAACCACAGTGGGCACAACTGGAACGACAAGTGCAAAACTCTAACTACACTATGGACAGCAGCGGTTCATGTGGACCAAACACTAGATCGTTTTTCATTGCTTAAACACAATTTTCAAAACTTTACACACTTATCTCATGGCTTAACCACAGCCTGCACAACACTGTGGATTTCTAGCACTTTGTTCAAATGCTAACACACTGCTGTCACAACTGTAAACCACACATTCAAAACAGAATGGATATCAACCTAGTGCATTTCAAACACTGCTGATTGCAATTTCAACTGAAACACTAAGAAGGTGTCTTGTTTTAGACTTGTTAGTGAACATACTGTATATGAGTCATTCTAGAATTGTGGGTACATTTCTTGTCTCCTAGAAAAAACCTTTGTTTTTGTTCCTCCAAAAAAATATTTATTTAATCTGTTTTTAATAATAATATTAATTATATTAACCCTCTACTGCATAACGTTGCCATATGGCAACAATTACTTTATCTGTGTTTAACTAAAAGTTTCTATCTAAAAATCCATGTTTTCCTGTTTGGTTGTGAAAAGGAGAGTTTTTACTTTGAAAAACAAATCATTTTGAGGTCACATGACCAGGAAATCCTGTATGTTCCCGCTCTTTTCCGTCGACTCATTGTCACTGTGAAGGCGATGGTCTGAGGCCTCCAAAATTTGACATATTGTTCAATTTTCCAACCCTATTTCACCAAGAAAAAAAATATAAATACTATCTGAGGTAAGTTACCTTTCCATTTTCATCATTAAAACAAGTTTAGATAGTATAAGTTTTTTGTACAAGGCTAAAATACATTTGTTGCCATATGGCAACAACATGCGAATTTGGATGGGATTTGTGCATTCAACGTATTGTACTGCAATTGACTTACATAGTTCACTATGGTAATCTGAGACTATGTTTATAACTTTATCTTATTTTTAAAAGGGAAAAACATTATTTTTATTTATGTTTTGTAATTGTAGACATTGTAATAAAAATCTGGATTTTATCCATAGAACATGCAAGCCAGCTTTTTCTACGGGAGAGTCAAACAGAAAAGGGTTGAGTTGGCTCCTCTTCCACCAGAGGAAAGTGAGGATGAGCTAGTGGACAGTGAGGAAGAAAATGAGATGGAAACAAACCTGGATGAGATCATTTCAGACTCTGACTCAGACTCAGGCTCAGGCACAGATTCAGAGCCAGGCACAGATTCAGAGCTAGGCACAGATTCAGAGCCAGAGGAAACAGGTAGAGGTATTAGATAGTTCAATCCTAAGAGAGGTGTGTGTGTGTGTGTGTGTGTGTGTGTGTGTGAGTGAGTGTTAGTTGCTGCATGTGAGGAGATTGATGGACAAAAACAAAAAATAAACATTTCATTGGCTATCTATTGTAGTTGTTTACAATATGAATCCTTATTCTAAATTTCACTAGGTGGACCAGTGAGGCATGCAGTACCAGAATTCCAGAAGGCGAAACACTTAAAATGGCAGACCAAAAAAACCATACCACCAGTTCCAAAATGGAAAGGCTCACTCCCAGAGTCAACTGGGGTACTACAACCAGTACAATACTTTCGCCGCCTACTCCATGGAGAAGTGTTGGAAGAGGTCGTCAGGCAAACAAATTTGTATGCCTTACAGTGTGAGGTCACTAAACCACTTAATGTCAGTAAAGCAGAACTAGAGCAGTTCATTGGAATTTGCTTCTATATGTCCATCCATGGCTTGCCTAATACCAGGCTGTACTGGAACTCCCAAACAAGGGTGGATGTGGTGGCAGGTACCATGACTGTCAATAGATGGGGAAACATCAAGAGACATCTGCACTTCGCTGACAACAGTAAACAGGTGCCAGGGGGAGACAAGTTGTTCAAGGTGAGACCTCTCCTTAACTCTCTCAATGACAGCTTCAGAAGCATCCCTATGGATGAAATGCTCTGCATTGATGAGCAGATGGTGCCGTTCAAAGGGAAGAGCTCATTGAAGCAGTACATTCCCATGAAGCCGAAGCGCTGGGGCTACAAGTTTTTCATCCTTGCGGACCAGCATGGCATTGTGTACAACTTTGATGTTTACACAGGGTCCATTCAACCCCATCCAAGACTCCCGGACATTGGTGCCAGCGGAAACATTGTCCTAACCTTGGCTGCAGCTATCCCCAGTAACCTATCACAAGCTGTTTTATGACAACTGGTTCTGCAGTGTGGACCTGCAGATACTCCTGGCAGTGACGTGCGGTCAGGGTAGGCAAGGTAGGCAGTGCCTACCCTGGCGCCGTGTGCAAAAAAATAAAAAAATAAAATAAAATATTTTTTTTATTTAATAAACTTATATTTGTATTATTACTGTTAATTATTTCGATCTTTACATGTAATCCGCGATTACTTTAAAAAAAGTGTAGACGTTTTGATTAGAAAGTTGGCAGTTAGTTAGTTATGCCAAAGAAATAATGTGCTTTTGCTGTTTCC
Source organism: Hyperoplus immaculatus (assembly GCA_949357725.1). Lineage (NCBI taxonomy): Eukaryota > Metazoa > Chordata > Actinopteri > Uranoscopiformes > Ammodytidae > Hyperoplus > Hyperoplus immaculatus. Next base: position 1,976,995 of record OX442361.1, read on the forward strand.
CATTCATTGTGTACGGCAAAGAATCAGTGCTTTTGCGCCTATTCATTGTGGACAGCAAGAAAAAAAAAGTTTTCGCGCATGCGCACTTGATTCTGTATTATTCAACATGTACGCAAATAAGCGGAATTCTTAGTGCTTTTTTTACGTAAATGGTATGCCACATAAGCCTTTACGTTACATATCATTCATGGACCAATTAAAATCGAGATATTACTAGACATTTACGCAGCTTAGGCCAACGTCATTACGTTGGCTTTGCTCATTCACGTTGCTTTACCCCCGCGGATTTTTAAGTCAACATTGCAGCTGCCGTGTCCGTGCCCGCAGATATTTCAGACTGGAGGAATTTTAACAAATTGGATTATAATTTAAAAAGGAACAGAATGAATAGCCTGCGCCAGAAAGAGAAAGAGAAAGGCCTGCGCCAGCCTTGGACGGTGTACAGCAGCAACAGGGACAAACAATGTTCGAGCATTTGAAACGGACAGGTAGCCTACATGAACGGAAGGATGCTAGCTAGCTGTGCTGTCAGTCAGACTGTCACTGGATTACTATCGTCTTGCTTATTTCTACAGCCAGGGAGTCAGATTGGTGAGTCAGAAACTTTTTTGGGGTTTATTTAATAATAAAGTTGGATGAATTGATACCGAGTGCAATCCATTCTGCATTTTATATTCAATTGAGCAGTTGTGTTTTCATTGTTACTGACGGGACAAACCTAAGCTCTGCAATGTGGATAAATGGTTACATTCTGATGCTGGACAGGTCCATGGGGCATATGCTACTGATACTTTATCTATTAAGATAAAGTTTATGGAGTGGAGTTGCCATCAGTTGTGCTGTAGTCCTACATAATGATGAATTCTGTCTTTTATTTTTAAGTTGAATAGAAGTAGTACCGGTAGTTTGAATCGGCGAAGGTTTGACTTGTTGCCTTACGTTTTTTCGGCCCTCGGTGTGAGGGACGGGTCCGTTAAGTCGATGGATGCGATGTTTAATCATTTAGACCAAACTACAGTAGGCTACGGGCAAACCTGAAGTCACCGTCGTGACATTTCATATACGTTGTGTGTGCGTGTGTGTGTGTGTGTGAGTGAGTGAGTGAGTGAGAGAGAAAGAAAGAAAGAAAGAAAGAAAGGGAGGAACTTATTTGAAATCGGCCGTGCGTGCCTGTTTGTTGTTTATTGTTTTTGATTTAACAATATATAGGTTTAGAGAAATCTGGCTTTCAGAATTCAGTGCCTACCCACTCACTGACCTCACCGCACGTCACTGACTCCTGGAGAAGGAAAAGATCCATAATGCGGCAACTGTGAGGCAGAACCGTCTTGCAGGCTGCACATTCATGGATGATCGTGCCATGAAGGCGAAAGGACGGGGAACACACCAAGAGAAGATGACCACTCACAATGGTGTGAACCTTTGGTCCGTCAAGTGGTTTGACAACCGTCCTGTGACTCTCCTGAGCACATTTCTTGCAGCAAACCCCACCACACAAGTCCAAAGGTGGGACAAAAAAATAAAAGAGTTGGTCCATGTCCCACGCCCCAAAATTGTGTCAGTGTACAACAAGTGCATGGGGGGAGTGGATCTTCTGGATTCTTTGATAGCCCTGTACCGCACCAAGATCAGGTCAAAGAAATGGTACCACCGAATCGTCTTCCACATGCTAGACATGACGCTGGTAGAGGCTTGGCTTCTCTACAGAAGAGACTGCCAGTCCCAAATTCCAAAGAAGGCCCATCTCCCACTGTTGGACTTTAAAATTCAAGTGGCTTCCTGCTTGTGCCTGGAGAACAAGGTAACCAGCAAGAAAAGAGGAAGACCTTCCCAAGCTCATTTGATGGGGAAAAACAAAAGAGGGCCCCTCAGCTACATTCCACCCGACCCTGTCCGCAGGGACAGCATTGACCACTGGCCGTTGCACGCATCTGAAAAGGGCAGATGCAAAATGCCAGGATGCAAAGGCATTGTAAGGAGCAGGTGCTCCAAGTGTGCAGTGTTCCTCTGCTTCACCAGTGAGAGAAACTGCTTCCTGGACTTTCACAAGGGGTGAAATGAGGGGTGACGAAATGAAATGAATGAAAAATTACTAAAATAAAAATAAATATTAAATAAATAAAATATTAAATGAAATTAAATTAATTGAAATAACTTAAATAAATGAATGAAAATAACTAAATGGAATACTTATAAAAGAACAAAATGAGATGAATTATACTGAAAAAGAATGATACTGTGAAATCAAATGAGAAATAAATGTGTTTTTGTTGAAAAAAAAATTATGTCCCGTGGTCTTATTACAGGTGTTTACGATGTTATTATTACGAAATAACAACTGAAATTTTCTTAATTTAATAGTGGTAATATTTTGTTGTACATTTCAACAAGTATAAGTTGTTTTTGTTTAGTCTTGATTTCAATAAAATTATGTTTTTAGGGAAAATTGTGATTTTATGGTACTTTCCTCGACTGCGCGTTGTTGCCATATGGCAACAATTTATCAACTACCCCCCCCAAAACATTTTTTTTTTTAATTTTCAAATATTTCCTCTATTTAAGCTATTTTAAATAATAAAAACACATAGAAATATTTTTATCATGTTTAGAAATTAATTCATGCAGTAGAGGGTTAAACTAACTTATTAAGATGTTATTTAATATTTTTTGCATAATTTATACATAAAATATTGAAAAAATTATTCCCATCACACCCATTATTGACTGTCTCCCACTACTGATTCATACATTACAGTTTTTCACAATTGCTTAAACACATTTCCTGATAGACTACCTCACTTTTTCAAAACCCTAAACCCAAATTTCAAAACTCAAACACAAAATGCAAAATCCTTCACTTCTCTTGCAAAAGCACTTTACCCTGAAAACAGTGTTAACTCTTCACTAAATGGTGTTTTCTTTTCAAATGACAAACACATACATCATATGACTAGACATTTTTAGCACTCATTGAACACTGGTGTGCAGAATGGAAAACACTGTATTATAAATACAAAACACTATATGAATGCTTTATCAGTAGAATTATGCCTTCGCATGTTCATACACTTTCACCTACAGTAACAACAAATACTTTACGGTTTTTGCCAAATGCTAACACACGTTGCAGAATAGTTTATTTTGCCATTTCAAACAAACACAATGAATAGGTAGGACTGCAGTTCAAGCAATTCAGTGTGTCATCATAAACTAAGAAACAATTACAGTAGAATAAAAAAACAGTGTTGTAAGGAATTGGGTGGTTGGATTATGAATCCTTTTATGGATACCGCCTCCTGTTTGCATCTGGCCATATCGCCTCATCAACATCATACTCAATGTCTTCCTTTGAGAAGCAACAGGGAAATGATCACCTGATATCCAGACTAAATCTCCTAATTATGGAGCGACTCAGGTTCGGCTGCACTCTCTATCCAGGCTCCCTCATTGATAGGCCATGATCTATAACATAGTCCACTATAGTGTCCCAGGTGTATGTGTCTCCGTCTGTTGCCTTCTTTGTCCTCGTCCTCTTGTCGCTCTCTCTCCTCCTCTTACCCTGACTCCTACTGTCTCAAAAAGGAGCTGAGCTCACCTGGGGTCTATTTGTAGTGCTAAGGTTTAGACTGATTGGTTTTCAATTAGTTTTTTTTTTTTTTTTAAGAAGTATGTTGGAGAATTTCAAACACAGCGCAAAGCATATATCGTGTTTGTAGGGTTGGAGCTTTGGTTTAGGGCATGGTTACAAAAGTTAGAGGTTGTGATGCTGTGGTCATAGCAGTCACTTTTAGTGTTTACAGTATTCGGCAAAAACTGTATTTGTACCAAAATGTGCAGTCTACTGTAAATCACAGCAAACAGGAGCTCATCTCTGACCCTTCTATAGCTAACTGCATAAAAGCCTTTTGAGTTTAGAAATTTGATTAGCAGTGTGTTCTGTGTGATCACCAAGAGAGAGAATTCAGGAAGAGTGTGCAATATATAGAGAATTGTGTGTAATGTTGTGAAAAATGTGTGTTCTGGAATGGGAATATGAGTCTAAGGCAGGAAATGTGTTTGGAGTTCAGCAGAATTGGTTAAGCAGTTGGTAAATTAGTTACAGATTGTGCACATTGTGTCTGATGTTCCAAAAAATGTGTTTAAACAATTGTGAAAAACTGTAAGGTCAACTTAAAATGTAAAAATTACATTATTTTTTTATTTTTTTTGCTTGATCTATTTAAAGTAGTAAAATTAATACTATGAAATATTAAATATAGGGGAGAAACGGCCTAAGTTGTGCATTTTGGAAGTTGTGCCACCCCTTGTTTCTAGAAAACCGTGGAAGAAATTGGAAATGTGACCACATATTTAAGAAGAGCCATCCATTTGACTCATCCTGTAAAGAAGGGAGACACAAGGAATAAGATATAAGCACATTTAAGCTCAAAAAACTGTGTTTTGCCTTTCAAAGTAAAATTTCCATGATCAAGGTTTTTTGATTATTGTGTCTGAACACATTTGACACATGTTTTAGTGCTTTAGTATGCTACACTTTGTGTCTATATAGTTAGCACGATGTCAGCCCTAAACTGCTGCATCATGCCTATTATCCAAAACTCTGGGGTTGGGGTGATCTGTGCCAAAGGGCCTAGGTGAGTTATAAGTAAGTAAGTAAGTAAAATGTATTTATAAAAGCACATTTATGACAGTTTGCACTGTCCAAATGTACATAGTGCATTCAGTAGATAAACAATGAAGGTAAAATAACAATAACCAAAATAAAAGACGTAAAGCCCATACATCCACATAAACACAGATAGTAGTGTTACGGTGTGGCAGACAGGCAGGCAAGCAGGACCCAAACGCAAGACGTCGTAGCAAAATAATAATTTATTAAGTCCAAAAAATACAACAAAAAGGCCAACAGGCAAAAAGTCCAGGGACAAAAGTAACACAGGGAACAGAGAGAACACACAGGACAAAGACTCACTGACACGACAAACCATAATGCACAGACAAGGAACAAAGGAACACAAGGAGTATATATACAAGACATAACGAGACACAGGTGAAACACATCAGGGAAGGGAACAGCAATCAACAAGAGGGAAGCTAGACAGGACATGGGGAGGAAACAAGACAGAGATACCAAAATAAAACAGGAAACCACGAAAACAAGATAGGACAAGACGGACCATGACAAGTAGTGCAGAGGTAAGATAGTTAATGGAGAGGAAACACCACGGTGTACATATGGGTTTTGAGCCTTGATTTAAAGGCAGAAATGTAGAGGGAATCACATTTGTCAGGTGGCAGTTGGTTCCACAAGCACGGAGCAACTAGTGCACAGTACATTTCTGAGAGTTGTGCCAGTGGCATGGCTGTATACGCTGGTCACCAAAAGAAAGTGATTGTCTACAGTAGCTCAGAAGAGAGTGACATCTCAATTCCACTTAACGACACCACTGATGAGAGTTCAGATGGCCAGAAAGATGATGATGGTGACTTTGTCATTGTGAGCTTTGCAGGTAAAACCATCTTGTTTAAGAAAATTGTCCTTCAATCTTTGTCAACTATTTACTTAATTTACTTTAAATACACCTTAAATAAGTGATTGTCTCATGGATTTGTCTTGCATTACAGTTTATGAGACATATATCAATGGCACAATTCACCCCATGGTATTCTCTCAAACCGCACAACTTACACCACACCGGGGGCAAGTTGTGCAACAAGACAACTTTTTTTCCCAAAGCTATATTTCTTTAACAGTTTATTCCAGATCCAACGTTTTTATTGCCATAATATGTTACGCTAATATTCAGTGATCATCTCATCAATATTCAGTGATCATCTCATCAATATTCAGTGATCATCTCAGTAAATTGAAAACGTATATATATATATATATGATGAATATATATTAAATTCTATTTAAAGAAATGCTAGCTGATATCTGTTGTGAGCTTAGCATAATGGAGTAAAAGTAAAAAATGGTGGAAGATGTCAACTCTGTTACTGTCAACTCTGTTACGGTCAACTGTCAATTTGATTGTAACAGAGTTGACGATACGTAAGTATTTGGCAATAATTGATAGAATTGATTATCATTATTGATTATTATTGATTCTAGGTTATTTTACTGCAACACGTACATCTGTGTTACACAATTTCAGGATAAAGAAGTGAGTAATTTATCTTCTAGGGAGATGAGGCCTTCAGCATCTGAAAGGCAGCGGCAGTACAGGGCCCGGCGAGATGCCAACCCTGAAAGGAAGGCACAAAATTTGAGCAAAGACAGGAATAGATGGAAGAAAAGGAGAATTGCAGGGCAAGCAAGCACGGTTGCAGAGTTGAGTGAAAGTGAGAAAAGATCAAAGCGCAGGTATTGGAGAGAGGCACAGCAGAAGTGCAGAGCAAGAAGGCTGAGACTTGTAGAGCTGACACCACCACAACGTCCTGAACAACAGACATCCAGGTTAGATCAGTGCATATGTCCATGATTCCATAATATTTAACTCACATTAAGAATGAGAAAAGGAAAATCAATTTTTTGAAAGGACAGGAAAAATAATTTAAAAAAAACATTCAGTTTTAATATAAATGTTTTTTTTTTCATTTCAGACAAAAGCGGTCTGGACCAAGAAAAATAAAACGGGAGAACTCCAAATTACAAAGAGAAATCGAAAAATTTAAGATTTTGCTGAAAAAGAAAACAACTGCTGTCCGAAAATACCAAAAACGCATCCAAAGACTGACACCTGTGTCGGACTCCCCTCGATCAAAAACACGAAAACAAATAGGAAAACATAAAGTCCCTGCAGAAATTCAAAGAACTCTCCTTTATCACAACGTGCTGATAGAAAATATAAGAAAGAAGTATCAAGACACAAAAAAAGAGAGAGTGCGTCAAATGATATCACGGATTGTTTCAGAAAACCACACAGATCTCACTTGGTTTTTCAAGAAAGTGGTTTGGAAAGAAAAACCAAAGGGACCTGCCTTTTCAAAGAAGAAAATATAGATCCACACAAAGCAAGCTCCAAAAGGATGTAAAATAATTCTTTTTGAGAGATGATGTCAGCCGCTTGACTGCAGGAAAAAATCAAACCATCACAAGAGGAAAAGCAAAAATGCAGAAAAGGTTTCTAAATGATACCATAAAGAACCTACACCACAAATTCCTTCTTGAGAATCCATCAATTCAGCTGTCATATGCACTTTTCTGTTTCATGCGTCCTTTCTGGGTTGTCCACCCATCCATATCTGACAGAGAAACATGTCTGTGTAAAATTCACGAGAACTTATCCTTCATTGTGCAGAAGCTTCATACTCTCCAGCTTCTTGGCACAACTGACTTGGAAAGAATCTCCAACTCATTAAGTTGTGACGCTGCAAGCAAAGAATGCATGTATGGAGCATGTGACAAATGCAGAAGCAATGTCTATCAGTACAGCTGTGACTATGATGCTGAAACCCTGGTGAGGTTCACTCAGTGGACAACTGAACTGGGAGAAAGGAGGAAGAAAAACAAGGACAGTGAAAAAGAATCACAACCAGTCCGAATGACTGTGAAAAAGGAGATGGAATGTTGTCTAGGAGACCTTAATGAGATGTTTCAAAACCAGCTAAAAGTTTTCATGAGACATCAATTCAATATCAAAACACAGTACATTCACTACCGTGAGCTCAAGAAAAACATGAAATCTCATGAGTGTTTGATCCACATCGATTTCTCCGAGAATTATGCATGCAAATTGTCAGCAGAGATTCACGCAGTTCACTTCGCCTCATCTCAGAAGCAGGCTACGCTTCACACTGGGATCCTTCATGTGGGTGAATTGGAAAAACATGTGTGCTTTACATCCATCTCAGCGTCAAAGGAGAAAGGTCCACCTGCTATATGGACACACCTGGCCCCTGTTCTGGATCACGTCAAAAGCCATCACCCATCAGTGACTGTTGTTAATTTTTTTAGTGATGGGCCATGCACACAATACCGTCAAAAGGGCAACTTTTACTTGTTGAGCACGGAGTTACACAAGAAGGGCTTCAAGAAGGGAGTATGGGACTTCTTCGAAGCAAGTCACGGGAAGGGAGCTCCAGATGGGGTGGGTGAGGTTTTGAAAAGAACAGCCGACAGGTTAGTCTGTGCAGGGGAAGACATTCCAGATGCCAGGAAGCTATATGAGTCTCTACTGACTTCCCAGACCTCAATAAAGCTGTTCTTTTTTGATGAGGAGGCTGTGGAAAAAAGCTATTAAGAAGATGCCAAAAGTTCTCCCAGTTCCTTCGACAATGCGCCTTCATCAGATCATCACTCTGACACCAGGAAAGGTCATCTACAAAGATATCAGCTGTCTTTGTTCAACCAGGCAGATACTCAAGTGTACATGTCACAATACACAAAGGTTTGAATTTGATGTCCAGCCCAGCCTTGGTGTCCCCAATGAAGAGCAGCGTGTGCAGGCAACAAATGACATCATGTGGGATGGCAGACATGTCATTGGGCAGTGGTGTGTCATTAAGTATGATAATGACATTTATCCTGGGACCATTGTCGAGGTCAACGAGACCCATGCAATGGTCAAATGCATGCACAATGTTGGGAGGAATCGTTTCTTTTGGCCAAACCGCGACGATACCTTGTGGTATCTCTTCGATTCTCAGATTAATTCCACAGCCAACGGCTGTGACGGGACGTCATGTGGAGATAGACCGAGAAATATGGGCCGAAATTGCTGCTGACTAGCTAAAAAAAAGTTAAACATGGCTGCCACGTTTCCTGAAGGTCTTGGATGATGGGCTTAGTGCTAGTGTTAGTGTTCAGGGTTTTTCCTGCATACAGAAATTTGACGCCCCCCAAAGTGGTTTTATACCTCCCCAAGCTCCAAAACGATCAAAATTGAGAATATATTTAGCTATTTAAAACCTCTCCGAATGTGTTTCTAGTTTAGCCTAATACAAGTCATCCTTTGTGTAGGGCTGGGCGATTGATTGCATTTCAATTTATGTTACTGCTTCCCTCGATCAAATGAAAACAAAATAACCGTAATAAAACGCTCATTGAAACTCCCCTTTCTCAACCCCACACCGTTCTTAAAATTCACAAACTCTTCGCCTTTACTGTTGCGACCCCAAAAAAGTTGTTCAGTGTTCTCACCCCCCAAAGGCCCATTCTGAGCCAGTAAAAACCCTGTGTTGACTTGTTGTTGCGTTTGCCACTGGTTTTGGGCTTAGTTCTTGGCTGTCAGAATGGTACGAGACGCACACCATTATTTCAGTTACAGATTCATGAAATACTTCTATCCCTGATTTATTATTTAGGATAATAAAAAAAAATCTGTATATAAAATGTTGTTTTAAATGTTCAAATAAAGCCGGAAGTTAAGGTGAATGTGTAATTGTTTTTGTCTTGTAACTATGGGTGGTCAACTCTGTTATGAACGTCATCTCTGTTACCATCAATGTCAACTCTGTTTGAGTTATGTTTTTATTTAAAATTGATGATTAAATACATTTTATTGTAATCAAATTGATTGGACAGTATGAAATAACTTACATATTTACCACAATAAATTACAATTTATTTAATAGATTTTTAAAGCTACATTTAATGAAAAAGGACACGATCTTGACATCATATCAGTTAAATGCATTGGCATAGTTTACTTTTTTTTTAAAGTCTCTTTCTTATCAGTCTAAAAGTTTAATTTATGGATATAGAAACACAAGTTATCTTAGGGAGGGCAAGGTTTTAAATTATAGATTGTTATTTTACTCTATATAATTGACCCAATTTGTCTCTAACAGAGTTGACCGACTTTACTGTTAGTATGATGTTTTTGAGAATAAATATTTTAAATCATAAAAGTTTGAGGTCTGAAGACAATAAATATACAACATTAAGATTGTGTTCTATCAGAATAATTAAGTTGAATTGGAAAAAATCACAAGTGTTTCCAGTATTTTTTCAATACCTGAAATGTACCCGCAGTTCTGGAATGAGCCATATGAGCTCTTTAAATCTGACGGCCTCCATCCCAACACCAAAGGTGTAAGAGAACTAACAAATAACTTCATTCAGCACATTGCATTTAATTTGGACTGATATTCACCACAGCATGACCCCATCAGAAGAACCTCCACTAAAAAAGACCCCCCCGGAAGTCCTGCTCAACATGAATTATACTCCCCTTCCATTTGTGCTGCAAACCTTCCTCCAGCTCTGGACATCACACCTGACTGTCCTCCCTCACCTCCAACGGCCCATCCACCTGCTGCTTCTAACGCTGGCTCCCTCTACAGGCACAAACCTGTTTTGTATGACCCTGAAAAACAAGCAATGCTTCCTAGCTGTAAGCTAAATTCACCACAAATTCTTAAATCAAGAAAGGGCTTGGGTTTTCTACATTTAAATATTAGAAGTTTATTGCAGCATGATAAATTAGACCACGTAAAGATTTTAGTGTCCCAGGCAGACCCAGATGTTTTGATTCTGACTGAATCCTGGTTAAAGAAGAGTACAGATGACTCTATTGTGGCAATAAATGATTATAACTTATTCAGAATAGACAGAAACACAAGGGGTGGGGGAGTGGCTGTATATGTTAAATCCTGTTATTCTGTAACACTTTTACATGCTGTCTCTGTTCCAAATGGCTTTGAATTTCTTGCGCTAGAATTATCTTTATCGTCAAATGATTGTTTTGTTGTAATTGGTGTGTTTAGGCCCCCTTCAGCTGTAACTAGCTCCTTAAACGATCTAGCACATATGCTCTCCAGTTATGTAAATAGAGAGGTAATTGTGATGGGTGATTTTAACGTTGACTGGCTTTCTGGTGCCTCTGAATCTTTCAAAGAAATCTGTAGCAACGTTAATCTTACACAATTAATAACTGAGCCCACAAGACCCAATCTAAAAAATCCAGCAAAATCAACTTTAATCGATTTAATCTTATCAAATAAAATAAATAAAATAGCCTCAGCTGGTGTCTTTGAGCTTGGGATTAGTGATCACTGCCCAGTGGCCTGTATCAGAAGTATTCATTTAAAAAGATCTCAACCTAAAATCATAACTAAGCGTAATTTTAAAGGTTTTAATGAGCAAGCCTTTTTAAGTGATCTCCATCATAGTGACATTCAACTGACTATGCAAATTTCGGATGTTGAGTTAGCCTTAGACCATTTCATCAATACTTTCACCTCAATTATAAACAAGCATGCGCCCCTAAAAAAACATAGAGTAAAAAATAGATCAAACCCCTGGTTTACAAGTGAACTGTCTGATTTATTTTCCAAGATAAATAAAGCATGGTCTGTAGCTAGACGCTCTGGAGATAATACCAATTGGACAATTTTTAGACACTTTAGGAATAAGTGCACAGCCATGGTCAGGAAAGCCAAATCTGAATACTACCTTGAATTAATCTCAAACTGCTACTCTAACCCTGCACTATTTTGGAAAGCTGTGAACTATAATAAAAACAATTCTAGCACAGTTCCCACTCAGATCAAATTAAATGGTCACACTCTCAATGATCAAAAAGAGATTGGCTTAGCTTTTAATAAACATTTTGTAGCTGCTGGTCAACTCTTTCAGAATGGAGGATATACGCCTTCTACCACCAGTAGTAACGTACCGCCTGTCTCTCAAACTCCTCTTTTCAGCCTTGATCTTCTTCCCACAAGTGTTGTTGTAGATGCGCTCCTCGCCATCAACCCCAAGAAGTACATGGGAGAGGACAATTTGGACCCGTTTTCAATCAAGCTCTCTACACATATAATATCCCATTAATTAATTACCCATATTTTTAATCTTTCCATCTCCTCTGGAATAGTTCCTAAAATTTGGAAAAAAGCTCATGTAATTCCTTTACATAAAGGTGGTGACAAAAATAATCTTAATAACTACAGGCCAATTTCCAAACTCCCATGCCTCGCAAAAATTCTAGAATCACTTATTAATAATCAGTTAAAAACATTTCTAACTAGTGCTTCCATTTTGAGCCCATTCCAATCTGGTTTTAGGGCAGGTCACAGTACTGTCTCTGCTGTGACTTTGGTTGTAGACAACATTGTTACAGCATTAGACAAGAAAAAGCACTGTGCAGCACTTTTTATTGATCTTTCAAAGGCCTTTGATACTGTTGACCACCATTTGCTTTTACAGAGGCTGCATGACATTGGCTTTGATCAGTCTGCATGTAGCTGGTTTAGGGACTATCTCTCTGATATACAGCAGTCAGTTAAACTGGGAAGATACCAGTCTGAGTTTTTAACTGTTACAAATGGTGTCCCACAGGGCTCAATTTTAGGTCCAGTTCTTTTCACAATTTATATAAATAACATTGTTTCATCGCTAAAAAACTGTCACGCCCATCTATACGCTGACGACACAGTACTGTATTGCATTTCCGATTCGGTGCACCAATCTATTGAGAACCTACAAAGCTCTTTTAACACCCTGCAGGACTGTCTAGTGGACCTCAGGCTTGTTCTTAATACAGACAAAACCAAATATATGTGTTTCTCCAGAGCAAAAACTACACATTTTAATGATCTTATTATTCACACAAATAATGGATCTCATATTGAAAGAGTCACTGAATATAAATATCTTAGCATCTGGATAGATGAAAAACTGTCTTTTACATTTCACATAAAAAATCTTGTCTGTCGTCTGCGACAAAAGATTGGATATTTTTATAGGAATAAAGCCACCTTCCCGTTGTTCAGTAGCAAAAGGATTATTGAGGCAATTTTTATGTCTGTCCTTGATTACGGTGATATGGTCTACCGGCATGCATCACATTCATGTCTTAAACTCCTAGACTCAGTTTTTCACTCTGCTTTAAGGTTCATCACAGGAGATGCTTATGACACACACCATTGTCTTTTATATGAGAAGGTTGGGTGGTCCTCCCTTAAAGAGAGACGTGATGCACATTGGCATGTTTTTATTTACAAAGCCTTGACTGGGAAGCTTCCTCGTTATTTAACAGAAATGCTGCTTGTTTCAGATGGGCTTTATCAGACCCGCTCCACTGACATGCTTATGCTTTATGTCCCACAAGCCCGGTCTGAGCTGGGAAAGACAGCTTTTAGCTTCAGTGCACCTGACTCCTGGAACAACTTACAGCTAAAAATTAAACTAAATACATTCATATCCTTTGGCCAATTTAAACAGACTATCTTGGATCTGCCAAACTCTACTTGTAAATGTTTTAATTAGACTATATTGTACTTTATGCCTTTTAATTGCTGCCACTCTTTCCCACTCTGTAAATGTTTCAATCATTTTGTTTTCTCTTCTCTTCACTTGTTGTGTATTTGATGTATTTGCATTGAATATTTTGTTTGTATTGTTGTTTTGAATTTGTTTTGACTCGACGTCATTGAAAATGAGGGTCACCCCTCAATTGGCCTCTCGAGGTTAAATAAAAGTTAAAAGAAATGAAAATGAAATATACAGTTTAGGGAAAGCTCAAAAATAGGAAGACAGGCTGTTGGAGGGAAAAGAGAAGCACTGAGACGGATGTGTGGAGGAAGACCTAGAAGACATTGAGCTGTAATTTCTGATGAAATACAGTAAGGGCAACACTGATAGACCCTGTTGTGAATCATGGCCTCTCATTGAGAGAGGCAGGGTTGAGAGTGCAACCCAACCTGCAAAGATCTAAAGTTGCATCTGTATTACGAATTTTCAAGCAAACAAAAATGTAAGAGTGGCACCCTTACAGTAAATGACAACATAACAGGAATTGATTTCTGTATTACAATTATAGAATATTTACACAGAAACATACTACATTTGGAAATGTTATCAATAAAACATAAAATAAAAAGATGTATGTATTGACACAAACTTCTGATCTTCATTTATTTTTGTTAACCTAAACATAACTGGTATGATATAAAATAAACAATTTCATGTGAACTAATTTCACTCTTTCCCCAAAGAAATGTTTACTTTATTTGTGTGAAGTAACTCAAATTATTCAAAACTGTAAAAATTAAAAGTTTGTAATTTGTGTATTGGGGTTTGATGCCAGTGTTTATACTCTGAGTGTGTTCTGAGTGACAGTGTGTGTTATCTCAATGAGGCTGGTTCATACTGTTTGCTGCACTGAGCCGGTGCAGGTGAAGTGAACTGTTCAGCTCCAGTGACTTTTGGTAGTGCAGACTGTAGTTAGGGTTTTGCACGTGGTGCCCACTGTGGGTTAGCAATTGAAAAAAACTGTAAACATACAGTTAAATATGTATTTTTTTCCATAACATTTCACCCTGGAAGTTTAAAATAGCCTATTCTGTTCTCTCTCAGGAGGGAAACGCTCTGAAATTACTCTGGAATAGACTATGATGCATTTTTTCACTTCTCACAACATATTTTAGATAGGCATACAGGTAGGCTAGTACGTGATATTTCATAGCCTACTGTACAAATATGGGCAAAACTGCTTTACAAAGACTATAACAGGGCTGGCCAACCAGTCAGAGACTAAGAGCCACATTTTTTACTGTGTTACTGCAAAGAGCCACATCGTACACACGGTTACACATGAACATCCCCCCATCCCTTCCTCATACACACACACACACACACACACACACACACACACACACCTCTGCTCAGTCAGATTTACTGTAAGTGTCACAACCAAAATGATAATGCAGTAACGGCCTTAACTATGTTTCACCCGTTTCAGTTGAATTTTGTATTATTAATATTTTTTAAATAAATAATGCTTGTGCATGCTACCAGGCCCAGGGGCACAAGGGCTCAAGGGGGCCCTAAGCTAAGGTACTGATAACTTTACGGGCCAGTTTCACAGACATGGATTAAGCCTAGTCCTGGACTAAATGGAATTTTGAATGGAGATTGTCCATTGAAAGTACAATTTAGTCCAGAACTAGGCTTAATCCATGTCTGCGAAACCGGCCCTACATGTCTTATAGTCAAAGAGCTCAGTCACTCATGTCAATAAAAGGTTCCAAAAAGGAATAGCCTAAATATAAGAAAATAAATCATCATGGGCCCCTCAACCAGAAGGGGAGAAATACAAAAGCAATTGTAAAGCAACAGCATTTTTTGCTCTGTCTTAGGGGCTTCATGAGGGGCCTCTAAGGCCCCCACACATACAGGAATAAACTTTCTATGTGTAAATTCTATACTGTTCATAAAAAGTAGCTATCCACCCTTTATCTGTTGAAATGGGTCTCTCCATCATATAACATGGGTCTGCAGACCAATCTACTGTTTTTGCAGTTGCAGAGTAAAGGATGCTGCCTGCTTAAGAAAAATCAGAAAAATAATGTTCCTTCTGCAGCTCAAGATTTGATTTAGCCTCTAAATTTTCCTCTCTAAGTGCGTCAGATTGATGCATTTTACTTTAAAACGGTACACATTTTCTTCCAGTGTGCAATGCCCCCTGACCCCCCAACAAGGACCAGGGTCCCTCCCACAGTGTCCCAAAATCATCTGGGAAACACTGACTTTCTTAATATGTTTTTTGCCAATAATTGTATGTATCTGTGCGAAAAAGTCAGTGTAACTGACTGGATAGGTAGGAGTGGGGGGGCCCTTTAGGAGTCTTGGTCCAGGGGCCTATTATTTCATAATCCGTCGAAGAACCAACTGGATTCCACAATCTTTTTAATTTTCGTATTATTTATTAAAAAAAAAAAAAAAAAAAAAAAAAACGGGGGGCCCCACACTAGGACTTGAAACGGGCCCCCAGATTGTTAAGGTCGCCCCTGTGATAATGACAGAACTGGACTCCTACAGTACTAAGACGGCAGGCCAGTCATTTTCAACAATGAACATCGTGTGCACTGCCTCACACACAAACTCTCAGTTCAACCAAGTCCACAAACAAAAATATAACAATTTACAATAGCGTTTTTCTCTTACTATGCATGTTGCTTAGTGGGACTTACTTTTAGCATGGAGTGAGCTGAAGTGGCGCTGAAGATTTGAAGCCTTGAAATGCGCTAATGACGCCTGGCATATAGGCAGAATGGCTTGGTATAACGTTCAACAAAAAATATAAACTCTCCCACTCTGTTTCGGAGCGAACTTGACACAAATTGTTTACTCACGGAAAACCTCCCTCCAAGCTGAGCGGGCAGTTTTATGTTGCGTCCACACCAAACGTTTGCGAACGTTATGTTGCCTCAATTAAACATTTGCGAACATACATACACATTAACAAAATAAAAAATGAAATAATAAACAATATGTAAAACGAACGCAAGAGGCGCATGAAACGTTTGCGAACATGCACACACATAGGCCCACACAAAAAAAAAGTAAAAAAAAAAATAATAATTATAATCACAAAATTTGATATGAACTGAAGAGCCGCACGAAGCAAGGCAAAGAGCCGCATGCGGCTCGCGAGCCGCGGGTTGGCCACCCCTGGACTATAATGACGGCCAATCATAATATGTGATCAGCATGAGCGTGTGTGTGTGTGCCAGTTACAGCGGTGCATGCTCGGCATGGGCTTTCTTCCTTCCTATTCGCTTTCTTTGTGTACGCACATTCTGAGTTTTGGGAGTAGGCAAAGTTTTAGGGTGGATTCTACGCACAGTTTTATAAATGAGGTCCCACAGTAACTCATGTCAGTGACACTGGGCTACTGCTGGTTAGCCTCACCTCCTTTCCTTTCCTCTTTCAGAGGGACAACCAAAGAAACAAGCTCCACTCTTTCCCTGTAGGAACCACAGTCTTTGTATTCTCAGACCACATTTGATTTATCTAGTAAAATGTTTCTCCTAAGATTTCTTTTCGCCTTATAGTCCTCTGCTATTTGCTCTCTGAGAGACAACCCTATTTCAGACCGTTGCCTCTTGTCAGAAGAACTTACTGTGCAATGCCAAATGCTGGCCAGCAGCGTTGTTCAGCTCCTGGGTGAGTTTGTGGAAGGTGACATAGAGCGTCTTGTTGTTTTATTAGTGCTGCTGCATAGGGAATGTAGCATGTGTGTCAGAGCGCTGGCTCAGGTGTCAATAACACACATAAACCTGCACCTGCCTGCCCGCTGCTCCTCTGAATGACAGAGGCAAGGAGGCAACAGATAGAGTGCCTATCCCAGCCACGGTTGGCACTTTCTTTGTGTAGAGCCATAAAAATCTGTTACCTTTTCATTTGCAGCGGGGCCGGTTGGGTGAAGGAGTGTGACACTAAACCAGCATGTCTGATCAAGTCTGACAGCTGCCGACAGAGATGGAGATTTCTGCCTCAATGGCTCACACAGGCGTTACTTTTGATTCACAGCTCTTATTTCTATGTTCTGTGAGATGTCTCCCATTTAAAAAGGCAACTAACTCACAGAGTCAAGGGCCTTTTTAAAGGGTTATCATTTATCATGTTAAATACAGTATAGTTGTTGCGTATGGGCTTGTTTTGGGTGTTCTTCTAAGTGTTCTGCCTCTCTCAATCAGTGGTTGCTCACCTGGTTAATTAGTGGACACCATTTAAGCAGCATGTGAAGCCTCAGTCTGGGCCCCTGCTCTGCTCGCTGCCGGACTGTTGCTGCTGAACTGTAAAGTTAAGTGTATGCTTTAGTTTGAGGATTTACCTGTTTTTTTGTAAAGTTGCTGATCCTACTTTTCTTTAAACTGGTTTTAGGTTACAGTCTCTACCCCTAGACCAAGACAGGGACGTAACAATTGGGGGCTCGTCCGGGATCTATACCAGCATTTTCCCATCACCAGTTCAATAAGTTATTGGAGTTGGTAGTAGTTTTGTTTATCTTAGTCCCCCCTGATGTTTTTGGCTTATCTGGCATGGCAGCGAGCCAACTACTTTGCATCACATCCACAGAGTATGCTGTGCTCAGAGGGTGGGGGCTGCCCTCTTCATCGTCTTCAGGGTGAGACGGTCCTTGTTCGGTGGTCTCCAGTGGGAGACGGTACTTGTTCGGTGGTCTCTAGTGGGAGACAGTCCTTGTTCGGTGGTCTCCAGTGGGTGGCAGTATGGTGGTCTCCAGTGGGCGGCAGTTTGGTGGTCTCCAGTGGGAGACGGTACTTGTTCGGTGGTCTCTAGTGGGAGACAGTCCTTGTTCGGTGGTCTCCAGTGGGCGGCAGTACGGTGGTCTCCAGTGGGCGGCAGTACGGTGGTCTCCAGTGGGAGGCATCCCTTCCCCTTCTCCTCGTCCGGTGGCCTCCATTGGGGCATTCCCCTCTCCCTTGACAACGTCTCCAGTGGGAGACCGCCCTTGTGCTTAGTTTGTTTATGGACAATTTTAAGACTCTTGGTTTGGGGTTTTAACAAACACAAGGTGTTTGTATTTATGGTAGGGGGTGTTACGTATGGGCTTGTTTTGGGTGTTTTTCTTAGTGTTCTGTGTTTCTCCTTTAAGTTGCCACTGATTGAGTGAGCAGGTGTGTTGCCTTAAGTTGTTACTTTTGTTTTTTGAGAATTAAATACTCATTATTTTACAACGCGACTCCTACTTCTCTTTAAACTGGTTTACTACCCCTAGTCAGACAGGGACGCAACAATAGTCTTATTTGTGGGGCGCTCGTGGTATAGTGGTTAGAGCCCCCACCCCCCCATAGAGGCTCAGTCCTCAGAAGCAGCAGACCATGGGTAAAAAGCGTATTAAAATTATGTAATGAATGATTACATGCATCTCTTTTCCATTACATTTCACCCTGGATGTTTAAACTATTCTGGAGTTGTTGGAAATGTGTGGTCTGGAATAGAATATAATGCATTATTTCACTTCTCACAACATATTTAATATAGGCCTACATAATAGGCATCCAGGTAAGCTAATACACAATATTTCAAACAGTACAAATATGGGCAAAACTGCTTTACAAAGAATATAGGGCCCAGGGTCCTCATTTATAATTCATGGTTCAACTTTTTTACACAACTTTTTTACTGGCCCCTTGTATATTTTCACTGGCCCTGCACACACTTTTTTTTCTTCATAATTTAGTGTCAATAACTATACCTGTATTAGAAAAATAAAGAAAAGTAACCATCTAAAGGGAATATCTATACTGTAACAGTATAGATATTCCATTTAGATTTGGTTATTTTTCTTTTAGTTAATTATATGAAATGTTGAGATTGCTCATACACATAATATAAAACCAGGGAAACATATTGAATTTGAAGCCTACGACTGAAAGTATGTGGAAGGAGTCGGCCAGTATTTTAAAGTCCACGGGCCTCATTTAGCAACAGTGTGTAGAAAAGGTTCTAAATTCACTTACGAATGAAATTTAGTATGTGCCTAAGTACAAAAAAATCGGTATTTATCAAACGTGCGCTGGCCTATCGTACGCACACCAGTAAGTCATCAATCTTGATAAATCCCACATGTTCTTAAGTACCATGCTCGTTCACGCTCAGACCATCTGCATTCAGAAACGCCTCCAATTAACCATTTATGGTCACAACTAGGGATGGGAATTGATAAGAATTTAACGATTCCGATTCCGGTTCCGATTCTGCTTATCAATCCGATTCCTTATCGATTCTCATTGGGTGAGAGAATAAGTACAAATGAGTTTGTTTGTATAATCTCTCTTTAATATCTGATCAGAAGTGTGTCTAGTGTGTGCCTTGAAAGATTATCAAGAGTAGGCTACTCAATTTTCACATTAATTGGTCCAAACAAAAAAATAAATGTATGGCTTTTAAGCCCAAATGCCATTATGTGCCCTAAAAACTAAAAACACAGACTGAAAACAGTCAAGGAAGCGTGTGCCTTTTGGAATATTAACAGTGCTCATTTGCACTTGAAACAAAATTCAACTGACATAATAAATATAAACAAGTCTTTTGGAAAGATAAGACCAACTATCAACTTTGGCAAATTAACCGTTTTTGTGCAGAAAAATCATCATGTTTGCCCTCTCAGGAAGGATACGAGATATTTAGTTTATGTTCAGTGTTATTATTATATGATGATTGCGCCCTTACTCTGAAAGGGCAACGCGATGATGTCACTATGTTCCGTGGAAGGAACGCCTCAGGTCAAACAGTCACGTTGTACGTTGTTGTTGAACTGACTGCACAGTAGTCAGTCATGTAGGCTATTCAAGAAGAGAATACATACGCCATAAAGGCTAAAAGACAATGTATCGCTTTGCTTATTCTTCACCACGCCAGCGACGAGGAGTCACCGCTCCATCTCAGCTTTACAATGTACGCTGTTCATATGTGCAGCGCGGTGTTTATTATTAATATAATGGCCCGTCACACACGTAGCGGATGGGTTTATACATCGATCGCTGCATCAAGTAATCCAAGGAAGAGCTTTTTGTATGGGCAGAGAGCGTTATTTTAAGTGTGTCTTACTATCTTTATAAAGTGTCTTGTTAAACGTTTTCTTATCACCGGACCGCCGAGTCCCGCTGTGTGTTACTTTGGGTCTGTCTCCATGCACCGCTGTGCGTAAAGGCAGCATTTTAACAGCTGATGAACGAGAGTAAACAGCGGGCCTTTGGCAGCGGTAAAGACATCCGT
This sequence comes from Hyperoplus immaculatus, assembly GCA_949357725.1. Taxonomy (NCBI): domain Eukaryota; kingdom Metazoa; phylum Chordata; class Actinopteri; order Uranoscopiformes; family Ammodytidae; genus Hyperoplus; species Hyperoplus immaculatus. The sequence continues at coordinate 1,997,471 of OX442361.1, forward strand.
TTTGCTTCGCTTTATGCTGCTCTCGCCTTTTTCTCCCCCTTTCACTTGCCCACACCTAGGCCTACACACGTTAATTCATACATTTTATGTTCAAATCCAAGTGATGGGCAATTCTGGTGCCAACTAGTAAGGCAGCGGACGTTTAAACATTTAACCGTCAGGATCGCAGTCTGCGCGCTTGCTTGTGCTCTTGCACGAGTCGTTTGATGAAATGGAAACTTTACAATTGTTGCAAGTGGCCGTATTGTCGCCTTTTCGCGTGAAATACAACCACACTTGGTAACACTTTATAATAACTATCCGTTGTAACTCGTTAATAGATCATTAGTAAACTCTTAATTAATGATTATTAATGATTTGTTAAGTGTTTGTTAGCAGTTTGTTAAGGATTTATAACAATGGTAGATAGTTAATAGCTTAATAATTGAATCAGTTCATCTGGGAGGTAATCCGAGATACCGACGAGGCTGAAATAGGCTATAGACTATACACAGTGCATGGGCAACTGAGGGCAGCCCCATTTTCAAATATTTTTAAATAAACTCAATACACACTGTGCATGCCATGGACTTGAACGTGACGTGATCAGTTAATCTCGGATTACCTCCCAGATGAACTGACTCAATTATTAAGCTATTAACTATCTACCATTGTTATAAATCATTAACAAACTGCTAACAAACACTTAACAAATCATTAATAATCATTAATTAAGAGTTTACTAATGATCTATTAACAAGTTACAACTGATAGTTATTATAAAGTGTTACCCCACACTTTAGAGCGCTTCTGCCTCGACGTCATGTTTGCTGCGTTCTGAACCAAAACAAGCAGCGCGTGTCTGAAGTCATGACGTATTTGCAACGAGCGGAACCGATAAGCAGCATCGTTAAGCAGGCATGTTAACGATTCCAAGGAATTGGTTGACTCGGCACCGGTTCTGAACAAGAACCGGTTCTCGATTCCCATCCCTAGTCACAACACATCCCTTTATCAACCATGTGAATGTGTTTTATCCCTCTCTGCTACAATGGCAAAGAGGGCAACGAAAAGAAACTTCTCCAACACATAAATGGAAACCCTTGTAAACGAGGTTGAATCAAAGCAAAACATATTTTGTTGGTTCACTTAGTGCAGGCATTAAAACAAAAGAAAGCTTGCTGCATGGGAAAATGTGATATTTTCGAGCAAGTTGTAAGGCAACGGCATTGTTTGGGGTCCGCGATCTGACAACTTTACGTGCAGTCATTCATAAACTCTTTCAATAAATAAGAGGTGAAGATAAGTTCCTAATAATGATGGATTAGATTTATATAGCGCTTTTCAAGGCACTCAAAGACGCTTTACAGGGTTCCAGGTTCCATTCATTCACACACAGTCATACTGGTGGTGGTAAACTACCATAGTAGCCTCAGCTGCCCTGGGGCAGACTGACGGAAGCGTGGCTGCCATTCAGCGCCTACGGCCCCTCCGACCACCACCTCAAACATACAGCACGAGGCAAGGTGGATGAAGTGTCTTGCCCAAGGACACAACAACCATGACACTGGTGGCAGAGCGGGGATCGAACCGCCAACCCTTGGATCATTGGCCAACCCGCTTAACCACCTGAGCCACGGTTGCCCCTAACAACATTAGAGTTACTAAGTGAAATGAGTGATTGGCGAGTATGGCGAGTCACCGCGGCTCGTCCAGCTCACAGCTGAGTGCTGTCAGATGAGACGCACAGAGAGCATCGTCCTCCGCTTCAAAACATGTAAACGTGTGACACATTTAATGAATAATCAATTAGAGCTTACCTAAAAATAAGTGTGCCATATAACTATTTATTGCATTTAGGATTTTAGCTCATTCGGACGCTGTTTTTTTGACCGTCTGTTTTCATTGATATATTGGCGATATCTACTTTCAGTTTCATTACTAGTCGCCACGAAACGTGATCAGTGTTCTTAAAGAAACTTCGATTATAAAACAAGAGGTCCAAAACACAGATGACGATTAATCAAACGTATCATATGTCATCATCTTCAACCGCTTATCCGAAATCGGGTCACGGGGGCAGCAGCTTGAGCAGGGAACCCCAAACTTCCCTTTCCCTTGCCACATCAACCAGCTCTGACAGGGGGATCCCGAGGTGTTCCCAGGCCAGTGTGGAGATATAATCTCTCCACCTAGTCCTGGGTCTTCCCCGAGGCCTCCTTCCAGCTGGACGCTCCTGGAACACATCCCTAGGGAGGCGCCCTGGGGGCATCCTTACCAGATGCCCGAACCACCTCAACTGGCTCCTTTCAACGCAAAGGAGTAGCGGCTCTGTCCCGAGTTCCTCACGAATGACTGAGCTTCTCACCCTATCTCTAAGGGAGACGCCAGCCACCCTCCTGAGAAAGCCCATTTCGGCCGCTTGTACCCGCGATCTCGTTCTTTCGGTCATTACCCAGCCTTCATGACCATAGGTGAGGGTAGGAACAAAGATCGACCGGTAGATCGAAAGCTTTGCCTTACGACTCAGCTCTCTTTTCGGCACAACAGTTCGGTAAAGCGTATGCAACACCGCTGCTCCGATTCTCTGGCCAATCTCACGTTCCATTGTTCCCTCACTCGCAAACAAGTACCAAAGTACCAAGTACCCCGAGGTACTTGAACTCCTTCACTTGGGGTAAGGACTCATTCCCTACCTGTAGTAGACAATCCATCGGTTTCCTGAGCACTATGACCTCAGATTTAGAGGTGCTGATCCTCATCCCAACCGCTTCACACTTGGCTGCGAACCGATCCAATGAGAGCTGAAGGTCACAGGCCGATGATGCCATCAGAACCACATCATCCGTAAACAGCAGAGATGAGATCCTCAGCCCACCAAACTGCAACCCCTCCCCACCACGACTACGCCTTGATATCCTGTCCAAGAATATCACAAACAGGATTGGTGATAAAGCGCAGCCCTGGCGGAGGCCAACCCCCACCGGAAACGGGTCCGACTTACTACCGGGCAACCCGTACACAGCTCTCGCTTTGAGCGTACACAGATTGGATGGCCCTGAGAAGGGACCCCCTCACTCCATACTCCCGCAGCACCCCCCACAGTATCTCCCGGGGAACCCGGTCATAAGCCTTCTCCAGATCTACAAAACACATGTAGACTGGATGAGCAAACTCCCAAGCTCCCTCTAGGATCTTTGCGAGAGCGAAGAGCTGGTCCGTTGTTCCACGGCCAGGACGGAATCCGCATTGTTACTCTTCAATCTGAGGTTCGACTATCGGCCGAACCCTCCTTTCCAGCACCTTGGAGTAGACTTTGCCGGGGAGGCTGAGAAGTGTGGTATCAAATGTATGACTTTATATTACACTAGAAATGCACGGGTGGATTTGACGCGTGGCGATTATAGATATAAAGAGAGCGCTGGCGGTTCTAGTGTTAATGCAGACGTTGAAACTCTTAAATGCTTTGCTTTGTGCTTGTAATATCACTATTCTACCACTAGATTCTGTTCGTAAGCATGGTCAGAGCTGTGCTTACATTTACACACGTTCATAAGTCTAAGTACATTTTGGTAAATTCTCTACTTTGCGTGGCAATGTTCTTACGCCCTTCTTACGCACAGATTTGTGCGTAAGTACGGTTGATAAATGAGGCCCCAGTAGTTTGATTGTTTTTATTCTTGAATTTGGGCAGTTTAATGAATAGTTCACCTGCAGAAGTCATGATCAAACATAGGGAAAATAAGAGATGACGCTCTGATCAGTCTTTGTGGTGTGGTAGGCTGTTTTTATTACTTTTTCTATATGCATTAGGGATGTGAATGTGTCGACCTAATGACCGGTTTTCCACTTTCGCTCAAGTTGACTTTAAAAATAGAATAGAAATCCGAAAATCAGAAGGTTATGCTGTTTTTTTAATAGGAGATTTCACCGTGTATGCGAGTTCACGTCTGGTCGTGAGTGCGCTGCAGGAGCGTCACTTCTACATGAAGTGTCAGCTTCACATAAGAGTCCGGTGTGGGACCATTTTTTCAAACTATTGATACAAAACAGTGCAGTGCAAAATATGCAGCATAAGTTAAACGCTCGTGTAGTGGCAGATTTTGCATATGATATATCTCTGGACTCAAATTTTGGAATACTTATTAATGCAATAGGAAACATTGTTATTATCTTGTATAGACTTATAAATGTAATCAAATATATTGCATGTTGGTTAATTGTAAACTGAAATGAAGATTCCTCAAATGCGTATCCAACAAACCACTCTGACGGGCCACACCAACCTGACCCCTCCCATGTTTTACAATAACAATGCATGTATATTAGAACTGTCTGCAAAACAGCCTGTCACTCACTGTTAGACGCCTGTCTGTCTCCCCAGCTTCCTTAAGTATCTCCCCCTCCTCTTGTAGTACAATTTAGTTGTCTTCCCCCACCCAGCTTCCTTAAGTATGTATATTTGAACCTGTCTACCTGTCTCCTACGATGTCCTTAAATATGTCATGACTTTAAGAGAACGTGTGTAATGGGTTAGAAAAAGTAGTGTGAAAAGGGTTAAAAATATGAATACATGTGATGCATCAGTAAAAATGTAAAAGAAGGTTTAGTTAGATAAAAATAGACACCCCTTTATTTTTTTGTTTTTTTACTAAATAATCTATTTTAAAATGTCAGCTTTCTCTATAATGACTCACCAAGCCACTAGAGGGCGCACAGCGCCCAGGGGATCATTAATACCACGGGGGCACGGCACCGCAGAATAAATCCTGCGATCGAGACTAATGAAAGTTTTGCTTCGTGTCTCTTGTTTCTCAAACAACAGGTGGGTTAATATTCCTCCAAAATGCACACACACAGCATACTTTGAAGAGTAAACATGTTAGTCAGGTCATGAGCGTAGTAGTTTCAGTCAGAATAAGAGTAATGGGTTGTTTTGTGAATGTTTGTGTGATCGTGACCATGAAGCTACATGCTAATGCTGTGAAGCTAGCGGAGCTAATGGGTTCTTACAAGCTTTATGCTGACATTGGGTTCATGAAGCCGTGAGTTTCACCTCGGCACGGTTTAGCCGCTTACAGTTAGTTTATACCAAACGTGGGTTTGTAATATGTGTTTGTGGATTTAATCTATGTATGATTGATCAAGTGACTAGTGTTGTAATGCTATGCTGAGGCACGTGAGTGTGCGGACAATGCAAGGGTGTGATGCCCGTACCGTAGCTAAACAGCTGAATGGGATATGTCATTGTGTGCGAACGTAGACCTGTTAAAGGTGCATTCTGTAATGTTAAGTTGTTTTTGATGAATGAAAAGAAGTTAAATAGCAGCTAAATTAGTGCACTTTTTGTATTTTTCTTTTGATAACATTGTGTACTGAGTGAATTAGTTTAACTTAGACCAAAAGAGTAACCTAATAAGAAATCACTTTTTAAGTGTCAAGTAAAATGTTGAATATGTTTATATTGTTTTTGATATAAAGTAAAATTCAGGATGTTTTGAAATGATAAATGTCCTGGTGCAGAATAAATCCTGCGATCGAGACTAATGAAAGTTTTGCTTCGTGTCTCTTGTTTCTCAAACAACAGGATTTATCACACCCTCTTGGCTACCACCAAGTCAAGGGGGCAACATGGTCACTCTTTGCTACATACTACATGTGTTGGAACTAATGACCACTCAGCGGAGTTTCTTGCTATTGATTGAAAATAAACCTTTTGCTATTACAAACATATCACTCTGCTTGATTTCCTCATAACACTCGTCTAAGACTATGACGTTAAATCACCTTATAAAAACACAATGCCTTCGTCTGAGCAAAGCAGTGTTTCACCTTGAGATCTCGCCAGTGAGTGAGCCGCCGCACAGAAGAACTGTGGTTTGTGGCTAAAATAATAACCGGGGATATTCCCCCCGTTAGCGATTTCAATGGGAAAGACTTACGCGATCTGATTGTATGTCTCAAGCCTGAAAACACAGTGCCATGTCGGCAGACAAACTGCGTGACTAAAGGAACTGTCCAGTGATCCGAGTCCCTCCGTTAGTTTCTGTCTACAACCGACACAATCACCGGAGACGCATTCACAGCGGTTAAAAAAAGCCTCTCATTTGTATTACCATTACGGCTTTGATGCAAATACTGTAACATTACGGCGGCAGCTAAAGGAAAAGCGCAGTTATCACTTCATTTTCTGCACCTCAACCTCTGCTGTGGGAAGAAAGAAAGGGGGGCAAAGTAAGTCGATTGATTTGTCGACTCGCAGGCGGACAGCAGGCAGCTCTGCCAACGGAGGGAGAGTGCGCCTGCTTGATGCTCCGCCTGTCAAAACGCCCACGCATCGTTTGTCCACTGGCCTTTCATTAAAAAATATATTTTATATTATATTGATAAACACTGCTTTCATTCCGACTCTCAACGCGCATTTGAATGAACCATGATGTAGTCTAGAAAAAGATACTGAACTGTGATTGGCCGTTACTGGCCCGGGCGGGACAGTGACTGGCCAATCAACTTGCCCTGCATATGATTTTACTGGCCCCGGGCCAGCGGGCCGTTCGTTGTGTCGAACCCTGTAATTGATTTTATTTTTTTATAATATGTATTTATTTATTCTTTTTTTGATACTTTGGCAATCTCTAGGCAAACTGTGGACCCATATAGTGGAAATAGAAAGTTTACACACCCCTACTAAAATGCCTGCGTTTTTGATGTAAAAACATAAGAACCCGTTTAATAATTTCACAAAAAAATCCACCAGTAATATGACATTTAACCTGTTCAAATCAATTGAAAAGTTGCAGAAATATCTTAAGGGGGAGGAGTAAAAAATAAGAAACTGAAATAGGGTGACTGCACAAGTGTACACACCCTCTTATTACTGGGGGTGTGAATGGGATTTGAATGAACCAATCATATTCAAACCCATATAAAATAGGAGTCCATACACACCTGCAATGATTAAAAGTTCAACTGATTAACCCCAAATAAAATTTGGCTGTTCTAGTAAGCTTTTCCAGACATTTTCTCAGTCACATCACACAGCAGAATACATGGTCCACAGAGAGCTTCCAAAACATCAGAGGGATCTGATTGTTAAACGTTATGAGTCAGGAGAAGGTTACAAAAGAATTTCCAAGGCATTGGATATACCATGGAACACAGTGAAGACAGTCATCATCAAATGGAGAAAATATGGCACAACAGTGACACTACCAAGAACCGGACGTCCCTCCAAAATTGATGAAAAGACCAGAAGAAAACTGGTGAGGGAGGCTAGCAAGAGGCCTACAGCAACATTAAAGGAGCTGCAAGAATTTCTGGCAGATACTGGCTGTGTGGTACATGTGACTACAATCTCCCGTATTCTTCATGCAACTGGGCTATGGGGTAGGGTTGCAAGACGGAAGCCTTATCTGTCAAAGAAAAACATCCAAGCGCGCCTCCATTACGCTAAAACACACATGAAGTCTCCCACAAACATGTGGAAAAACGTGTTATGGTCTGATGAAACAAAGGTCGAACTTTTTGGACATCCTTCCAAAAGGTATGTTTGGCGCAAAAACAACACTGCTCATCACCCAAAGAACACCATACCAACAGTGAAGCATGGTGGTGGCAGCATCATGCTTTGGGGCTGTTTTTCTTCAGCAGGAACTGGGGCTTTAGTCAAGGTTGAGGGAATTATGAACAGTTGCAAATACCAGTCAATATTGGCATCAAACCTTCAGGCTTCTGCCAGAAAGCTGAAGATGAGGAGGAACTTCATCTTTATGCACGACAACGACCCAAAGCATACAGTGCTGTGAGAAAGTTTGTGAACCCTCCCAACATGGTCATTGTTAAAGTTAAAAAAAACTGAGTAAATGTAAAAATCTGCTTTCCAAATACCAATATGTAAAGTAGACCTTCCAAATAATGGACACACACAAAAAAAAAATTATATTTTCATTATTTATTCACCAAAAGTGGTTTTTCTGACAAAAACTGAAAATTTGACCTGTGCAAAAGTATGTGAACCCTTTTGGTTAGTAGCTTGTGGCACCTCCTTTTGCAACAATTACTTCAACCAAACGTCTTCTGTAACCACTGACAAGTCTCTCGCATCTAGTTTTGCGGATTTTTGCCCATTCCTCCTTGCAGAACTCAGCCAGTTGAGAGAGGTTGGAGGGACATCTGGCATGTACTGCTCGCTTCAGGTCTAGCCACAACATTTCTATCGGATTGAGGTCCGGACTTTGACTGGGCCAATCCAGAGTACGAATCCTCTTTCTCTTAAGCCATTCCTTTGTACTTTTGCTTGAATGCTTTGGGTCGTTGTCTTGTTGCATAACCCATTTCCGGCCCAGCTTTAACTCCCTGACTGATGGCAGAAGATTCTGGTCAAGAATTTCTTGATAGCCCTGAGAATTCATGGTTCCCTGTACAATATGGAGTCGTCCAGGTCCGGAGGCTGAAAAGCAGCCCCATACCTTCACATTTCCACCACCATACTTAACTGTTGGGAGGAGGTTCTTTTCTTGGAACTCAGTGTTGGCTTTCCTCCAAACATGGCCTTTTTTATTGTGACCAAATAATTCAACTTTGGACTCATCTGTCCAGAGAATGGACTTCCAGAAGGCCTCTGGTTTGTCCAAGTGCTCTTTCGAAAAGTTCAAACGGGCAGCTTTGTTCTTTTTTGAAAGCAGAGGCTTCCTTCTTGCAACCCTCCCATTGTAGCCATGACTGTTTAATTTCCGTCTGATAGTTGACACATGCACATCTATTCCAGATGCTGCCAGGGAGATCTGCAACTCTGCAGAGGTGATGTGAGGGTTGGCCTTTACCTGATTTATAATTTTTCGGGTGCTTCTTGGATTGAGTTTTGATGGGCGTCCACTTCTAGGCCGAGTTGCAGTCATTTTGTATGCCCTCCATCTGTAAATTGTTTGTCGGACAGTTGATGGATGGAGCTGGAATCTTTTGGATATTTTTTTAAAGCCTTCCCCAGACTGATGGGCTGTCACCACCTTCTTTCTCATGTCCTCCGATATCTCCTTTCCTTTTGGCATTGTTGATCTGTTTGGTTATGCCTTGGCACTACAGTGGTTTGGTTGGTTTCATCTTTCTTTTAAATCAGTGCTGCTCAAACCCTTTCCTAACGATGTCTCGTTTGATTGGTTTGCTTCATTGATTAACTTAGCACCCAAATGTGTTTCACCTGAATCTATTACCTACTTGACTTTACCAATGCAGCTGAGGGTTCACATACTTTTGCACATGCACTAATTCCATTTGTATTGTTGTTTTTTGGCTACTTACACAATTCCCTCTAAACAAGTACATGAAATTGATAAACACAAGCCTGACACTTCATATATAAAAACTGGTGAAGATAAAATAAGGAAATCATTGCAAAACAACAGAAAAATCCAAATTGCTTAAGGGGTTCACAAACTTTCGCACTACACTGTACATCCAAATCAACCAAAGAATGGCTTCACCAGAATAAGATTAATGTTTTGCAATGGCCCAGCCAGAGCCCAGATCTGAATCCGATCGAAAATCTGTGGGGTGATCTGAAGAGGGCTGTGCACAAAAGATGCCCTTGCAATCTGACAGATTTGGAGCGTTTTTGCAAAGAAGAGTGAGACAAAATTGCCATATCAAGATGTGCTACACTGATAGACTCCTACCCAAAAAGACTGAGTGCTGTAATTAAAGCAAAAGGTGCTTCAACTAATTATTAGTTTAAGGGTGTGCATATTTATGCAAGTAGGTTATTGTGTATTTTTAGTTTTTCTAATTTTCCCTGAAAAGATTTCAGTTTGTCTTTCTTTGACTTGTCCAGGTTATAGGACACATTAAAAGATGGAAAAAGTTCTGAAATGATTAGCTTGTTTCCTTTTTATTACATCACACAAACCATGCATTTTAGAAGGGGTGTGTAGACTTTTTATATCCACTGTATATGTTAAAAACATTGAAAATGTGCATTTTGCATAATATGGGACCTTTAAACATTGACGACTAACTAAGCAACAAAAAAATATATACATTTTTAAAAAAATCAGCTATTGAGCAAGACTGTGTCGGTTTGATCAGATTTGATTGTCAGTGACCAAACAAAACACCAACTCATCACATTATGTTTCCAATGTTGCTATCCTGATGGATGCATGTATGTGCAACCCACTGTCACAGTGAAATCTGAGCTTTGTTGTTCCATAGCACACAACGTAGTAGTTTTGACAAAGACACTCTTGAAATTGTGAGTTATGTAAAAAAAAAATCCCCTTTCTTCATTTCTAATGGACCACTGCATGTAACAGTTTAGGGTACCACTTTATTTGAAGGGGTATGCATAAGACTGACATAACATTGTTAACACCTGTGAGGAATATTATGAATTGTTATGACAGTTGCCTTAAAGTGTAATTCGATCAATTATGTCACGTTTAATGCAACATTGACATTGTATGAGATGTTTTTGTTATGACAACCTGACATACACTAAGACAAAATAACTTGTCGATGTCTTGGTTATGTCGACTTGACATTAACCAATAACATGACCTGTCATAAATATGTTATTGGTTAATGTCAGGTTGTCATAACAAAGACATCTCATACAATGTCAATGTTGCATTAAACGTGACATAATTGATGACACTTTATGACAACAGTCATAACTATTCATAATGTTCATGACAGATGTCATGGTTATGACAGTGTAATGACAATGTTATGTCAGTCTTATGCATACCCAAACCCATACCAAATAAAGTGTTACCCAGTTTAGTTTAGGCTAATAGAAAGATCAGAAACTATGTATTTTAAAGGAATGGGTGCAGGTATATACTTGTCATTGGTGTTCTCAAGGAACATCAATTACCTTTTTTTTTGCTCATTTCCAAAAAAAATAAAAAAAGGCAATTCTACAAGAAGATGTCTGAAAGACTCGACAGCAAGCTTCCTCTTTTTCATCATTACCCAGGGTGCAATGTACTGTATGTGAAAGTAAACTGGAGAAAGTGCTTCCTGGGAGTCAAGGAATATCTACAACTAAATGTATAATGTAACTGTTAAATTACTGACTTTTGACCTCAATCTCCTTTCTCAACTGGAGGGCAATGATGCGTACACATCTTACTTTGTTCATAGTTTTATTATAATTATAAAGCCATAATGGTTTATTACCCACTGTTCATATGCACATTACTCTGCACTGCTTTGAGCACTTCTGGTAGATGTACTTGTACTTAAATGTTAACAATTGTTTGTTGCAGATTGTTTTCCCTGTTGACCAATTATTAAATCTACTGGATTAAGTTATTGTATTACAAATATAACTCTTCAACCAATTCCTAACTATGAATCCAGATTGCTCTGTGGGAGAATGTGAATCCATTCTGTTGAGCCCTCTCTTGTGTAACTTCGTTTTCTGGCTGCATGAAATGTTTGTGCCCACTGTTGGCAGCAGTGGGAATGACAGTCTGTCCCGAGTGCTGAAATATTCTCGTCTCTTCAGTGGTTGTAGGATCAATTCTTTATACAGCAGGGTTCCAACATGCACCTAATATCTGTAGAGTGGGCTAGATATTTTCACTGGTCATACCAGTGCACCTGACATTTATCAGGTCCTATTAAATGTAATACTGGATGTAGTGCTGCACGATTAATCTAGTCGCAATCGCGATGTTAGCTAGTGCACTTACATAACCGCACAAATGGCTGCGATTGCGATTTATTGTAAATATATGTGCGCGTGTGTCTGTAAACATTTCAACCGCTCCTCTCGTCTTTTTGGTAGCGCCCCTCGGCTCCTCTCACATTGTGTATGTCGCTGTATGTGTATCACAGAAAACCATTACTCATGTAAAACCCTCATATTTAGGAAAAACCTGGATGGAAAGAGAACAACGCAGCAGGATAACAGCTAGTGAAGGGGACATTTTCACTGTCGGCACTTCTCAGCAGCAAGGAAGGCTATATGAACATGTTTAATAAGAAAAACATGTAGTGTGAGACTCAAGGTAGCAGCTGTCCCCCAGCAGGATGTGACGCTGCCTGCCTAAACATACCACCCTGTCCCCCCGTCCAGGAAGGTTAAAGAGGACGCGTGTCCCTAACAGAGGCTGGCCTGCTGACTAGCTGACTTAATGAATGGGACACTAATCAAGCATGAGACACGTCGCCAGCTCAACATCTGTCAGAGCAGGAATGGATCACTGACCAACACAAGTTATGCATGCAATGCTGTGGCAGGGACATGGACATTCATCTGTGGTGTCTCACACACACGCACACACACACATACACTGGGATGACACACAGCTTCTCTCTCACTCTCTCACTCTTTTTGTCTTATTGGTTTCACATTGTACTCACTCTTTCTTTATTTCTTTGTCTCCAGTGGTGGACTCAGATTGCTCACTTCGTCAAGATCAGTTAATATCTTCTCACAATCCACTACCTGTCCGTACTGTGTGCACGGTGGAACAAAAGCAAATGACATACACAGCCAAGCTAGCTATGGTGGGCCCTTTGTTTACATCACCTCTGTTTAATTACCCGTTTACAGAGCCTAGGCTGTAACCCTGGTTAGTTTCAGCATACACACAGACAGATAGCAGATTGTGAGGAGATGTTCACTGATTTTGATAAATGTTGTGTGAGGTTAATTGTCTGGATGACATATTCCTTGCAGTGATTTGCCCGTGTCCTGCTGTCGAAATCTTGTCTGTATAATCCAAACCTATACATCCAGTTGAACACATCCCAACTCCGACACCAATCTAAAAAACATTATCATCTTTATTGGAATTACCCACCAATGTTAATACTGGGATACCAAGACATATAGAAACATTTTTGCAACACTGGATGGATGTTTAATTGCAGCCTATGGCTTATACTGTATGGGTTAATTGGTTTTCATTTCATTTTGAATAAATATATGCATTAGTGCATATGTACATAGGCTATATGAATATTTTTGTGAAACAGACTTTCAAGCCAAAACATTATGACGTCACACAGTAATGTCCTCAGTATACAGGAGTTGTCTTCAAGGCCTTTTCAGTTCAGTTTCACTACATCCCTATACAGGGCAACTCCACAAAATACACAGAGAACTGCAAATATACACTGTGAATCCAACACGTCAAGCTTCTTCATCTCAAAACAATGGAGGGAAATAACTGTGAGGATTTTGGCTTTCTGAATAATTATTTAACTGGTCAGTGGAGAGAATTACATTTGACTTGATGCTATGATAATAGTAAGCTATTGTGGACATAGGTGGACTACTTCATTATCAAGGGGAAAAATAAGAATACATATTCTATTTCGATATGAAGATGGAATATGAGACTCAGTGCTTCGTTGCTCCTGATCAGCAGTGATTGGACTAAACTGATGTTTCTCTCAGGGAAGTTCTGATGGAGATTAGTCCGGGTATAACAGGAACCCGGAGAACGTGCTGTATTTGTTGTTGTTCCCACCGTGCGCCTTGCCGCCGTCCAGTTTGACGTAGATCTCGTCCCCGGAGTCCAGATGTAGGACCACGCTGTTGCTGGCGTAGTCGTAGTTCTGGTCCGCGTCCTGCGCTATGGCACTGGCTCTGACCTGAGAGAGAGAGAGAGAGACAGAGAGAGAGAGAGATTTGACCCAGTGTTTGCCACCGCCCTGCAGGCAGACGCACCTGCTTCATAGAGCAGGACCGGCCAGGCAGAGGTGCACCCGTACTACTACTACTACTACTACTACTACTACTACTACTACTACTACTACTACTACTACTACTACTAATAATAATAATAATAATAATAATAATAATAATAATAATAATAATAATAATAAAAAATCGTGGATGGATTTTTAGATTTTGTGACTGCATAATTGCTCTCTATGCGCACAGTGGAGTGCTGAAATACAAACGACCAGATAACATTAATTAATTGGTTTAATCCGACAGTTCAAACCTACACACGGGGATATTTACCTGTCCGTTTTTGCATAGATCTGCCCACATACTTGTCCCGTCTCCGCCGCGCATCAGCACATGATAGGTGAAGTAGTAAATTCCAGACACTTGGCAAGTGAACTTTCCGGTTGTCGGGTCGTAGTGGTTCCCCAGGTTTGTGACAACGTCGTCGAACCTTAACACTTCGTATCCCTCGTGAGGGTTTTTCAGACCGACATAAAACGCAATCTTTGTCCCGCCGATAGCAGAGCCCAGCTCTGCATCAGTGTCGCTCCGCGCTGTGCCCATCACTACCCCAGGACCCCCGCTCCTCCCAGAGTCTCCTCTGTCCCCTGGCGGCCCTCTCGGACCCGGGGGCCCCGGTTCTCCTGGTGGGCCCCTCGGCCCGGGCTTCCCCGGTCGGCCCACCTCTCCTTTAGTCCCGTGAGCAAAGGCCGGGGACGGGACGGCGCTCAGGTCCTGCATGGCCTCCAGCGCTGCGGCGCTCGGTTTGCTTTGGTAAGGGTCACAGATCATCCGACACGTTCCCATCATCTCATAGTGTGCGTCGGTTCGGAACGTGTGGATCAGCAGCGGAATGGCGATGAGCAGAGTCAATACCATGACGACACCACACACAGCGGGCACCACTCTATGTCTCTGGAAGCTCCGAGAGGCACGCGCTAAAAAGTCCGTTTTGCTTTGGGACGTAATGGTGAAAGGTGATGGAGAGCAGAAAGGTGATGGAGAGCAGAAAGGCACGGGGAAAGAAGAGCGGACCAAAGCCGAGTCCCTCAACCCAGAAGAAGTGAAGAGAGAGAGAAAGAGAGAGTGGAGCCTGCAGCGTTAAGCGTGGTGCCACTGTCACTCTGCTTCACACAGCTGACAGCAGAAAGATGCGTTTTGGCACATGAGTGGACGCGGCGGATCTCCGAGCAGAATGAAGCTTCCAGCGCTTTTTGTTCGTCTGGAACAAGCGAGAGAGCTGACGTAACAAGTTCAGGGCCTGTTGCAATTTGGATTAAGACTGCGACAATAATCATGCTATCTTTATGGATGAATGATAAATCCCTCATGCTATCTTTATGGATGAATGATAAATCCCTCTGCACAGCCTCTAAGGAGCGGGATCAGGAAGCATTACTGACACCTGTGATTTCCAGCAGACTGTGAGATATTTCCTCTTTTTGTCCATCATTTTGAGAAAAATCATTTTACTGTAATGTCTATAAGACGGGCTAAATGAATGAATGTACGAGGATCATTCAAATGTACAATCAAGTTGTGTCCAAGATAACATAAAGCAATGTCCCTTAATTTTAAACCAACTCTTCTTGAATTTTACTCTCTCTCTGTTTCATTGAAACATAACTAAAACTAGTAGAGAGTCTTGACCTGTGCAACATTAACTGTCTCCTTTGTGCTTTGGAGACATTTCTTGGAAAAAAAGGAACTGAACCTTTGCTTGTTTCAGTTCCTTTTTTTAAGTTTAATTATTCTGTATTAATGTTTGTTTGGAACGACTTTGGGAATCGCACAATAATAATTTCTATGTACGCGTCCTGTGCTTACTGTGCAAAGGGCAATACATATCTTGAATCTTGAATTGCACATGATTATTAAAGACTATAGAATAAATGTCAATTATAGTGTTTTTCAGAGTTTCATTGATACCAGAGACTTAAAGTGGCTACGAGTAACGTTGTCGGTTGGCGGCCCCTTTGGACAAAAGCGGTAGTATTTTTATTACGCCAGCTGTCGTAAAGCTGTTTTCTAGCACGTGCCGGTGTTGCGCCGAAAGCTGTGACCTTGTTTTCTGTCCGCTGATAAGTATGTCAGTATGCTGAGCATTATTTCTTGCCCTGTGAATATAATGGCTAACTTTCTACGGAGTAGTAATGTATTGCGAAACGTTAAGTTTAGTTAGGTTGCTTTTTCTACTGTGTACGGCTGAGGACAGCCGTATTATAAATAGGGGGGAATATGTAACCGTCGGTTTTATACATGTAGCGCCACTAGGTGGCTCCTCCCTTTGTTTGTTGTGTAATGTAATGTTGAACATTAAGAAGAAGTACATGTGCTTCTCCGCTCTGCTAAAAGTCACTATGCAGCCTACGAGTGAAGTCTCCGTTTTATATGCTTTATTTTGTAAGGAGTTGGTGTAGGCAGGAATCTGGGACTATGTTCCTGAACGCATGTCTGCTTAATAGATATAGTGCCGTAGAGACCTGGCTTGATATGGTCAATGTGTAATAAAAGTACCGTGAGGAGAATCCCACAAATTGCCACCGAGTCTTCATGCTAACCGGAGCTGTTGCTATCAGACCATAACTACAACCCTTCCCTTCACCGTTACACCTAGAGGGCGCTGTTCTTATTCATTAACCCAGTCTCATAGTGAAATATAGCCTATGTAAAAACGTTGGTCCATTGCGCAAATTGTAGAAGTTTCTCAACATTGGCACTGAAATGGTCAGATTGTTAAAAAAAAAAATTTAAAGGTGAATAACCAACCCAGTTACCCATCACAGTGAAATGTGTAGGCTATACTTTTTCCACTGTTCAATCATTTAAATTGGAAGCAAACAACTTAATTATCTCTTATTGCAGGGCTGTTAACTACTATGTTTGAACTGTGGACCAACATAATTATTAAAACATTTCACAGTGAGACTGGGTCGTTGTATGCCTAGAGTCTATTGAAATCAGTTAAGAAATAAGAACAGCGCCCTCTAGGGTCACACATTCTGGCAGGTCACAGCTTTTGGCGCAACAACGGCCGAGTGTCAAATGATTAGGACGCCATATAGTGCATGTCCGTCTGTTGAAAGTGTGAGGGCACGGACTCTTTTCGGCTCTGTGAGAGTAGTTAGTAGTGACACTGCATCAATTAATGCCAGTCAGTGCCACACACACCTGATTGCAATGAGTTGATGCAGGTATACTAACCACTCGCACGGAGCTGAAAGATTCCATGTCCTCACAGAAAGCAAATTAACGAGAGACGGCAGTTAGTATGGATCACGATGAGGTTATGTGTTTATGTTGTTGTAAATAATGACGATGAATAATGGTCATCTGATGATGGTGAAGCAAAGTAAACGTTGTTTTAGTAGGCTACCGCTCATTCATTTAGGACTAAACACTGCAGTCTAGTTCACTCCCATGAAATTGTGTACAACACGTTGCTTGGCAACGCCCTCCCGCCCGTCTATCACTCTCCCATTTAGCTTTTCTTCATTGCAATTTTTTTTTTCTTTGATGGTTCAGCCCCGTTATCAGTCATTATGACGACAAATAACTGTCTCAAACAAGGCTCCCGCTCCCCTTCCCTCACCTGGAGGGATAGGCTTCTCAAAGCGTTGCTGCGCTACACTGAAATCTGCGACCAATACAAATATGTGACCATAGAGCCTGCATGCGCAAACCGAAAATCGGACTGGGTGTGCGACCAGACCAAATGCAGTAATAAAAACTATATAAACACGTCTTTCTTTGCACTGATGGTCTCGTTTGCTGTTAAAGGTAATTTATGATTATCAGAGGAAACATGAGGCTGTTTTAAAGATATTTAAATGTTACTCGTAGTGGCTTTAAAATAAATAATGTATTTGTCCTTGTGGGATCACTCAAGTGCTGTTCAGATTTGCTTTGACACACATGCTTTACCTTTTGTTTTTCCCTAATGGTGCTCTGCTGACCAAGTCACAGGCCATACCTCCTGTTAACAAAAGCAGGCGTATGAATATTGTGTGATAAGTTGCAAAAATCAACATGTTGCTGAATTAGAACATCCAGTAAGAGATTAAAGGCAGACAGACAGACCCGGCCTACCTTTGTGTTTTTGCTACACATTTAGTTTCCTGGCAGATCTCTGGTCATCTGGGCTCTGATTTGTGTCCCTCTCTGGAGGGCTCTCCATGCCTTGCACTGCCACCTTTAGTCAGAAAGAGCCTCTATAGTTGGAACCATCAAAAAGTTGGCGAGTGCCGATTTTCTGTTCATCTCATGTGTTTCAGAGGCACGGTTTGCCTTCTGTTGTCAGGATCTGCTAATCCTTATTCCACACATCTTGGACTTAACTTTTTCTCATCTCTCCCATACACACACACCTACACACACATACACACACACGTGTGGTAGGATGGCGTCGTACTATGGCTGATCCTGCACTCTGAACCCCTCCTAGGTGGAAAACTTGAGAGGGGATATGGGAAAAGACAAATTTGAATGTGTAAAATTGACTCAATGTACTAACTTAACTTAACACATACACACAGAAAGCCACCGAGCACCCATAGTACCACACTCAAGGGACCAGAAATAAGATCATTCTATGTTGGTAATTAGCATGGATTGGATAAAAAGTCTAATCAAACTCACTATCAGCTTGATTTTTATTTCATTGAATAATACAATCATTGTGTGCAGAAGGATTTGATGTCTTAGAGCAACATATTCCCCATTGATAAGCAGAGCTAATAGAGGATGACGAAGGCTTTGATTCAGTAACACACATCTTCTCTGTAGTCCATTATCAGTTTTAGATTATTCAACCAGGAATCATCACAACGTGAAAAAAAAGTTCCTTCATTTTGGAACTAAATGATATCTATTACATCATACTACATTCACTGGTTATTAGCTACACTGATATTATTATTAGCTACACTGATTAGCTTCCTGAACCTTCTCTAGCTGTACAGGTGGTTTTACAGCAGTATGCTATAATTGTGTTGAGAGGTTGTGGTTGTTCTACCATCCCTCCTCTTCATACTGTCTGTTACACAACACTGTCCATGAACAGGATCCCAATCCACAGTCCTCGTCCTGTGTACATCTTCATTCTCAGGTTGAGCTGAAGTTAAAATGAGTTATGCTGCTTGTCAGATCTTCTAACAGTGTAATCCCCTCCCTCCTCACCTCAGATGTTAGGGAATTATCTCTGACCATTTCTCTAACTCTGGGAAATGGACAATCAGACAATCATAGCAACTTCACGCACTGATAGGCCAAGAGTTCAGAGGTGAGGGAGTGAGCAGGACTGGAATTTCTCTCTCAAGCTCTCCTCTCTATTTCTTTACATAAGTATTTCCAATCCCTTTGTTTGCACAACACATCAAATCAAATCAGTTGTATTTGTATAGCCCAATATCACAAATAGACATTTGCCTCAGTGGGCTTTACATTCCATACAGTAGGCTGTGACACCCTGCCCTTCGACCGGCTGAGAAAAAATTCCCAGTAATCGGATCCACACCGTCTCGTCTCCACCAGGGAAGAGGACTGGAAGAGGACAAACAGACAGCCAGTGAGCGAAGCAAAATGAACATAAAGTGAGTGAACTTGCATGCGAGTAGAAAGAGTAGAAAGATGTGAGGCAATAGCAGGCGGGGAGCGTCCGTTCCTAGGACGGCTGCTTCCACACAGAACTCGGAGTCAGTCGAGTAGCATGGAGAGTGCTTGGTAGACAGAGGGAGAGAACCCCCGGGGCATCGCTCAGCCAATCATGGAAGATAGACAAAGAAGCCCAAATGTTAGGGAAATGGATGGATAGATATTCTATAAACAATTATCAGTTATGCGCAGTGTTTCCCGCACGTTCACGCTGCTGTCTTTCTCCGCCGCTGCTATAAAAATCCTTCTGCTCCTCATTTTCAATTATTATAATTTTTTTTTGGTACGTAGCTCCTTTTAGAAAATGGGCAGCGCGTAACGTAAATTGCGCAGCACGCGGCACATCATCATGTAGCCAACACATGAGCCAACATCAAAGAAGAAAAATAACCTAACAGCGAGTGTGGCAGTTGTTGGCAGTAGTACACGGTTGAAAAGTTTCATTGATTCTAGCAGCGAGTGAAGCGGAAGAGCGAAGAAAGTAGAGCTACAACGATTAATCGACGAATCGATTATTAATCGATTATTAAAATAATCGCCAACTATTTTGATAATCGTTTTGAGTAATTTTTTAATATAAAATTTCCAAATTCTCTGATTTCAGCTTCTCAAATGTGAATATTTTCTGGTTTCTTTAATCCTATTATGACAGTAAACTGAAATATCTGTGTGTTTTGGACATAACAATACATTTGAGGACGTCAACATGGGCTTTGGAAAATTGATCAACATTTTTCACCATTTTCTGACATTTTACGGACCAAAACACTTATCTATTAATAATCGATTAATCGAGAAAATAATCGACAGATTAATCGATTATCAAAATAATCGTTAGTTGCAGCCCTAGAAGAAAGAAGGAAAGAGGGAGAGAGAGAGGGAGAGAGTAAGTTGCTAAAATGTGTCGCTACATGACCATCAGTGTTAAAAACCCTCTGAGCCCAATCGTAATTTTATTTTATTTTATCTATAAACCGCAACCTCCGTTCCGTTTTTCCTCTAGTAGACTACATTGTGTGTGTGTGTGTTGTCGCTCTTTTTGGATCACTCATAGCCTTTACAGGAGCTTATATCCAGTCAGGAGCTTGTAGCCTAGGTATTTTCGGGAACTTTGAAAAATTAATCCATCCTGTTAGATCCGATGTTGTTCTTTATTGCCATATACAATCCGTTTTCATCGCGTATTTTAGTTAGGGATTCATGCTAATCACCTGTAAGCATGTGGTCATTAGCATAAATGCAGGGAAAAAGCCTATGGACTTTTTAAAAGAGCATGAATAGTTTCTATTATGTATAACTTATATTTATTTTATAATTTTCTCATCACTTTTTGACTCCCAAGACTAAGAAGAAGTGGTTTAAGCAAGAACAAGCTTAATCAATGTGCCTTTTTGTGTCATATCAATAAATAATTGTGAGATATTTTTTGCGTTTTTTACTGTCAAATTGATAATTTCCTACATTCAAACGACATCACTGCAGCACGCATATTCTGATAGTCCAGGTTGTGACCCAAATAAATGATAGCTTGACAGCTATGCATTATAGGGGTGATGAATACAATCTTAATAAGAGAATAAATCCAGGCAAACCAAAACATCTCAAAAATGGCTTTGGGCTCAGAGGTTACAGTTTTTGCCGATTGCTTACACACATGTTGCAGACTTTGGCCCAATGTGTCAAAACTTAACACACAGCTCGAATAGGACAAAGCACATGGAGATAATCTTCTAACTTATACGTCAAAATGAAGCTCTTGAAACAAAACCTAACAATCCCATTTCAAAACTGTTTTTAGCACCAAAACAATACACAAATGCACCTTTGAATTACTCTTTCCTAGCAGCAACAACACACAGATGGGCTTTATGCAAAACACAGCTGTATTCAGTACTTTGGATGGTTTTTGACTTTAAAAGTCTCATACAGATTTTTTTTTATGAAAGATTGATCCACTACAGTTGATCTAGACACATGAAAACAAAATGTAAACGCTTCAGATTTTTTATTTTATTTTGCCATTTCAGGTTTTTGCAAAAGTAAAACAAAACAAAAAAAGACAAAGACACATAAGAAATGGTACTACAAATGTTCTACAACACTATGTGTTGTAGAACATTCTAGTGGGAATAGGGGAATGATTGGAAGAGATTTAGGCAATGGATCCTGTCTCCTGTTGGCATCTGGCCACATCACCTCATCCACGTCACAGGCAATGTCCTCCCTTGCCAAGCAACGGGGGAAATATCGCCTTGAGTGCCGTATCCAACCTCTTGAAGAATTTTTTGGAAAGATTGATCCACTATATTTTCAATTAGACACATTAAAAAATACAGAAAAGCTTTGAAAAAAAGTTTATATTGCAATTTCATGGTTTTGGCCAACAAAAGAAAAAAACACAACGAATAGGTAGGATCACAGTTCAACAAGCAATTCAGTGTGTCACTATGAACTCTGAAACAATTACACTAAAATAAAAATAAATAAGTGTTGTAAGGAATGGGGCGAGTGGATTATGAATCCTTTGGATACCGCCTCCTGTTTGCGTCTGGCCACATCGCCTCATCGACATCACATGCAATGTCATCCTTTGAGAACCAACAGCGAAAATATTCCTGATATCCAGTCTAAATTACCTAATTATGGAGCTATTGTGTAGTTGGGCTGGACTCTCTGCCCAGGCTCCTATATTGTTAGGCCATGATCTATAACATGGTCCACTATAGTGACCCTGTCTCCATCTGTTGCCTTCTTTGTCCTTGTCCTCCTGCCACTCTCTCTCCTCCTCTTCCCCTAAATCTTACTGTACTGTCTCACAAAGAAGCTGAGCTCACCTGAAGTCTATTTGTAGTGCTAAGGCTCACACTGATTTGTATTCAATTAGTTTTATTTTGTATATTTCATGTGTGTAAGTCTGTGTGATTTTCCAAATTTAGTTGTGTTTCGTATTTTACATAGCCGTGTTTTCCCGATGATTGCAGGAGATTTCATTTTTGAACAATGTGTCTTATGTCAAAAACTGTGTGTAGTGTTTTGCAAGAAGTGTTTTGGAGAATTTCAAACACAGTGCAAAGCATAGTTTGTGTTTGTGGGGTTGGTGCTCGTGTTTAGGGCATGGTTACCAAAGTTAGAGGTTGTGATGCTTTGGGCCTAGCAACCACTATTAGTGTGTAAGCATTAGGCAAACACTGTAAAAGGCTTGTACAAGCTCTTAAGGGATGCACTGTGCACAATGTATATATACATAGTTAAATAATATATATTACATTTGCAGATGAGTCTAAAAAGCTGGGTGAAAAAGAAAGTCAGACGAGGACAATGGAGGAGCTGAGGTTAGTAAAGCAAATTAGGGAAGCAAACTTTCAAGCTAATGAGAATTTTCTTTTGGATTTGAATGCATAATGCTAGGTGATATTATTTGAACATTACAAATACATGTATATAGGGTAATTTGAAGGAAACAAATAAGATTTCTAGCATTTCTTACTTGTTGTTTACAGTTTTTCACAATTGCTTAAACACATTTCCTGATAGACTACCTCAATTTTTCAAAACCCTAAACACAATTTTCAAAACTCAAACACAAAATGCACAATCCTTCACTTCTCTTGCAAAAGCACACTCTACCCTCAAAACAATGTTAACTCTTCACTAAATGGTGTTTTCTTTTCAATTGACAAACACATACATCATATGACTAGACATTTCTAGCACTCATTGAACACTGGTGTGCAGAATGGAAAACACTATAGTATGAATGCAAAACACTATATGAATGTTTTACAGTATCAGTAGAATTATGCCTTTGGATGTAAAATATTACCATATACTAATGTTTTTACGTATACCCAAAAATAGAAAACACAATACTTTACAGTAACAACAAATACTTTATTTGTAACAAAAATATGCAGTCGGGATGAAACCGGATGAAATTAGAGATACAGTAACAGAAAATACTATAAGCAATAAACAAAACTAGGCTGCATCCTGCCTTCGGTCCCTGTCTGGCCACAGGACCTCATCTACATCGCAAACGATGTTCTCCCTGGCCAAGCAGCGGGGGAAGAATCGCCTACAATGGCGCATGAAGCCCTGACAGGCCTCAGCAATCACATCACCACATGCGTCCTCCATGGCTTGCAGCAGTGGGATCCTTGTCTGTGGATTCCTCTCGTACACCTTCCATCTCCAGGCGGAGAAAAACTCCTCAATAGGATTGAGGAAGGGAGAGTATGGAGGGAGATGCAGGACGGAAAATTCAGGGTGGACCCTGAACCAATCACGGACCAGAGCAGCCCGGTGGAAACTGACGTTGTCCCACACAACTACAAACCTGATGACTGCATCCTCCATTTGGTCTGGTTGAACAACATTGTTGTACAGAGTGTCCAAAAATGTGATGAGAAGGGCAGTGTTGTAGGGGCCTAGGTTGGCATGGTGATGGAGGACGCCACGGTGGTTGATGGCAGCACACATCGTTATGTTCCCTCCACGCTGGCCAGGGACTTGTCCGATAACATTTCTGCCCCGGCGCCTTCTTTTTTGCAGGTTGAACCCCGCTTCATCAATGAAGATAAATTCATGCAGGTCTTCTTCTGCATCTAGATCCAGAACTCTATGAAACAGATAGCGTGACAATATTACACATCAAGAGTGGTCAATAGAGTATAGCTATTGTGAAACATTGGAAAGGACAACATTGGATTACTGTAGTACAATACAGTAATGTGTAAAGGACACAGTTGTGGAATGTATAGGACTTACTTGCACATAGTCATGACGAATCTCCTTGACTCTGTCAGTGTTCCTGTCAAAAGGAACCCTGTATACCTGCTTCACCCTCATCGAATTGCGTTGGAGAACACGGTCCAGTGTAGACAAACTCACTGTTGCAATATTTTGGAAGACATTTTGGTCTGCAATGATTGCTTCTTTGATTTGGCGGAGGGTTATGACATTGTTCGCCAGCACCATATTGACAACTGCAGTCTCCTGCTCATCTGTGAGGAGTCTTCCTCTCCCACCACGGTGTGGTAATCTTGCAGCTCTGCAAAATATACAAATAGATACATTAGTAAAAGTACAGCGAGGTCCTTGCAACACTACTGTAAATGAATACTGTATTGATATGCAGTACTACAGTAAAGCGAGTAGGTTTCTTACCTATTTTCATTTCTGAAAGTCCGAATTATTGAGGCAACCGAGAAGCGACTCAAATTGGGTTGGACCCTCAGGCCAGCCTCCCGCATGGGCAAACCATGGTTGACCATGATCTATGACAGTGGCCCTAATCTCATCAGAGATTATGGTTCGCCACCTTCCGCCTCCTTGTCCTCTTCCTCCTTGTCCTCTTCCTACTTGTCCTCTTCCTCCTTGCCCTCTTCCTCCTTGCCCTCTTCCTCCTTGCCCTCTTCCTCCTCTTCTTCTTCCTCGTCCTCCTCGTCCTCTTTGTCCCCTTCCTCTCACTCCTCTCCTGTTGCCACCATCCATTGTTCTCTAAACAAACCAGATGCTCAACTGTGACCCTTCTATAGCAAATTGCTGATTGCTAATTGCACAACAGCCTTTTGAGTTTAGAAATTTGATTGGCAGTGTGTTCTGTGTGATCACCAAGAGAGAGAATTCAGGAAGAGTGTGCAATGTATAGAACATTGTGTGTAATGTTGTGAAAAATGTGTGTTCTTGAATGAAAATATGAGTCTAAGGCAGGAAATGTGTTTGGAGTTCAGCAGAATTGGTTAAGCAGTTGGTAAATTAGTTACAGATTGTGCACATTGTGTCTGATGTTCCAAAAAATGTGTTTAAACAATTGTGAAAAACTGTAAGTGCTCAAGTTTATTACAGAAAATACAGGTAGACCAAGTAAGGGAGGACAGAGAAGCAAGGAGAACAAGAGAGAGAGGGTGCAGTGGTAGATCCTGAGAGGTGTTTTGCCCATGATTGCAGGAGATTTCATTTTTGAACAATGTGTCTTATGTAAAAAACTGTGTGTAGTGTTTTGAAAGAAGTGTGTTGGAGAATTTCAAACACAGTGCAAAGCACTTATTGTGTTTGTAGGGTTGGTGCTTTTGTTTAGGGCATGGTTACAAAAGTCAGAGGTTGTGATGCTTTGGGCATAGCAACCAAGTTTAGTGTTTAAGCATTAGGCAAACATCTGTAAATAAATTGTGCAAAATTATTTTTGTTTAAATATTAATTTCTATACAAAAATGTCAAAATCTGTAAATGAAGACACAAAAGGCAAAGTTACAACACCAATAATCCTATCTACAGTAATACACAGGACTGTGTGAATAGGATTTAAGTGCATATTCTCCTCTCAAAGTGCACCAGATTCATGGATTCCGGTTTTCAGGCACAGACAAACCAAGACCGAGGCGGCCCCTCAGGCTATTAGTAATAACGCTATAAACACTGTTAAACAGTATGAACACAATTAACATTGATTTACACTCTTCCAATTTCTGCCAACACATAACCGGCACAAGCCCCCCAGACCCAGAGCCAGCCCCCCAGCACCGTGCCGCCAGAGAGCAAGCCACTAGTCCCGAGGAGGTCCGGAGCCATGAATAGAGAATAGACAGTATAGAATAGAGAATAAAGAATACACAGCCAATGCAGCACCGCCACGAGAACCAACCACAGCCGAGATCCCGAACGCAGCGACCCAAACGACCCGCGCAGACCCACCGGACCGGCCAACGAGGCCAGAGAGCAACTCCGGTCAAAAATTGCCTCATTATCTCATCACATCTCATCCTTCTGTATGACAGCAGGCTTTTCGTCCCATCTTCAAGTGTGGCCATTAAAAACAATTAGAACACTTGTGCATTTTTTTAAATAATAGTTTTTTCTCATTTTTCATGCTGCATTTGATAGTTTAGAACCGGGTCTGCTGCAAGGACTTAGCCTGGCTCCGCCCGCCCACCTACTTCCGCCCAAATTAAATTTTCCCTTCAGTAGTCAGTCTGGGGATGGGGCGTATTAGTGGGATTTTGCTCTAACACATTTCTGAGTGTCCAATCAGCGAACAGAGGAAGTGGCTGAGAACGATGACGTCGAAGTCGCGCTCCAGTTTCAGTTGAATGCTGCGTTCCTACTCTGAACTCGGAAATTTCCGACTTTGTAGTTCCGAGTTCCGACCTGTCTGTGTTCCAGTGCATCTGCTCGGGAAAGTATGGATGCCTACAACCTTTCTCATCCAAATAACTAAACGTTAGGCTCTAACAAGTTACCGTTGCCAGGTACCGGTAGATCCATAGACTACAATATGTAGTACAACTGGAACGCACCGTCAGAAGCCGACCAAACGTTATGCGATTGGTTGGCTAATCCAGAGTGGCACTGAGCAGATCCAATAGTTTTAAACATACACCCGCCTCCAAGTGAGTGAACGTTTGCCAATTACAGCAGTTCCAGACCTTCTGTACAAATTAAACGAAGTACGATGGTCTGGTAGCACCAGGCTAGCAACCACTACACCACAAGCATCACCCACTTGTGATTTTAACTGTGGTCCTACCACACTTTCACATGACAAAAATCACATGTATTTTACTGTAAAACTCTGTCTGCTCAACTCTTCTCTCTGTTCAAAATTGAATTATAAATGCAGGATCAACATACCAAACCCCATGAATCATGTTGAATCAACATACTCAAACCAAACCCTACTGTTGTCTGAGAGTGCTGTAACCTGATATGCACATTGACATCTGTCTGTGTCCCAACCCTTGTCTGCCTGCATGTTACTCCTCCTCTATATGCGATCAGCTGTGCCTAAGGTCAGACCTTGTTTATCAAGTGGCCTGCTCATTAGATTCAGATACTTAAAGTAGACAAATCTGTTGTATGCCTCCAGGACCAAAGCTGTGGTCATATATAGTGGCAGTTAACACAATCAGCTTGTCACATCACATTGAGTAACATCTACATTATTCACTATCTATTTTCTTAATGATAATGATGCTGTGTGTGTGTGTGTGTGTGTGTGTGTGTGTGTGTGTGTGTGTGTGTGTGTGTGTGTGTGTGTGTGTGTGTGTGTGTGTGTGTGTGTGTGTGTGTGTGTGTGTGTGTGTGTATGTGTGCTTCCTTCCACTCTCATCCATCATATATACCTTTGAGACATCCTGTTGATTCATCTTTGTGATAATGTGTTTTCTATTGCCATCTCTGCACAATGACTCCTGGGGAGTGGGTATAGGGCCAGGGTGTAGGGGCCGGATAGGAATGGTCTTCCATCTAAAATTGATCTTGTGTATATATAATAAACCCAGTGGTATTAAAATTTCAGAGACATGGTTGAATAGTAATATCTCCGATAATGAAATGAAACATGATAATTATGTTTTGTACAGAGCTGACAGAGGCCTTAAGGAGGAGGAGTGGCTACAGTTTCTTACAAACATGTCAGGGTTGATCTACTTTGATGTGATCCTAATAAGTGAAATGAAAGTATTTTGTTCTCCTTAACTTGGTAACTTGAGATGAGCTGCATTTTCTATACTTTTTAAAACATGCCTGTTGGGTTTTGGGGTTAGCACTCTACTGAGAATCTCCATTGTTGAGATGCAACGTCTTTTTCCACTCAGTCTTCTGTGTGACGTTGCTGCTCCACCTAAAAGGGAACAAATACAACACCATGGCCACAATATATTAAAGAGATGGAGAACATTTTGTGACCCCGCCCCCTGCTCTGAGGATGTTTTGTTCATAGTGTCGGCTTGAAATAATTTATAAAAAGCACCAGTCTTTCACCAATCAACTCCTTTAAAAATCCTGTGGAACTGACCATGTTTTTGTGCTTTCAGGCCATTTTCTTTCCATATCTAGAACAATAGAGGGCCTGGCCACTATCAATAGTAATTCCCAACTCAAGGGGCGGCTCCTACTTGTGCATTTCAAATGCCACTGCACGCAATTGGATAGCACTACAACCGATGAACAAGGTGAAGTATTAAGCCCCGTTCGTTTAGCGAGCAGCGGGATTACTGTTAAATTAAAGTTTTGCCGTGGTCGGTCGACAAAACAGAACATTCCTCTTACTTGCTAATGAAAGATTTGAGTGCTGTCTTCCAAATCATAATGGATCGAGGCCAAAGCAGTCTCAAACTAAAAAAACATACCCACAGCCATCTTTGATGTTTAATATCACGGCTTCGACGGCGCACTGTCGTCATCCGTTTACGTCCGCCCCAGAACACCATTAAGGGCTCTGGCCTGCCCATATCAGAACGATTGGATTGGTAGCTCAGGATTTCTTGACATATTTAATGAGCTTCAATGGAGAGTGTCCAGACCAACAAGCAGAGCAAATTTAATTTGCCAGCGCCTAGCGGCAGGTCTGGAGCAGGCTAGCTAATCGCTATATTTTATAGAAATGCAGACAGAGCCTGAAGAAGAAGAACAAAATAAAAAGGTCCGTTGTGATAGCCATCATCTCTACATTTGGTTTTCGGTTTTGTGGAGCCAGCTAACTCAAGGAAAGGGTTATGGTTAAGGGGTATGTCCTACTCCAGTGTTGGGAAAGTTCACTTTCTCCGTGAACTAGTTCAGTTTATAGTTAATTATTCAAAATTTTGAACTAAGTTCACAGTTGAAAAATTAACTAGTTCATAGTTATTTTTTTAAGGACAGTAGTCCTTAAGGTGCAAATGTTTTTCCATTTTAATAATTTTCAAAAACCTGGAAACAATTCACATCAAATTCCATTTCAGTCCATATTAAAAAGGAGCCTATAGAAAGCAATACTGGGGATGCCTTCATTTTTATACTTCGCATTTTGATGGGTGTTTTGTCCCCCCCAACGGAAGCTTGAGGGCAGTGCGACTCTGTGGCTGGTGTTGCCAGCTTGGGTGTTTTCCGCTACATATTAAGGCCTGTTACTGTGTGTTTTAGCTGGTTTTCTTTCAAAGGTTTTTTTTATTAAATGTCAGTAACGAAATTGTAGCACAATGAATACAAATTTTTTCCCCTTTTTTTCCCGAACATATTACAACTATCACAGGTCGGATCTACATTGGGGAACATACGAGCTAATTTAGTTTTAGATATGTGGATACGATGTACTACTTTAAATTGCACAAGAGTATGTCGGGCGCACATGGAGGTAGAGTGTATCCGATCCAGGACTGAATCCCTCGTGATCTGTGAAGGCAGAACCTAGGTCCTGCTCCCACAGGGTTCTTATAGCTGCTAATGAGGGGCTATGCAACTTCGACATAAGGTTGAAAAACACAGAAATTGAGCCTTTTAATGTGGGGTTTACAGAAAGAAACAAATCGACATGATTGGCTGGTGGTTTATAAGGGAATTGGGGAATTAACTTCTGCGTAAAATGCCTGATTTGCAGAAATCGGAAAAAAATAGTCTTTTCGATACCGAAGTGTTTTGTCAATTGAGAAAAACTAGCAATTAGATCATTAATAAATAAATCACCGATGCATTTTAAGCCTTTTTTATGCCAGATCTTGAATGCACCATCCACCGTCGAGGGAGTAAACAAATGATTAGCTGCAATTGGGCTGAAAAGTGAAAAATTCTGCATTCCAAAATTCTTCCTAAATTGGGTCCAGATTCGAAGGGAGTGCTTAATCACGGGACTACTGTTAGGAATAGCCGAAGAGAGTGGAAGTGCGGCGCTTAAGAGGGCCGATAGAGACAATGGGCTAATAGCGCTGGACTCCATTGTTACCCAGACTGGGGCTGAGTCGTCAAGGTGAAAATGCATCCAATACACTAAAGAACGGATATTAGCAGCCCAGTAATAGTATTGGAAATTAGGGAGGGCCATTCCACCTGTTTGTTTGGGTCTTTGAAGAAAAGCTTTCCGTAACCGAGGGTGTTTACCTTTCCAAATATAAATTATCATTAAAGAGTCAAGGGCCTGAAAAAAGGATTTGGGGAGAAAGATGGGGAGACATTGGAATAGATATAGGAACTTTGGGAGTAATGTCATTTTAATTGAATTTATTCTACCTATGAGAGAGAAAGCCAGAGGAGACCACTTCGATAATATTTGCTTCGCCTGATCCAATACTTTGAGGAAGTTCGATTTAAATAGGTTTTTAAAATTTCTGGTAAAACATACCCCAAGGTAACTCAGCTGATCTGTCACCACTTTGAGTGGGAGAGCTGTATAATCAAGTTTAAGAGCTTCTTTATTAATCGGAAAGAGTTCGCTCTTACTCAGGTTAAGTTTATAGCCAGAAAACTGACTAAAGACCTCCAACACAGAAAGTGCCTCCGGTAAAGAGGTGGCTGGCTTGGCGACAAACAAAAGTAAGTCATCGGCGTATAATGATACCTTATGTTCAATTCCTCCTCTCCATATCCCCTGAATCTGTTTGTTACCGCGGATGGCAATCGCAAGTGCTTCGATTGCAATAGCAAAAAGGAGCGGGCTCAAAGGACAACCCTGCCGGGTCCCACGGTGCAGATCAAAACTACTTGAGTATCGGCTGTTTGTTAATACTTTAGCTCAGTTGGTAAGACGTCCCCCTCCCAGGCCGGGCCCAGCAGCAGAACCGGGTTCGATTCCCACCCGCGGTCGTTCTCTGCATGTCACTCCCCTCTCTGCCCCATTTCACCTCTGTCTCTACACTATCAATAAAGCATAAAAATGCCGAAAAATATCTTTAAAAAAAAAAAAATTGTAAATTTTCAAATCAATTCGTCCAGACAAAGAAAATATTGTTTGGCTTTTTTAAGCCCAAATGCCATTATGTGCCCTAAAAACTAAAAACACAGACTGAAAACAGTCAAGGAAGAGCTGGTGCCTTTTGGAATATTAACAGTTCTCATTTACATTCAACTTGAAACAAAATTCAACTGACATAAAAAATACAAAGAAGTCTTCTGTAAAGATAAGACTACTTTGGCAAATTAACTATTTTCGTACAGAAAAATTATAATTTTTGCCCTCTCAGGACGGATACGAGATCTATAAAGTACATGCTGTTCTTATGTGCAGCGCGCTGTTTATTATTAATATAACGGCCCGTCCTCAGACACATGTACCAGATGGTTTTATACACATCGATCGCTCCATCAAGTTATCCAAGTCAGAGCTTTTTGTATCCAGAGATCATTATTTTAAATCAAATCAAAATCAAATCAGTTTTATTTGTATAGCCCAAAATCACAAATAGCATTCGTCTCAATGGGCTTTACAGTCCATACAATATGATACAGTATGGTACAATATGACACAACATGATATAATATGAAACAATATGACACCCTGCCCTTACACCCTTAGCTCGGCTGAGAAAAAACTCCCAGTAAAAAACCCTTTACCGGGATTAAAAAAAAAATAGAAGAAATCTCAGGGAGAGTTGACAGAGTAAGGGATCCCTCTCCCAGGACGGACATGCTGCAATAGATGTCATAAGTAGAGAAAAATCACGAAGGATTTTGATCATTGTCCAGATGTTTAGATGGTAATACTAAAGTAAAGTGCAAATAGTATGGATGCAGGACGAATTCAGATGATGCCAGAGGATCCACACCGTCTCGTCTCGTCTCCACCAGGGAAAACTAAGGTTTCCAGCACCGGGATTTCACCCCACGTCTCCAGGTGGTATCTTTAACCACTGCAGCATCTTACGCGTAGGCGATCCATTCTCAGATGTTGCCAGAGGGGAGACCAGATCCACACCATCTCACCACGACCAGGGAAAACTGGAAGAGGACAGACAGCAACCAATGAGCAAAGCAAAATTGAATTTAAAGATTGAACAAACAAGCGAGTAGAAATAGTACTATCCTGATGGACGGTGAAACAGTGCTGATGTGAGGCAACAGCAGGCGGGGAGCATCCGTTCCTAGGACAGCTGATTCCACACAGAGCTCAGAATCAGTCGAGCAGGTAGACAGGGGGAGAGAACCCCCAGGGCATCGCTCAGCAATCATGGAAGATAGACAGAAGAGCACAAATGTTAGAGAAATGGTATCAGTTATTTTATTTTGCGTCGGCAGGACAATTACTCAGTGGGAGGACAACCGGTACTCAGGCTCTGACAAACCGAGACCGAAGGCAGCTCATCAGGCTGATGATAATAACGCTATAACAATGTTCAACAATATGAACACAATTAACATTAAATAACATTGATTTACACTCTACCGTTCCCCACCGACACACAATCGGCGCTAGCCTCCCAGACCCAGAGCCTGCCCCCCAGCACCCCGCCCCCAGAGAGCACGCCCCAGTGCGGCACTAGTCCAGTGGAGGACCGGGGCTGTGATTTTAAGTGTGTCTTTAGAAAATGTCTTGTCAAATGTTGGTGTAGGCTACTGTTTCCTTATCACCGGACTGCCTAGTCCCGCTGTGTGTTGTTTTGGGATTGTTTCCACCGCCGTGCGTAAAGGCAGCATTAGAACAGCTGACGGGAAGAAAAAGAAAAAGACTCTCGCCTTTTTATCTCTCTCCCTCTTTTATTAGCCCACACCTAGGCCTACACACATTCATTCTCATACATTTTCTCAGTATGTTGAAGTAAGGCAGCAGACGTTTAAATGTTTCACCGTCAGGATCGCCGCCAGTGCGCTTGCTTGTGCGACTGTCGTCTGATGTAATATAAACTTTACAATTGTTGCAAGTGGCAGTATTGTCGTCTTTTCAAGTGAAATACAACCAACATTTAGAGCGCTTCTGTCTCGACGCCATGTTGGCTGCGTTCTGAACCAAAACAAAGCAGCGCGTGTGTGAAGTTATGATGCATTTGCAACGAGCGAAACTGTCAAGCAGAATCGTTAAGCAGGCATGATGGCGATTCCATGGAATTGATTGACTGGGCACCGGGTCTGAAGAAGAACATGACGGTGAATCATTCAAGGTGGTATGTAGATCCTCAAACAGGTGCCCACACACAACACATTGAAAGAACCTGGCATAGCATAAAAGAGCAAGTTGAGAGACAAAGAGGTAATCGAACCGAGCGCTTATTGTCTGACCATCTTTGTCTCATTGAGTGGTCTGAATGGCTGGGCAGGAAACATAGAGATGGCCCTGTTGGTAGGCTCCTACATGATGTTGCTAAGCAGTACTGAGTAGGCTAAAATGGTGACAAGAAAAGAGTAGTCTACTTGTTTAATTGTTTTTTTATTCTTTTTTATTTACTATTTTAAATGAATAGTCCAGTCTTAATCATTGCACACTGGAATCGATGTCAGACAGCAAACACATGTTTACAATTGCACAATGCTATGTGATTTGTTTTAGATGAAGAAGAATATTGAAGTTCTGAAGTTGTTAAAAAGTAAATACAAATATATTTTTTCAAAAGAGCTGTCTTAAAGTGAGTTTTGTGCTTCATCGCTATAACATTGTATTTACATGTAGTTTTTTAAAGGTGAAGTAAGCGATTTATTTATGTTAATATAAGTGTTAAATCGCTCTTTATTCAGACAGTGATCACTTAAATAGTGTGCATAAAGCCGATCTCTCAATCACCCGCTCTGCATGTAATCGGCAAATAAACTTTTCGGGGATCCCACTACTGATAACCAATCAGAAGAGAGAACGCTACAAACCGGCACCCGTCTCATTGACGGTGCACGTGCAGAGCACAGATGGGTGAATGTGTATGTGCCTACAATGGCGGAGCAGGTAAAAATCCTTCCCAATGTCTGTTTTGATGGTTTTTATGATCTGAGATGATGCTAGATAACTCGCTGCTTGAAGACCGCAGTGCATTAATGTGGTGACGTAGGGAGGGGACTGTTAACTGCAGTAACTGACAGGAAGTTAGCTAAACTGACCATTCCGCTTACTGAACATGTAAATTCACATTTTATCACCCTTGACAAAATGTAGTACTTATTAACTGTTAAAAAGTGTATATTAAAGGATTTATTAAGTTTATAAGCATTGTTCCCACTTTAGATCAGGTACTTGCATAATGCATAATTAACTGCTAATAGATAAATGGTAGAGATGTTGTGTTCTTCATAAAGCAACAAACAATGCTTAGTAAAGGTTTAACAATGACATCATAGGCAAGTTAATAAGACTCAATAAATGGGTTCGTAATGCTTTTATTAACAACCATAAGAAACTCAAAAGACTGCTATTAAGCTATCAATAAATAATTAACAGGTTTTTTTATAAGTGCTTATACTTTTTTTATTTTTTATTTATCCTTTATTTAACCAGGTTAGTCTCATTGAGATTAAAATCTCTTTTTCAAGACAGACCTGGCCAAGATGGACAGCAGAACACAGTTACACATAAAACACAATATAAGTTTGATATTAAGTACAGTTGTAAAACATAAAAATAAGATTCTTAACTAAAAACATTCACAATTTCCGATGGAGTCCAACTTCAAACTCTTAACAACAGCCTTAAATTCGTTTAGAGTTACTAGGTCCTGAAGCTTAAGCTGCTTCTGCAGGTTATTCCATGATGACGGCGCAAAAAACTTAAAAGCTGTTTTACCCAGCTCTGTACGAGCTTGAGGAACAGTCATGAGCACCATGTCCTGAGACCTTAACGCATGGGGGACATATTTTCTGGACATATACGATGACAAATAACAAGGGAGTTTACCTAAGATCGCCTTGTAAATAAAAACATACAAGTGACTAAGTCGTCTCATAAAAAGAGAAGGCCAGTTTACTCTTGAGTACAGTGTACAGTGATGGGTTAAGGCTCTGCTGTTTGTAATGAACCTCAAAGCTCCATGGTATACAGTGTCCAACATATGTAGACAGTGAGCTGATGCATTCAAGTACAACAGATCACCATAATCAAGAACCGGCAAGAAGGTAGCTTCGACTAATCGTCGTCTGGCCTCGAGAGAGAAACATGATTTATTCCTAAAGTAAAAACCTAACTTTAGTTTAAGTTTTTTCACCAGGTTTTGTATGTGGGTTTTAAACGAGATGTGGTCATCAATCATAAATCCCAAGTATTTGTAAGTAATTACAACCTCAATTTCATTACCTTGGGAAGTTAAAATTTTCTGATTTAACACAATCTTTCTGGAATTTGAAAATACCATAAGTTTGGTTTTATCAGCATTGAGAACAAGCTTCAGTTGACAAAGCTGAGCCTGCACTTGATCAAAAGCACTTTGCATATAAACAAAAGCCTTACTGAGCGAGGATGCACAACAATAAATTACACTGTCATCCGCATAGAAATGGAAAGCTGCATTTGGGACATTTTGTCCAAGGCTATTAATATACAAAGTAAATAATAGCGGCCCCAGAACTGAACCCTGGGGAACTCCCTTACGCACTGTAAGCATCTCTGAAGTAAATCCATCAAACTGAGTAGCCTGAGTTCTGTCAGTGAGATAGTTGACAAACCATCCCACAGTATGATCAGAGAAACCAATCTTAATAAGATGCTGTATCAGAATGTGATGGTCCACAGTGTCAAACGCTTTAGATATATCAATAAAGAGAGATACACAATGTTGTTTTTTATCTAGAGCTTCTATGATGTAATTTAAAACTTTCATGGCAGCAATAGTGGTGCTATGATTTTTTCGGAACCCTGATTGATGTACAGATAATATTTGATGAGAATGGACATAATCTTTAACCTGCTCACTAACCAGGGATTCCATGACTTTTGATAACACTGAGAGGTTTGAGAGTGGTCTGTAATTATTTAAAATGTTTGGATCCCCTCCTTTTAGTAGGGGTAGAACATAAGCAGCCTTCCAGATCGTAGGGATTTTGTTTGAAGCCAATGAGAGATTAAGGGTGTATTCACACATGCCGTGTTTAGTTCGGTTGAAACGAACTCAGATGCACTTCTGCCTTCGGTGCGCATCTTTCAGGCAGGTGTGAATACAGCAATCGCACTCTGGGGCGGACCAAACAAACGCTCCGAGACCCAGCTGAAGAGGTAGTCTCGGTGCGTTTCCAAACGCACTCTGCTGCAGTTCGTTTGTGATGTGAATTTGTCCGGACTCGATCCGACCCAAATGCAGGAGGCACTGTGCCTTTTCTTTCTTTTCTTTTTTAATAAATAGCCGTCAGTTTCACATTATGGGAAAGTGTTGTTGTCGCCATTATTAGGACGATAAGTTGTGGTTTGACCGGGAGCCCAGAACAATATATTACATTTGATCGAGAGGACGCATAAACATGCTGAATGTGTTCAGCGATCAGATGAAGGAGAGGGGAGCGTCTCTCGCACAGTGCCAACAGGTTCACGCTGCGCAAGAAATGTGTGTTTTTATTTTGCTTCCCATGTACGGACCGTCAATACCCCGTGTCAGTTTGGAGCTGAACTGCGCCGACCCAGCTGATACACAGCTTAATCAGCTGAGTGTCATCTTGAGCCTATTCTTCTCGCGTGATGCGCGTCCAGCACCAAAACTACAGTAAAAATTATGTTTCACATTGTAGGCTACACGCCACATAACATGGCATTGACATAGGGCTACACATTATAACCATATGAAACAACAATAATCCGATGTTTTTCCTCTTTATTTATATGTTAGATGCAGGCCATTTTATTATTTTTAACCCCATATTATATCAATGATATATATTTCGCAGTTTTAACTTCGTGCTTCCTGTTTCTCTCCACCCCAGAATGTCTGTCCAATGAATGAATAACCTCAGATCACGTGTGGTTTTGCTTCGTAATGCTGGTTCACTTGCAAAAGGGGCAATATGAAAGTGGACCACACCAAACAAAAAAATCAAAACTCTATTTGGTCTGGACCAAAGCAAGTGAACTAGCGGACTTTCCCAGTGTGAATACACCCTAAAAAGATGTGTCAATGGTTCAGCTATTAGGTCTGCTGCTAATTTCAAAAACCTTGGTTCCAAGTGATCCGGACCTGACGGTTTTCTAGGGTTCAAATGCTTTAAGGCTTTGTGAACCTCAGCAACAGTAAAAGGGGTAAGATTACAATACAAGTCTTATAATCTC
Organism: Hyperoplus immaculatus; assembly: GCA_949357725.1. Classification (NCBI taxonomy): domain Eukaryota; kingdom Metazoa; phylum Chordata; class Actinopteri; order Uranoscopiformes; family Ammodytidae; genus Hyperoplus; species Hyperoplus immaculatus. Next base: position 2,034,697 of record OX442361.1, read on the forward strand.
ACAATAAACATGTATATTATTATTATATTATTATTAACACTTATATAGTCTTATTAACACAAATGAATGTTAATAAGCAGCTACTAAGGTCCTTAGTACATATTAACTAAGGCTTATTACAAGGACCTTAATATAAAGTGTTATCCAATATAGTAGTGGTGTCCTTAGAGCAGAATGGCAAGGGATAAAAACAATGGCATCCATCAACCAGCAAACCTGTGAGTCCAGACAACTCATCAGCGTGACTGGTTGACTGGCCAAATGCCAAATTAGTTCTTTTCTTGGTTTGAAAGGTCAGACTTCTCGTCTAATGTAACCACATTAAGGGAGAACTTACCACCTCAAAATGAGGCTGTGAATATCTCGAGAATGGGTCACAACTGTATCTAAGACGGTAAAAAGACCCTGATGCCATTTGTGGACATACATTTTATTGCTAATCAGCTAAGGGAGGTCTTCTCAACTTATTCCAAATACCAACAGCGTGGTAAGTATCCACTATGATACCTATATGGAAATAAAAAAATCCTAAAGGACTAAATGAATTCAGACCAGTGGCACTTACCCCCCCTGTGATGAAATGCTTAGAAAAAATCATAAAATACAAAAACAATCTCCCTAATTGATGGCAAATTATATACGCTGCAGTTTGCCTAGCAAGTCGGTAAAGGGGTGGAGGACGCAAAGCTTTTTATCCTGGAAAGAGTGTTCAAATATCTTGAAAACCAAATTTTGTCAATTTTAGTTCAGCTTTGCAGCCACACATTTTAATCGAGCGATATGATACCCATTTTATTTGACCAGATTTTACTTTGACTTTTTTACTTTTTAACAGATAAAATCCAGCAGGTTCTCATAAACGGACACATGTCCACTGTCACCACATCAAACACCACACTCCTCAGGCCTGCTCTACCCCTTTGCTGTTTACCATATACAGATAGCTGCCGGTAGGAAGGAAAGCTATCTCCTCAAGTTCTCTGACAACACCGCCCTGCTGTCTCTGCTTCAGGGCCCCCAGTCTGATCACAGTGGTGCCCCATCTGCATCTGTTAAATGGTGCGATGATACAGTAGATTTCAGGGAAGGCACCGTGGAACCACAAGCCAGTTTCATACTAAAATATTTTTGCTAAGGAAGCTAAACTCCTTCGGTGTCTGCAAGACCACTTTATGTAACTTTTATCAAACTTTTATGGACAGTAATTTGTGTGCTGGTTCAATGGGTTGACTGTAATAGACAAAACACTGTCTTAATTACATTGTTAAGGTCTGCTCTGAGAACACTGGAGTCCAACAGAAAGACCTCAGCTGTCTGAAAGTAACAAGCAGTCCTGAAAGCTGAAAAAATAACTTTTTCTGCTTTTACCAGTGAATTTGTCACTTGCGTGTTGATGCTGATGTTGAAGTATGATTGTTGTTGTTAGTTATGTATTTATTCATTGTATTAACATGAATGGGATAGGCTGTAAAAATTATTTGGGGGATAAATAAAGTATTCTAAATCTGAATCAGGCAGCACAACTCACCACTTCCCTCCTTTGCAGGTCTACTATAGAAGGCCTACTAGGCTACAGTATAACACTGTATAGCATTGGTTGACACTCTAATGGTCTTTGTATCTGTGTCACTCTTGTACAACCTTTGCATTATCAGTTGACTGAAGGACAAGCTGCTGGCATTATCTATAGCTGTCAGTTGTGATGCTTTCAGTTGCTGTCGGAAATATTTTTGTTGCGCATAAACCTTTGGAATTACATTAGCTACATCTATGTATAATTAATCCACGACATGTGGTCTGATCTTCATCAAAGTCACCATAATAGACAGGTGCACTCTATGTAAACTAACAGCAATCACTTTTTTTTTAAATTGGCACATTTAATAAATAAACTCATTATTACAACTCTAAATATAAAACCTTTTGTGAACAACCTTTCCAAATCACCTCAAAATAATTACAACTCAGATAATGCCATCAGTGGGTTGAAGTGCAGTTACTAGTGATTAGTTGTGCCTTGATCTGTATAGGCCTAAACCATTAAAATATTGGTTACAGACATCACAAGCTGAGATGAACCATCCCATCTTCATGCTTTATCAGAGCAGCTTTAAGAAGAACCCCTTTAGGTCTAGTTTCTAAAACAAAGGGTTCACTTTCTTTTTCCAAACTGACTTTGAATGTTAAAGCAAATAGTTCAAGGAATAGGCTACGCACACACCGTCCTAAACATGTCAAGAGTCCGGTCAATGTTATAAAGCTTAGAATCCTACATAATCAAACACCCTTGGGCCATGGTGCGATTAAAGAAAACTCCCCAAAAAAACTTCAACAGAGAAAAAACGTAAGAAACCTCAGGAAGTAGGCTACAACAGAGCAGGGATCTCCCATGACGGACCGCCGTGCCATAGACGTCTCTCAGACCCCTAAAAAATCAAGGTATGAAGATGTAAAAAGAAGAAAAGAAGAGACTCATGCCATGAGGTCGGAGTTCATTAGCAGTACGTGAAGGCAGCAGTGGGCGGGGCATACGGTCACGTAACATGCATGCGTCTCTCTGTCCTCTGATATGAACGAGAAGCAGTTACAGAAGAGTCGTTACATAGCCTATATGGTGAACTTTATGGACGAGGGAAGAGGTAAGCCAGATAGGCTATGTTGGTATTGTGTAGCGGTAGCCTATATTTTGAAATGGCGACGTATTTATTATTTAATATTTGGACTCTTGCGTGCTGCCAGGCTGCTGACACATCTTACACACATCGGTATTTTGAATTCTGCTTGCCTTTATGCCGCCGCTCATTTCAGCTGACTTCTTTATCGACTTTCACAGCATTTATTGATATACCCTCTCTTTGACGTGAACTTCTTACAAATAGGATCAGTTTCTAACATCATATGTCGTGGGAATACAGATCAAAATGAGCTTTAGCATTGTGTAGTCTCCGTCAGAACTGTAACTGTAGGTCAACAACATTGCCGAAAATACACTGCCATCTTGTGACATGATATGGTAGCTACATAGGCGTAGGCTACCCCCATTTAAACTGAACTCTTGTACTTCTTTGGTGTTCTTCATGTAGGTTAACACAGAGTAAATAAAGTGAAAGTGAGTATGGATGGTTGAATAGAGGTCTCTCTCTGCTTGAAGGTGTTACAATGTGCTTTTATCCACCTTATTCACTTCCCATATCTAATAAAGTCATCATCAACATGTGGAACATTTGGAAACGCTGTTAAAATATTGTGAATAGGCCTACATTTGACTACAGATCTATATAGGTGATTACAATAACAGCTTTTGGTTATATTGTTCCAAGATCATATTTTAAAGAATGGTGGTAGGCTAAATATTGCTCTTTGATGTGGCATTTCTGTTTGAGAGTGGACTATTTCATTATATTATTCATAGCATTCATTCATATTGACATTAACATAATTTCACAACTACAATGTCCCCATTCAGAATAGCTGATTCATTCTTCTGAGAATAAAAGGTGAATCTGGCAACATCTTACCTTACCTTTCCAAGGACTAAAATGTTATCTCAAATTAAACTGTAAATAATATCATAAGATTATTAAAAGCATACCAATATATTTTATTTTAAAAACACATCTTCCTGGCTGACTGACTTAAATCTAAAATCCTTTCCCTCTCAATAAATGGATGATGATAAGAAAGCTTATTTTGTGTTGAATACTTTAATATCAAATTCTTTATCCATTAATGTGGCCTGAATGTATTAAGACACTAGACTTATTGGTGTTTTATGGGAGAACTAGCACTGTACTGCAAATCACTGAAGTAAAAAAGAAAGAAAAAACCACTGCACATTATCCATGCCTTAGAATTTTAGAAGAGAGCCCTCTGCTATCTTATTCTTTATTCAGTACATTAAGTTACTTTGCTATGAGAGTTGGTAAGGCCTGATCCTCATCATCACACCTCCATACCAGTGAGCTCATGACAATTATCATTTCATTATAATTACAGTTCCACTAACCAGAGGCATGATTTGCTATCCAAATACATGTGTGTTACACTCCTAGCAGGCTTTGTGTCCGTTTTAAGATTCTTCTGTCCTCTCTCCCCTAGCAGGCCAGCATGCAGAGTGAGATGGAGACCCCCTTGTTGCGCGGTGCCTCCTCCTCTCCCCGGGGCCCTGTGATCTCCATCATAGGTTCAGGAGACCTGTCGCGCTCCCTGGCCGTGCGCCTGCTGTCCTGTGGGTTCAGGGTGGTGGTGGGGAGCAGGGACCCACAGCGTGTTCCCAGGGAAGGCTTTCCTGAGGGGGTGGAGCTGCTGTCCCAGAGGGAGGCAGCACACTCTGCAGAGAGGCTTGTGTTTGCTGCAGTCTACCCAGAGCACTACCACACCTTGCTGGGGCTGAGAGAGGCGCTGGCCGGGAAGGTGCTGGTGGATGTGAGCAACGCCAGCACACTGAACAGCAGAGAGCCGTCCCATGCAGAGACACTGGCACAGCTCTTCCCACAGAGCAGTGTGGTGAAGGCCTTCAATGTGCTGTCTGCCTGGGCACTGCAGGTCGGAGCCCATGATGGAAGCAGGCAGGTGAGGTACAGGTGACATAGGATTCAAGACCACATTTAGGTCAGGCTGAGAAGATTAAGACCAAACTAAAAAAAAAATTTTTGAATCATTTGAGAATACAATGATTTCATAGGATTTACTTAAATATCTATATGGTGGTATGGTATATAGAGTAGGGGTGTGAACGTTTACAAAAATGTCTAACTGGTTACGTGTCAGATTTTTTTTCGTGTACTTGGTTAACCGTGACCTGATTAATATAGCCTATCGCTTTCTACATGTCCACGTTTATGCAGGCTGAACATGTGTTATAAAGTTCGGGCTACTTACAAGCGTAGTTCACGTCAACCGGGTAACTTTAATCTTACATCACACGTCCGTGGCCCGACGGTGACTCCCCGTGTGTGTTTGTGTGCATGCGCATGTGTGTCTGCAGTGCCGATAGACACACTCACACACACACACACACACACACACACTGAGGGACAGACAGATTCGGCAGACTAGCTTTTATCATCCCCAAGTAGTTTGATATTCAAAATTAATAAATGCGTGTCTCCAGAACATATTTAGAAACTTTAATAGAAAAAAAAATTAAAACGGTTTTCGTTTATTGATTTTTCCTAAATGGTTATGATTTACTAACCGGTTACACATGCACACCCCTAATGTAGAGTATATGACAAAATAGTTTAGTAGAATAATCTTGACACCAGTCTTGATGTAGTTAGATGATGATATTGTAATGGTCAAGGTTCTGTATTGTAATTTTTTTGTGTACTTGTGTACATATAAAAACTAAATACCGTTTCTCCAGTCCGACAGTGCAAAACAGACAAACATCAGACATACACTATAATGCAACATTAAAAAGATTCTAGTATAAAACATAAAAAAACATCTCAAGTTTTGTTTTTGTTTTTTTTTGGCATCAGAATAATATGAAATGACCAGCAAAAAACAAACCAATTATGAATAATAAAATGTGTAAAAACAATAATAAAGTGCCACAGTTAGCAATTCTAACAATTTTAACTATTATTATTACGTGCGTGATTCTGTGCCATGGAAACTCCTTGGTCTCCAGTTCCCCTTTAACATGAAAGTGGTCATTTCCCATACTGATGCAAAGCCCCTGTAGCCTAAAGGCCTGTCTACACCAAAGATTCACCACGCAAGCAGATGCTTTAAGAACGTGGCAGGGTGCAGCAGGGTGTATCAGGGTGCAGCAGGGTGTAGCAGGGTGTAGTAGGGTGCAGCAGGGTGCAGCAGGGTGTATCAGGGTGTAGCAGGGTGCAGCAGGGTGTAGCAGGGTGTAGCAGGGTGTAGTAGGGTGTAGCAGGGTGTAGCAGGGTGCAGCAGGGTGTAGCAGGGTGTAGCAGGGTGTAGTAGGGTGTAGCAGGGTGCAGCAGGGTGTAGCAGGGTGCAGCAGGGTGTAGCACGGTGCAGCAGGGTGTAGCAGGGTGCAGCAGGGTGTAGCAGGGTGCAGCACAGTGGACTGACAGTTGCACCGTGGCTGGTGCCGGTGCAAGGAGTCGCCAAAGTTTGAACACGTCAAATGGACAGGTCCAGTTTTAGAACGCACGGTGCAGTGAATGGGCTGTTTGCCGCCCCCTACCTGCTGGCTCTTCCCCACGTTTCCCCGGCCTTGCTCCGGCACAGCTGCAGTATGACACCAGATCATTCAGATTATTTTGAAATTCTTATTTATTTTTTAATTTTTTTATTAGATTACATTTTCTACCAATATCGAATTTACAATCCTAAATATAAATAATCTAACCCCATGAAGATGGAAAGATGCCTCTGTAAGTGAGTAGCGTAAGTGTGTGTGGTAAATTCACAAGTGTGAGGGTGACAGGAGTGTGTGTGCGGTGGAGTGACAGAGTAGCGTATGACTACGGCTGTGCAGAAAGCCAGAGGAAGAAGATATGGGCTATCAGAGGAAATGTACAATGTGTTTATAGTGAGTTATTGTCGCTCTTCCACCTTATTAGCGTGTTCACCCCAGGTCTAACGTTTTAACACACATCCTGTGTCCCCCCCCCCCCCCGTAGGTTCTGATCTGCAGTGACTGCTCCCAGTCTAAAGCTCTGGTGGTGGGGCTGGCCCGGGGCCTGGGCTTCAGCCCTGTGGATCTGGGGGGTCTGTGTGCATCCAAACACATAGAGCAAGTCCCTCTGCTCCTCTTCCCCTCATGGGAAGGACCCATTCTGGCCACCTGCCTCCTCTTCCTCTTCTTCTATGGATACAACTTCATCAGACACGTACTGCTGCCTTACCTCCAGCATGGAGAGAGCAACTTCTACCAGCTCCCACTGGTCACAGTAAATGAGACACTGCCGGCCGTCGCCCTGGTTACACTGGCTCTAGTCTATCTACCAGGTAAACAATAGTTATTTACGGCAAGAGGTGAATGGGGATTTTTTTTATCTTATAGAGATCATAATGAAACTTTGCCAGTTGATTAATAACATTAAAGCAACTACTTTTTGTATTACAATTTTTTCAGGAATTAACAAGTTTCGCAATACCTTAATAATTATGAGTACAATTCATGGAGTATATAAAATGGATATAGCATCTGGGCTGACCTCAGTTATTCCAACTGCATCCAATTCTCCTGGCTTAAGCGCGTCGCGATTTTGTGAGATTTTTACCCCGCCTTTTCCTCTTACCGAAAAAGGACATTGATGTGACGTCGGGGGGAGGGAGATATGCCCATCTAGCTGACGTATAGAGCTGTTAAGCGGAAGTGGCGGAATTACGGGGCATGGGACCTCTCGGCTGAAAAAAAATGAATGGGAGTCTATGGAAAGTAATCTACTATTTTCTGGTCCCAGTCATTAAATGCCTTGGATTACATATATGTTTTGTATGGGTCTAAATGATCATTTTTCATGTGAAGAGTTTGACGGTATGTTGTATGATTATTCGTCTAACGGCTTTTGAAAAAATGTTACGAGAACAACTACAAGTCTTGTCGCCTCTGTGACGTCACCTCAACACATTCCCTCCATTTCTCGACTGACAGTGCTAATGCTAATGGCTGGCGTGGACAACGCCAACAATCTCCCCACTCGAGAAATTGAAACTCTCCACATGTCCACTTGTGTAGTGGTTTTCGCCACGCTGAAGACTTTTGTCTTGTCATTGAAAGAAGGTGGTAAAGTGCATTAAAGACACAGCCATGTTTCTGAGCTAAGCGGGTGCCAGTGGTGGTGACGTATATCATAAGTGTCAAGAGCAGCGAAGAGCTGTAGTCCACAAAAGCGCTCTGCACAAAACCTGACCGTATCCAGCTTCTACTCGCTAAATTGTTCCATTCTTTGCACGAAAAAATACCATCTAAATCCATACAAAACATATGTGTAATCGAAGGCATTTCATGACTGGGACCAGAAAATAATACATTTCTTTCCATTGACTAATGTTGTAATTTTTCGAGCCGAGAGGTCCCATGTCCCAGAAGTAAGCCACTTCCGCTTAACAGCTCTATACCTCCGAGGAGAAGTGAGGGACAACGGGTGGATAGCTGTCACTCACGAGATCGCGCCCCTAATTATTCATACATTTTATCCTCCAAAAGAATAAAAACTAGCCTGCTAGAAAAAAAAATAACCCCCCCTCAGTGTTGTCATGGAGATATAACCTAAACATACAGACTAGAATAGCTTTTTCGACCAGACCTTAAATTTAATAATGCTGTGAAAACGGCATATTTAACATGGAAGTCAACGAAATTGCTCTGTTCTGCAAACTGCCCTTAGTAGCCACCCGGTGCTACTGCAATTTTTGTCACTTCCGCATTGGATGCTGGTAGAACTCGCTGTGGTTGGGGCTTGGTACAATTGCATATTTGAAAAACAAACAAAAATCTAGACGTTGGATAAATTACCGGGCTATTTATATTTGAATACAGCTGTAGTCAAAGCGGGAGGTGTGCGTTGTCTGGGCGGTTGCCTGAACTATACAGTGCTGCAGGAAATTAATCTATTTACATTTTTTTTCATTCATTCATTCAAACTGATGAAGGCTAAATATTACCACTGAATAGAACTCAGTTAGTATAATGTATTTCCCTGGAAATACCGGGGCCGTATTCACAAAACATTTTAAGGGTTAGGTCCTAACTCGCTGATTTAGGAGTAACTCTTCAAAATAAAGGGCATTTCACTCCTAATTTTAGGACTCCTAACTTTTTAAGATAAGTGTAATTCACAAAGCATTTTAGCGCTAGAACTAGCTCCTAAATCTATGAAAAGCTAGGAGTCCTCGAGAGGACTCTTAAGTCACAAAGAGTAAATCACAGACAATCATTTGATGGTGTTTGAGAGATTTAATGATAGTGGGCTTTATAAAAGGTACCTTAATAACTGTGAGGGTTCAATGATCTTAGTAAAGCTATATTTAGAAAGTATAGACACATTTATATATTTTAGGGATGCACCGAACATTCGGCCACCGAAAACAACATTACCGAAAATTGGCGAACTAAATGACACTAAGGAAATATGTTTTTAAAAGAGCTGCGCGCTTGTAAACCAGCAAATGGCAGTAAAGAGAGACGTAACCGTGTATGCGAGTCCACGTCTCTTTGTGAGCGCGCAGCGGGAGCAGTCTGTAAGGTGCGTCCAGTGTGGGAGCATTTTTTCAAACTGGATGAAACACGGCGCAGACAGTGCAATGCTTTATGCAGCATAAAGTTAAAACGCTCGTCCAAGACTGTTGTTAAATCACCTTAGAAACACAAAAGCCTTGCGCGAGCGAAGCAGCGATTCACCCAGTGAAACTCTGTGACAGTGTGACAGTTGGTAACGGTGTCATTCACAGTCAGTGTGTTTCCATGGCACAACTAGATTGGATTATCACATATATCGAACAAGACACTCGAACGGACCGTGTCACTTGTCTGAGTATACATGGCCTTTCAGAAATCGGATAAATGTCCGATGCATGGCTGTCTCCACTATGCTAGGTGGCGCTGTAGCCCTTTCAACCATGCTTTCAACAAGTGGTTTTAGAGCCACGTCCGGTTCTCTTCCGTCAATAACCCATGGTGTAGCCTATCACGCGCAGGCACACAAGCACAGAACGAGAAGTCCGATATGCGATATCCGATCCCTGTATACATGCAGAGAGAAAGCCGACAATGAACGAATTATCTAGGTGTTCTTATCCGACTTTTCTTGTCCGTTATTGTGCCGATTTGTGTCCGAAGTAGATCGGATAAAGGTGTTTACATGCAGTTTAAAAGTGCTGTTGAGGCCTTATTCGTTTAGTTATCCGATTATGAGTCTGCACGTAAACGCACTGAGTGACACCTCGCCGGTGAGGGCCACTGCGCAAAAAAAAACTTTAGTTTGACAGCTAAAATGATAACCGGAGATATCCTGTCCGTTAGCGCTGTTGGGGGAAAAGGCTCCTACGATCTGATTGCATTTCTCGAGCCTGAATACACAGAGCCATGTCGGCAAACTGACAGCACGACTAAATATATGTCCAATGAGCCGCATCTGTAGTTTCAGTCTACAGACGAAAAAGTTAGAATCACCTCCTAAGCATGGACATCGTTTAAAGCCTCTCATTGTTATGATCAGGGCTTTGATGCAAATTCTGAAGTCTGAACATTACTGTGGGAGCTGTGGTGCAGTTTTTTTAGAGCAACTCAACCTGCACTGCACTGCAAAAATGTTAATTTTACTCTTAGATTTGAAGGTTTTACTGTTTATTTATTTATTTAGGGTTGCTTTTTAGTTGTAGGCTATGTTTGAGGAGAACATTTGGGAGTTCATGTATGCAATGTTGAAAGAATTGACTAAATAATAAACAAAACTGCAAAAGCCTCTTTCGGTATTCGGTTTCGGCCTTTCAGCCAACTGTTTAATTTTATTCGGTTTCGGTTTCGACCAAGAATTTTTATTTCGGTGCATCCCTAATATATTTAGTGTATTTATATAAAAAAATATATTTATTAAAATTGCTGTAAGCGGAATGGTTCTTTTAGTTAACTTCCTGTCAGTTACTGCAGTTAGCAGTCCCCTCGCTCGTCCCTACATCACCACATTAATGCACTGCGGTCTTCAAGCAGTGAGTTATCTAGCATCATGTCAGATCCATAAGTGTGATAAAACATGATAAAAACCATCAGAACAGACATTGGGAAGGATTTTTATCTGCTCCGCCATTGTAGGCGCATAAACATTCACCCATCTGTTGCTCTGGCGTGCACCGGCAGTGAGACCATGAGTGAGACGGGTGTCGGTTTGTAGCGTTCTCTCTTGTGATTGGATATACATTTCGGGATCCTCCAATAAGTTTATTTGCCGATTACATGCAGAGCAGCTGACTGTGAGATCGGCTTTATGAAACGCGCACATTATGAAAGTGATCACTATATGAATAAAGAGCGATTTAACAGTTAACTTAACATAAATAAACCGCTTACTTCACCTTTAACTCCGTTTCCTGCAGTTGCTTTGGGATTACGATGCACTGAAAGTTACTGTTGGTGTCACGTTTGGGTTTAATTTCCTACTAGAGTAGGCCTATATGTGGCGCTTCAGACCATCTCCTCCGTTCCACAGGAATTGTATAGTTGCGCGTCTCGCCTTTTTCCTTCCGCATGCACTTTACGATTTCATCGGCTGTTGTTTCTTTATGGTGAATTTCCCTGTTCGACGCTGTCTGGCTATTGCTGCATAATCCGCCGTTGAGAGAAATACAGTGAGAGTGCATGGCGTGCAGCTCTTCAATGAGGATATGTTATCCAATTCAAATCATTGTAAAATTTAAAATTAAATTACTGGGCTGCTCATATCCGTTCTTTAGTGTATTGGGTGCATTTTCACCTTGACGACTCAGCCCCAGTCTGGGTAACAATGGAGTCCAGCGCTGTTAGCCCATTGTCTCTATCTGCCCTCTTAAGCGCCGCACTTCCACTCTCTTCGGCTATTCCCAACAGTAATCCCGTGATTAAGCACTCCCTTCGAATCTGGACCCAATTTAGGAAGAATTTTGGAATGCAGAATTTTTCACTTTTCAGCCCAATTGCAGCTAATCATTTGTTTATTCCCTCGACGGTGGATGATGCATTCAAGATCTGGCATAAAAAAGGCTTAAAATGCATCGGTGATTTATTTAGTAATGATCTATTTGCTAGTTTTACTCAATTGACAAAACGTTTTGGAATCGAAAAGACAAATTTTTTCCGATTTCTGCAAATCAGGCATTTTACGCAGAAGTTAATTCCCCAATTCCCTTATAAACCGCCAGCCAATCATGTCGATTTGTTTCTTTCTGTAAACCCCACATTAAAAGGCTCAATTTCTGTGTTTTTCAACCTTATTTCGAAGTTGCATATTCCCTCATTAGCAGCTATAAGAACCCTGTGGGAGCAGGACCTAGGTTCTGCCTTCACAGATCACATGTGGGATTCAGTCCTGGATCGGATACACTCTACCTCCATGTGCGCCCGACATGCTCTTGTGCAATTTAAAGTAGTACATCGTATCCACATATCTAAAACTAAATTAGCTCGTATGTTTCCCGATGTAGACCCACCTGTGATAGCTGTAAGAGCGCACCGGCATCACTCTTTCACATGTACTGGTTGTGTCCCACCTTGACTGAGTTCTGGACATCAGTTTTTCGAACAATTTCTGAAGTACTTCAGCATCAAATTGAGCCGAACCCTTTCACTGCAATTGTTGGCATTGCTCCAAATCCGGGCTTGCCCAAAGTGAAGCTGAAGGTACTGGCCTTCACCTCATTACTTGCTCGTAGGGCTATCTTACTCAAGTGGAAAGATCCTGCTCCTCCTTCCCACTCACATTGGATTAGAGACATTATGTCATGTATGAATTTAGAGAAAATACGTTATACTACCCAGGGATCCGAGAATAAATTTGACAGAATTTGGCGCCCCTTTCTAAATTATTTAAAAAAACGAACAATAACAATAGAAGAGTAGCTACCCCGTCCCCTCTTTTATTTGATTTTATTTCTTTATGTGTTTTTTTTTTATTTTTTTTTATACTGATTGTTTATTTCTGTTTCTTGTAGTGTATATTTCGTGTTGTTGGGTGTGAGGGTGGGATGTGGGTGGGGTATGTTCGGGAAAAAAAGGGGAAAAAATTTGTATTCATTGTGCTATAATTTTGTTACTAACATTTAATAAAAAAACCTTTGAAAGAAAGAAATTTAAAATGAATAGGCCTATGTGGCGCTATTGTAGGCTAATTGTGAACGAATGTGTGGGAAACCCTGCAGTATCTTGGTTTCATGTTAAATCAGTGTCACTTGTCATTAATTGTATTTAAAAACTCTTTACTTTAATACAGCGACACGATATGGATATCTCCCACAGTGTTTCTATCATAAAATCACTCTTAGGGACTCATTCTCTCTCAGCCAATCACTGTGGGCATAGAAGGTATGAACATGACATCATCCATAGCAACAGGGTCAACCCCGCCCTCTAGTCTTAGCTTAGGAGTCCCTCCCATTCCTTAGTAAAAGTTGGTCTTAGCTAGCCTGGAAATCCAGACCCTGATATCTTGAACGATAGAGGGTCTGGCCACGATCAATAGTAATTTCCAACTCAAGGGGCGGCTCCTACTCGTGCATTTCAAATGCCACTGCACGCAGTTGGATAGCACTACAACCAATCAGAGCGATGCAAAAGGTGACGTAAGCCCCGTTCGTTTAGCGAACAGCTGTTAAACTGTTAAATTAAACGTTTGCCGTGGTCGGTCGGCAAAACAGAACATTCCACTTACTTGCTAATGAAAGATTTGAGTGCCGTCTTCCAAATCGTAAAGGGTCGAGTCCAAAGCCGTCTCAAACTCACACAACATATCCGCAGCCATCTTTAATGTTTACTATCACGGCTTCGACGTCGCATGCACGTCACTGTCGTCATCCGGTTACTTCCTCCCCAGAGCACCATACAAAGGGCTCTGGCGCGCCCATATTAGATAAAACCAATTGAAACGTGATCCCGTATTTCTGGTATTTTTGAAAAAGCTTCAACGGAGAGTGTCCAGACCAACAGGCACAGCAAATTTAATTTGCCAGCGCCTAGTGGCAGGTCTGGGAATGCCAGGCCAAGTCTTAGCAGCTTTGTGAATAGGTTTTAAGAAATGACTCCTTACTAAGAACTTTTAGTGCTCCTTTAGTTAGTTTTAGTTTATTTATTTAGCACACATTAACAATTAATGGTGCAAGGAGGGAACGAAGCCCAATGGGCTTGTACTCCTTGGGAGTACTCTTAGCGCTGTTTTGTGAATACGGCCCCTGATCTGTATAAACAGTTCAGCATGTTAATACAAAGTTTCATAACTTTCATTTTATTGTTGATCAATATTACATACAGTATCTCACAAAAGTGAGTACACCCCTCACATTTCTTCACATTTTTCTTTATATCTTTCCATGGGACAACACTGAATAAATGACACTTTAATACAATGTAAAGTAGTCAGTGTACAGCTTGTATAACAGTGAAAATTTACTGTCCCCTCAAAATAACTCGACACACAACCATTAATGTCTAAACTGCTGGCAACAAAAGTGAGTACACCCCTTAGAAAAAATTTACAAATTGGGCCCAAAGTGTAAATATTTTGTGTGGCCACCATTATTTTCCAGCACTGCCTTAACCTTCTTGGGCATGTAGTTCACTAGAGCTTCACAGGTTGCAACTGGAACCCTCTTCCACCCATTTATGACAGCATCACAGAGCTGGTGGATATTAAAGACCTTGCGTTCCTCCACCTTCCATTTGAGGATGCCCCAAAGATGCTCAATAGGGTTTAGGTCTGGAGACATGCTTGGCCAGGCCATAACCTTTACCCTCAGCTTTTTTAGCAAGCCACTGGTCGTCTTGGAGGTGTGTTTGGGGTCGTTATCATGTTGCAATACCACCCTGCGGCCCAGTTTACGAAGGTTGAGTGCACATGGTCAGCGTCGTACACAGAGGTTGGCTTTGGAAAATAGACGTATGAGTGCTGCCAGCATTGCTGAAGGGCTTGAAGGGGTGGGGGGTCAACCTGTCAGTGCTCAGACCATACGCCGCACTCTGCATCATACTGGTCTGCATGGTTGTCATCCCAGAAGGAAGCCTATTCTAAAGATGATGCACAAGAAACCCCACAAAAAGTTTGCTGAAGACAAACAGACTACGGACATGGATTACTGCAACCATGTCCTGTGGTCTGATGAGACCAAAATACATTTATTTGGTTCAGATGGTGTTAAGAGTGTGGAGCGGCAACCAGGTGAGGAGTACAAAGACAAGTGTGTCTTGCCTAGAGTCAAGCATGGTGGTTGGAGTGTCATGGTCTGGGGCTGCATGAGTGCTGCCAGCACTGGGGATCTACAGTTCATTGAATTCTAACATGTACTGTGACATACTGAAGCAGAGCATGATCCCCTCCCTTCATAAACTGGGCCGCAGGGCAGTACTGCAACATGATAACGACCCCAAACACCCCTCCGAACGACCACTGGCTTGTTAAAGAAGCTGAGGGTAAAGGTTATGGACTGGCCAAGCATGTCTCCAGTCTTAAACCCTATTGAGCATCTTTGGGGCATCCTAAAACGGGAGATGGAGGAGCGCAAGGACTCTAATATCCACCAGCTCCTTGATGTCGTCATGAATGGGTAGAAGAGGGTTCCAGTTGCAACCTGTGAAGCTCTAGTGAACTACATGCCCAAGAGGGTTAAGGCAGTGCTAGAAAATAATGATGGCAAAACAAAATATTGACACTTTGGGCCCAATTTGGACATTTTTTCTTAGGGGTGTACTCACTTTTGTTGCCAGCAGTTTAGACATTAATGGCTGTGTGTCGAGTTATTTTGAGGGGACAGTAAATTTACACTGTTATACAAGCTGTACACTGACTACTTGACATTGTATCAAAGTGTCATTTATTCAGTGTTGTCGCATGGAAAGATATAATGAAATATTTGAAGAAATGTTAGGGGTGTACTCACTTTTGTGAGATACTGTATATCTATATTTTACATTTCCTTTGGCACAGCAAACTCTGTTCCTTTGTTCCCTGATTGAGTCCTTGATTAGGACTCATACATACATCTCTCGTCTCGCCATTATGAATATAATTATATAATCAAATAAATTCAAAGGTCAAAGTTCTTTATTGTCATGTGCTCAACAGTTAAGATAGTGGTCATTGGCAATTCATTTCTTTGTACTCAGATTATCTCCTACAGTTCTAATGATTCATTCTTCTCCAGCTTCATATATATATATATATATATATATCTTTTTTTTTATACCTTCATTTATACAGGTAAATCCCATTGAGAACGGAGACTCTTTTTCAAGGGAGACCTGTTCCCATTCCCACATTACCGTTCACACACATTCATATACTGATAGCAGGCTAGCTATCGATGTTCACAGGAGGCAATGTGGGTGAAGTGTCTTGCCCAAGGACAGAACAACTATGACACAGATGGCAGGGCGGGGATCGAACCCTTTGATCATTGGCCGACCCGCTCTACCACCTGAGCCACAGTCACCCCAACTCCTGCAGCTGGATTACATCAATGATTCCATTCTGTTTCCTCAGGTCTGATAGCAGCAGTGTTCCAGCTGGCCAGGGGAACCAAATATAAGAGATTCCCTCATTGGCTGGACTGCTGGCTGTGCAGGCGGAAGGAGCTTGGCCTGCTTGCCTTCCTTTGCACTACACTCCATGCAGTGTACAGTGTGTGTCTGACACTGAGGAAGGCTGCAGGGTACTCACTGCTGAATGCAGCTTATCACCAGGTATACACCATGGATCTGTTTGTTCATGTGTGGCTCTCTTCTTATTGCATTGTACCAGGGGCGACCATGGGCCTGACATCTGACATACTTAGCTCTGGTACTTTTTTTAATTGAACATATTTCCAATCACTTGTAGGTAAAGGCCGGTGTTGAAAACGCCTGGGTGGAGCAGCAGGTCTGGAGGTCTGACCTTTACCTGTCCTGTGGAATTCTGGGATTCGGAGTCCTCAGTCTGCTGGCTATTACATCTCTGCCCTCTGTCGGAAATGCCCTCAACTGGAGGGAGTTTACATTTGTTCAGGTCAGAAGATAATTCTATGATATATTGGGTAATATTTGTGGCCGTAATAATTTTTCTACCTAAACTTCCTATCCCAGTAATAAAACTCAACCTCTTCAATAATACAGCAACTTTTAAAACTCTGTCGACCTCTTGGGAAGCTAACAAAATCACAAAATCATTGCTAAATACATACACCCCAAATTTAGCATAACCCTGAATTCCTGTCTTGCAATACCCACCTTTATAACCTTTGAGGTAACCAATTCTTCATGTTGAACATACCTATCTAGAATTACAGAGTAGGGAAAAATCAGGTCTTCAGGTACAACTAAATTCCATGGTTAAACCTTAGATTAATAAAACCAACAACCCACTTCATATTTAATCATTAATGCTGGGCTTACACTGGTCTTTTACTGGACTTTTAAAAGACTTTGAAAAGCCTGAAGACTGAAACCCTCTCACATCTAAAGACAATGAACTCACACCTGAAGACAACTAGTCATTAGTTTTCAGTCACAGAGTGAGATTTTGAAAAGAAAGGGGGTCTCATATTGCAAGACTACAACTAGATTCCTTTTGAGATTAATATTATTTCCGCGATTCTGATTATTTAATTAAAAACAAGTTAATTCAATATTCCGAGCGGGGGACTTCCTTTAGTTATTTGACCATCTTTATTTGCTGATCTTGTCCCCAAATAACATTAACTCCTAACCCTGTATTTGACGGTAAAGTGTTAAGGCTGTCAGCCTGGTTCTCCAGCCAAGGCTGCTAGGAAAAAGTGTCTAAAATAAGTGCCTCATAGGCGGACACAGGTCACGACTAATGCCGCTCCTCCTGCGTCGTGCTTGGTGCATGCGAGAGTGTGACAGTGTTTACGTCATTTCGCTTGAGCCAACCCCCTAAGACTAGCGATAATATCAAACATGTTTGATAAAGTCGGAACGTCAAGACGGGAAGAAGACTGGCTGAAATCGGGTCGGTTGACCACCTTACACCAAACGACTGAGATTACGTGCGCGCGCCACAACTCCAGCACGACTTCTGTGATTTCAGTCCGACATTGGAAGATTGTCTCGACTGTCAAATCGCGTGAAAAGTTGTGTAGTGTAAGCCCAGCATTAGTTGTCAAAAAGCTGATTCAAGCAGCTTTCATTCTAATCCAATTTAAGCATACTTACTATATGTGTTTTTATTGTTGTACCACCTATTATATCTAATCTTTGTTCAGATATTATGATCCATGCTGACCCTGTTGAAAATGAGATGATGCATCTCAATAAGCTTATCCAGTAGACATGAATTTATTCCAATCTAAAATCTCCTTGTAATATTGTGTCATCCTAAATGCTCTTTTTGTGTGTCTCCAGTCAGGACTTGGTTATGCTGCTTTAACTCTGTCCATAATGCACACCCTATTCTTCGGCTGGGACTTTGCCTTCTTCCCCGTGGCCTACCCTTTCTACCTCCCTCCGGTCTACCTGCTGGCCCTCATCCTGCCCTGTGTAGTGCTGGTAGGACGGGTCCTCTTGGTCCTGCCCTGCCTGACCTCAAGACTGGCAAAGATCCGCAGGGGCTGGGAGAGCACACGACACAGGCCCCCAAAGAACCAGGAGCCAGGCTCAACTCAAGAGAGATCCCCTCAAAACCTTGGTGACGTCTAAGGTTCTAGATAGTAAGGGGAAGAACCCAGATGTTCCTTTTCTCTCTGTGAGAGTCCAAACTCTACCCATCTGCCTTGCTCTCTGCTTTGAGAGGCAAAGCAGCCAAGAATATTCCTTCATGATGTACACAATCAGATTAAGAGATGCAGTGAGAGTCTAGATCAGGAGGTCCAGGGGCCTCATTTATAATGGTGTGCGTAGAAACCATCCTAAAACATTGCGTCCGCACAAAGCCAAAAATGTGCTGCGCAAAAAATAATCTGATTTATAAAACTGTGCGGCGCACACTTGCACGCAATCTTCCCTTTATAAATACCCACCTGCGGTGAATTGTGCGCAGACGATCTCCACCCTGTGTCCTCCCACTTCACCTCCCAGTTTCATCCGACAATCTACCATACATGGCGAATGCTAAATAGCTCCTGAATATGATGACGCTGTTAATAAGCACGGAATTTTGACTGACATGAGGAGAAAAGGGAGGCAACCGGCCGCAAAGCAAGCGACTGGGAAGGAAGAAAGCCTGTGATGTGCATGTGCTGCAGTAACTGGCACACAAACACACACACACGCGCGCTTATCACATATCATGATGGGCACAGTCGTTATAGTCTTTGTAAAGCAGTTTCGCCCACCTTTGTGCTGTATGCAATATCACGTATTAGCGTGCCTGTAGTACTATATGTAGGCCTATATAAAATGGTGTGACAAGTGAAATAATGCCTATAGTCTATTCGAGAGAATTGTTTATCTCCTGTGAGATCCACACATTTCCAACAACGTCAGATTATAGTTATATCTTCCAGGGTGAATTGTTATGGGAAAGAGATGTGTGTAAATTCATAACATGATTTTATCTAACGAAATATACAGTTTTAATTAATATCTGTTGGGCTTAACTTTGTACAAAACTACTTTTTACACACCTCTAAAAATTTGCTCTCCCGCTGGCCACTCACGGAAACACCTCCCGACGTATAGGATAATTATTATAAAGTAGCGCTATAAGATTCAACGTATAAGATATAACCAAAACATGTAGACCTAGGCTACTTGATAAGTAATTCAACCTACATCACAACTGCATGCCATAGACTACAGCAGCCATATATTTGCAACTATAGGTAAGCTTATACATTTTATTGACGAAATATATTGGGTGCCAAGCATTTCACAGTCATTTGTCTGGGTTTTTCTGATGACTGAGCTTTATTTTGTGGTGTTGCCATTGAGTGTCACTGATTCCGTGAGTCAGGAAAACCTTGCGGTAGCTCTACACATGGTCGAAAGTTGCCGTGGGAATACGCACACTTCTCCGCAAAGAATGTTTTTATAAATACCAACGTTTGTCACTGCACATTTTCCCGCACATTTCTGTCCGTCTACGCAAGGTTTTTGTGCGCCGCAAGCTTTATAAATGAGGCCCCTGGTCCTTTTTGTAGTTATGTGCCTTTTGAAATATATGATAAGCAGTAGATTGTTCCAGAGGGGAACTGTGTTTCCACAGACAGTACATGTTTGTGCCACAAATGATAAAAGGGATTCAAACAGTAGACATTTGGTCACACATACGATCATGTCCCTACATATACTTCCATACATGCAAACTACAGGAACAAAATCACCTTCCCTTTCAAGTAGTGGAAAAAGGATTATTGAGGCAGTTTTCATGTGTATATCTTAAAGTATATGCGGTTTTCACAGCATTATTACACCTATTTAAGTAACTAGAAACATTCTGGTACAAAAAAACATTCTAGTCTGTATGTTTAGTTCATATATCCATGACAACACTGAGGGGGGTTGATTATTTTTTTCTAGCAGGCTATTTTTTATTCAATTGGAGGTTAAAATGTATGAATAATTAGGGCGCAGTCTCTTGGCCTGTTAGCCCTCACTTAGCCTTGGAGGTATACGTCAGCTACTGTAGATGGGCGTATCTCCCTCCCCCCGACGTCACATCTATGCCCTTTTTCGGTAAGAGGAAATAAGGCGCAGTAAAAATCTGACAAGATAGCGACACGCCAGGACGATTGGATGCAGTTGGAATAACTGAGGTCAGCCCGGATGCTACATCCATTTCATATACTATCTATGTTCGCCACCAGACAGCCCTTTGTTTTTCTATTACTCCTTCAATCAGCCTCTAGACTAGGGAAACAATGCTCTGGAATAGACTTTAATGCATTATTTCACTTCCCACATCATATTTCGAGGGCTTGGAGCAAAAGGGGCGTAGGTGACATATTTGGCAAAAATGACTTTTATGTATCATTTTAAAGGTCTTGATTTGTTCTATCAAATGGTAAAAGAATAACGTCACTATATTTAACTTTTTTAAATAAAGGCTGAAAACATAAAGGTGTAAGTGAACACAATTAATTGAGTTTGGAGCAAAATAATGTATAGCGTATGTGCACTGAGCTTGGTGCACAAAAGGCACAAGTGTAAGTCAAGTGCATTAAGAATAGGCTAAAAGAGCTGATAATATGGAGGAAAGCAGAAAAGACCAACATTTATACTACAAAAAAAGTGGTATCGAATATGTTTGGAGAATTTGATATACCCACAAATTAAGGAGAAAATATGGTAACACTTTATTTTTTTTCTATTAAAATATGAATTATTTAAGCTTTATCTCTATAAAAGTAGAGATTACTTCCATATGCAGTTTTTATTAAATAATTACAATCAATAAAAAGTTTGTT
Organism: Hyperoplus immaculatus; assembly: GCA_949357725.1. Classification (NCBI taxonomy): domain Eukaryota; kingdom Metazoa; phylum Chordata; class Actinopteri; order Uranoscopiformes; family Ammodytidae; genus Hyperoplus; species Hyperoplus immaculatus. The sequence goes on from OX442361.1 coordinate 2,055,706, forward strand.
TTTGCTCTCCTGTAAAATTCAGAAATTGTCACTTAAGGGGCTTAATGCGTTATTTCATACAGTACAAATACGGGCGAAACTGCTTTACAAAGAGTATAATGACTGTGCCAATCATGATATGTGATCAGCGTATGTGTGTGTGTGTGTGTGTGCCAGTTACAGCGGCACATTGCACGGGCTTTCTTAATTCCCAGACACTTTCTTTGCGGCCGGTCACCTCCCTTTTTTCCTCTTGTCAGTCAAAGTGCCGTGCTTATTATAGGGCTGCAACTATTTTGATAATCAATTAATCTGTCGATTATTTTCTCGATTAATCGATTAGTGTTTTGGCCCGTCAAATGTCAGAAAATGGTGAAAAATGTTCATAAATTTTCCAAAGCCCATGTTGGCTTCCTCAAATGTATTTTTATGTCCAAAACACACAGATATTTCAGTTTACTGTCATAATAGGATTAAAGAAACCAGAACATATTCACATTTGAGAAGCTGAAATCAGAGAATTTGGACATTTTTTATTAAAAAATTACTCAAAACGATTATCAAAATAGTTGCCGATTATTTAAATAATCGATTAATAATCGATTATTCGATTAATCGTTGCAGCTCTAGCTTATTATAAGCATCAACATATTCAGGAGCTATTTAGCATCCAGTATTTATGGTAGATTGTGGGATGAAACTGGGAGGAGAAGTGGGAGGACACAGGGCAGAGATTGTGTGCGCACAAATCACTGCAGGTCGGTATTTATAAAGGGAAGACTGCGTTCAAGTGTGGGCTGCATGGTTTTATAAATGTAAAAATGTCTTTGTGTACGTATATTCTGAGTTTTGGGAGAAAATAGGTTTTAGGATGGACTCTACGCACAGTTTTATAAAGGAGAGCCTGAGACTTTGTTTTTCACTTTGCTTTAAGGTTCATCAGAGGAGATGCTTATGACATACACCATTGTGTTTTTTTATGGAATGGTTGGGTGGTCCTCTCTTAAAGAAAGACCTGCCTCCCATTGGTATATTTTTATTTATAAAGCCCTGACCGGGAAGCTACCACATTTCCTAACAGCAATGCTGCAAATTTCAGACGGGCTTCATCAGACCCGCTCCACTGACTAGCCCAGTCTGAGCTGGGAAAGACAGCTTTGAGCTTCAGTGCCCCTGAGTCCTGGAACAACTTACAGCAACACATTTAAATAATTACCTTCATACCCTTTAACAAATGAATACATATTATATTAAATCTGCAAAACTACCTGTAGCTGTTTTAAATAGGCTTAGTATAGGGAGGCTATATTGAAAATAACTATATTGTACTTTTAGCCACGTCATTTTCATTGTAGCAATTCTACCTCGCTCTCTTAATGTTTCAATGGTTGTGTTGTTTTTGCTTTGCATTGTTTTGTTTGACTCGACATCATTGTAAATGATCTATCTATTGCAGGATGTCCTTCCTGGGAGAGGGATCCCTCTCAACTCTCCCCGATATTTCTCAATTTTTAATCCTGATAAAGGGTTTTTTACTGGGAGTTTTTCTCAGCCGAGCTAAGGGTCTAAGGGCAGGCTGTCATACTGTATGGAATGTAAAGCCCACTGAGGCAAATGTCTATTTGTGATAGTGGGCTATACAAATAAAACTGATTTGATTTGATTTGGTAACCCCTCAATGATCTCTCAGGTATTAATAAAGGTTGAATGAATGAATACATACATCAAATCAGTTTTATTTAAATATCTATCCCCTATCACAAATAGCCATTTGGCAGTGGGCTTCACAGTCTGTAGCCAGTAAGACACCCTCTGCACACCAGACCCTTAGCTCCACTGAGGAACAACTCCCAACAAAAAACCCTCAAGTATGGAAATAATGTAAGAGAAAGCAACAAAGGAAGGGATCCCTCTCTCAGGAGGGACAGCCATGCAATAGATCAGTGGTTCCCAAATGTTTTTGACTCGTGTACCCCCTTAAGCTGGTTGCCATGTTAAAAGTACCCCATCGTGCATGTGTGATTTTTCGCCTTAATATGTACTCATAATAAACAATTTTTCTTCGTATCTAATCCAGCTGCCCATTAATTTAAAACCATGTGTACAACTCTCCCTTAATACAAACACATTTTGCACTTGAAAATTACAATTATTGTGAGGAGGAGTGCAAAGTCAGGAGCCATGACAAAGGTGACATGACATCTGAAAACTAAACTCCTGTATGGGTCTCTGGGGGTTTCTCCCCCAGAAGATTTTTTTGTGATTTGAACATGTAATAGAAGCCGTTTTGGTGTATTTTTTGTGAAAAGACTAAAGGAAAAACAACATTTATTTAAGTTCAGATGAGTACTAAAATGAGCAAAACAAGTTAGTCTGCCAACCACCTTGACTTTGCTAGTATAGGCTATATTGAAAATATAGCCTATAATAAGTGTGTAGTTATTTACTAAGAAAAATGGTAATACACTGCTCAGAAAATTGTGAAATGGCAAAAACCAGCTTGTTGATAAAACATTTTTTTGTATGCTTTATTGCGCATGCACATTTTTTCAGAATGCTTTCCCTAAATAAACAAAATAGGCAGTTTATTATAGCTTTACATTATAGCTACCTGCCTGCTGTGCTGCTTATCCCCAGACATCTAAAGTTCCATTCAAGTTATTTCAGAGTAAAATGAATACAAGTGAGACAGACCTTACATTACCTACTGTATATGTATCAGGGGTGTCAAACTCATTTTCACAAAGGGTCACTCTACGATATGATAATTAAACTAAGGGCCAGACATGTAGTTTACTGACATGCCTTCTTTTTAATCCAAAAACTAAAAACACATGATTATATTGTTTACAACCTGCATACAGGGGCATAGACAACGTTAGTTAGTTAGTAAGTTAGCTAAATTTTAACTTAATGCAAAAGTTAGAAGCCAGATAATGTTAGCATTCATCCTTAGACACTTGACACAATCATCAATATTAGCATGATATTTAAGTTGAGTTACTTTATTAGTCAAAAGTTACATTGAAATTTGTGTCGTGGTTACATGTTCATTCAGATTAATTTTGCTATTAGAAATTAGTCTGAAAATTAATGAAACCTTAATAATTTATTAAAGTTCAAGTTCGGGGCACCAGCTCTCCACTTAGGAGTGCAAAATAGCAAAAACGTCTTGTTTTATCAATGGTTTAAAATCAATGTTGATTAAGTCTAGTGATCAGTTAAAATAAATCAATAAAACCTAGTTTATCACTCTATAAAATCTAATAATAAATCTATTATTATTGAGCTTACAAATCTGCTAATATATCCACATTACTGAAGGTTCTTTCAAAGGTTTTTTATTAAATGCCAGTTGCAAAGGAATTGCAGCACAATGGGTACAAATTTTTTCCCCTTTTTTTCCCCGAACACACCCCACCCACATCCCACCCTCACACCCAACCACACGAAATACACACTACAAGAAACAAAAACAAACAATCAACACGAAAAAAAATAAAAACATAAAGAAATAAAATTAAATCAAATAAAAGAGGGGAGGAGGTAGCTACTCTTCTATTGTTATTGTTGTTGTTTTTTTAAATAATTTAGAAAGGGGCGCCAAATTCTGTCAAATTTATTCTCGGATCCCTGGGTAGTGTAACGTATTTTCTCTAAATTCATGCATGACATAATGTCTCTAATCCAATGTGAGTGGGAAGGAGGAGCAGGATCTTTCCACTTGAGTAAGATAGCCCTACGAGCAAGTAATGAGGTAAAGGCCAGTACCTTCAGCTTCACTTTAGGTAAGCCCGGATTTGGAGCAATGCCAAAGATTGCAGTGAAAGGGTTTGGCTCAATTTGATGCTGAAGTACTTCAGAAATTGTTTGAAAAACTGATGTCCAGAACTCAGTCAAGGTGGGACACAACCAGTACATGTGAAAGAGTGATGCCGGTGCGCTCTTACAGCTATCACAGGTCGGGTCTACATCGGGTAACATACGAGCTAATTTAGTTTTAGATATGTGGATACGATGTACTACTTTAAATTGCACAAGAGCATGTCGGGCGCACATGGAGGTAGAGTGTATCCGATTTCATTACTGAAGGTTAAATGAATTCTTGATGTGCAGAGGTTGACATACCACAAAATATTCACACAAATGAATGACAGAAACTTCTAGTTACAAAAAGAAAATGCATGTAATTTATTAACAGAAAGTAAATAAAATCAACACATCTAAAAAGCAACCTAAAAACTAAGGACACGTGTGTGTGTGTGTGTGTGTGTCTGTGGGTGCATGTATTGGCGCTTTTCCACCGCATGGTATCAGCTCGACTCGACTCGACTCGACTCGCATTTTTGGCTTTTCCACCGCAATTTCATGGTACCTGGTACCACGTAGCGGCTGCTTTTTTGGTATCGCCTCGCTCTAGGGTCCAAGCGAGCTGAGCCGATGCTAAAAGGTGACGTCGGCAGACGGCCGGCCACTGATTGGCCAGAGACTATTGTCTGGCCAATCAGTGGCCAGAGACTACCGGCTTCATTCTGTTGTTTATTCTCCCCAACTCTCCGGGACTTTTGAGTGTATTTCCGCCGCGTGCAGTCTTCTCTGGCTCTCTTTCATTTGATTTGCATCACAGATCCGAATTTATTTTCCATATATTCGCTAAGCTCACCCAGTGTTGGTTGTTGGGGAAGTTACTTACATACGAGAGGAGACATGTAGGGCAGCTAGCAGCTAGGCTAAATAGTAGCCAGCTGGGACAGACATGATAGCGAGCGATTACATTACAAGCCTCGGACTGAACTGATTACCTCAATAAAATATTCAGGCTGAGACACGGCTTGCATTTGAAAACACGTATCCTGAAACAAGCACTAAACAGTCAACTTTATCATGCCCGTGTTTACGTGCATAGGGATGTACGTGACGCATCCCTACAGCTGACTGTGTGGCAGAGTCACACATCGGGACAACAACCATCCCTCTTAATGGCCCGTAGCAATATTCTTCTACTTCTTTTAGCAAACAGATACAAGGGGGTATTTCTTAAAAAAATGTCATCCGTGTTTTTGGCGGTTGGTTCAGTTAATAGTGCAACAACTGCTCGTAATTTCTGCTTTGCTACTTTGCTCCGGAGTAGGCTTTCACCCCCTTACGACGACCCCGCCCACGTTCAGCAGGTACTATTTGCGGTGGAAAACGACCCGTGTTGCTACCAAACCAAGTTGAGTCGAGTCGAGTTGAGTCGAGTCGAGCTACATGTGCGGTGGAAAAGCGCCATAAGTGGATGCAAATTGAGTGTGTGTGTGAGTGTGGAGGTGTGAAAAACCTTTGTTCTTGTCAGGGTTTCAGGAAAATGACAGGCAAGAACCCAATTGCAAGACACAAAACAGTTCAGGTGCAGCACCAAAGTTTAATAGGAAGTGGATGACAAACCAGGTAGTAAAACAGCGTGGCAAGAAGTCCAGTTGGGGGAGGCAAAAGGGTCATCCAAAGCAAAAGTCCATAAGACAGGTTGAAACACGAACAGGCAGGATCGGAACACAGGATTATATCTGAATGCTGGAGCGCTAGGTTTGACACTAGGATGTCTGACAATCTGGCAACTGACTGAGGGAACTGAACTGAGACATATACTGGGGCTGATTAACTGATGAGGAGCAGGTGAGTGTGGGGCAGACCAGGTGAATGTAATTAACAGGGAGTGCAGAGCAGGAGGGAGTGGCCGGGTCTGAAATGACATGAGAGTTAGAAAGGAAACCAGGAAAACAGACAAAACAAACTAAAAACGGGCTGAAGTTGTGACAGAACCCTCCCCTTAAAGGTCGACTACCAGGCGACCTTAAACTGGAACTAACAAAGTCAAACCCAAACAGGGTGGGTCAGCCAGGAGGAGGTAAAGAAAAAAAAATGGACCAGGGCAGAGCATGGGGTGACCGGCTGGCCTGGGAGCTGGAGTGGGACAGTGCACGGGGTGACGGGCTGGCCTGGGAGCTGGAGTGGGGCAGAATGGAGGGGTGTCAGGCGGGCGGCCAGAAAAAGGCCTCAGGGCACGGCAGGGAGCTTCAGGCCGACGGCCTGTGGGGCAAGCAGGGTCACGGCAGGGAGCTTCAGGCTGACGGCCTGGTCGGTGAGGGCTCCGTCCCTCTGGAGGCCTGCAGCTACGAAGATGAAGGCGAGGAACCCTTTCTGGAAGCCGGCCTCTGCGACGACGAGGACGATGGAACCCTTCTGGAGCCCGGCAGAGGCGACGACCCACAGGTAGCCGGCATCGGCGAAGACAGACCCCCGCAGGAGGACAGCAAGGGCGGAACCACTCAGGAGGCCGGTGGCGACGAAGATGAAGGCGAGGGAACCCTTCTATAGACCGGCATCGGCGAAGACCCACAGGTAACCGGCATCGACGGACCCCCGCAGGAGACTGGCGAAGGCAGAACCACTCGGGCGGCCGGCCTCTGCAGAACGGCCTAGGTGGAACCCCCAAGGATGCCAGCGGCCACCGTGACGGGGGCAGACCCCTTCCGGGGGAAAGCGAGGCAGAGGGCGGTCCCCCTCAGGCAGGAGTGAAGGGCGGTCCCCCTCTGGCAGGAGGTGAGACCCCTCAGGCAGGGACAGGGGGCAAGACCCCTCAGGCAGGGACAGGGGGCTGGGCCCCTCAATCAGGGGGTGAGACCCCTCAGGCAGGAACGGAGGAGAAGACCCCTCGGACAGGAACAGAGGAGGAGGCCCCTCGGGCAGGAACGGAGGAGGAGGCCCCTCGGACAGGAACAGAGGAGGAGACCCCTCGGGAAGGCGAAGAAGGCAGGCCTCCCCTGGCAGGCCTGGAGGGCGGACCCCCCCATCAAGATGTGGAGACCGGACCCTCTCATGACGACGTGGAGAGGACTCAACTGAGGGTCCAGAGATCAGCTCAGGTAAACACTCCTCCTCAGCCACAGCATCCACCTTGGGCTCAGAGTGACCTACAGGTTCAACCACATGCTCTACCAGGGGCTTGGGAATCACCTCATGGACTTCAGGGACGGGTTCAGCTTGCTAGCTACCTGCCCCTTCTGGGGCAGGTAGCTAGCATGCTGGGGCTCCTGCGGTTGGTTGGGCGCCTTCTGGAGCTGGTAGCTAGCATACTGGGACTAGTAGCTAGCGTGCTGGGGCTGGCGTGCTGGGGCTGGTGGCTAGCGTGCTGGGGCTGGTGGCTATCGTGCTGGGACAGGTGGCTAGCTTGCTGGGGCTTGTTGCTAGTGTGCTGGGGCAGGTGGCTAGCGTACTGGGGCAGGTGGCTAGCGTGCTTGTTGCAGGAGACCGGCAGCTGCGGCTTGTTGCTGGAAGCCGGAGGCTGGAGCTTGCTGCTGGAGGCCGGAGGCTGGAGCTTGTTGCTGGGAGCCCGAGACTGGAACTGGAGCTTGTTGCTGGAAGCCCGGAGACTGGAGCTGGAGCTTGTTGCTGGAAGCCGGAGACTGTAGCTGGAGCTTGTTGCTGGAAGCCGGAGACTGGAGCTTGTTGCTCTAAGTTTGGGATGGTGTGCTAATAAATTCCTCTGCCCAGTCAGGCAGCAATTTACGCAGCCAAAGTCTAGACCCAACCTCCTTGCGGGCTGACGAAAGGACCTCCGCTCTCTCCACACAGTCCACCGAATACTTAAAGTCATTCTTTAGGCAGGTGAGAATATACATCACCTCCCTCAACTCCAGTGCAAAATGTGTGTCTGCTGGGTTCATTTTTGGCCAGATTGTACTGTCAGGGTTTCAGGAAAAAGACAGACAAGAACCCAATTGCAAGATACAAAACAGTTCAGGTGCAGCAACAAAGTTTAATAGGAAGTGGATGACAAACCAGGTAGTAAAACAGCGTGGCAACAAGTCCAGTTGGGGGAGGCAAAAGGGTCATCCAAAGCAAAACTCCAAAAGACAGGTTGAAACACAAACAGGCAGGATCGGAACACAGGATGATATCTGAATGCTGGAGCGCTAGGTTTGACACTAGGACGTCTGACAATCTGGCAACTGACTGAGGGAACTGAACTGAGTTATATACTGGGGCTGATTAACTGATGAGGAGCAGGTGAGTGTGGGGCAGACCAGGTGAATGTAATTAACAGGGAGTGCAGAGCAGGAGGGAGTGGCCGGGTCAGAAATGACATGAAAGTTAGAAAGGAAACCAGGAAAAAAGACATGAAAACTACGGGCTGAAGTTATGACAGTTCTGTGGGGGGGGAAGAGCTTGAGGCTTCTATGTGTCCCCCTAAGGTTTCAGTATGAAAGTATGTAAACCCAATTACAAAACAACAATGAACAGTTCAAATCAGTAAATATACATTTCCAAGTTAACAGTCTTTTAAGCCATGTGTTCTTGCTAAGATAAGCTAACTGCCCAGTAGTTTATACGATACCAAATCATGTACACGGCGTTTGTTGCAGTGTGAGAGGTTCTTGATCCTTGCAGTTCGGATGAACTGTTGCTTTCTGGATCTTCAGTAGCGGCGTGCTAACTGGCGTTGTTGTCTCTGGGCTACGGTTGTAGCTCTTAACTTGGTAGTTCTTCTTCTTCTTAAGGGTCTGGCCTTGGTGGCAGCTTGGTCTGTTCCCTGGTTCTTCTGGTTCCTCTTTGGTTGCTTGGAGCAGCAGGTTGGATCCTTGTTCCTCTTTGGTTAAGAGGGCCTTCACGGCTGTTTGGATAGGCCGTGCTGTAGGGCTTGGATCAGGGAGAGCAGAGAACAACGGGCCTTGCCAGGGTCCAGGAGTTTGAGAGTAGCACCAGGTCTTTCACTGTGGAGAGGCTGATTGCCGGCTCCAGAGAACTTGGTGGATTCCCCCCCCCCAGTCTGGAAGTTGGGGAAGAAGAGAGCTGTACCTCCACACCATTTGGTGGTGGGTAGAGAAGAGGGAGCTGTACCTCCACCTCGGGGTGGGTTCAGCAGAGAAGAGAGCCTGGGATGGTGCTTAAAGAGAAGGGAGCAACTGGCACCCCCAGTCTGTTGGGTGCTGCGTAGAGAAGAAATAGCCCCTTTTACACAGCCAGTGAAAGCCGGGAATATGCCGGAATTTCGGCCCTCCGCCATGCTGTATAAATGCGACCGTTGCGGAACGGGGGAAGAAAGGTGCGAGAGATTGTTCTGGGAATTTTACTACCTCGGGGGTTAGTAAGATTGTCGACACATCAGTTCCGCCTCTCTGTATAAATGCGGCCAGCTTGTTGATGCGGAAAAGGGGGGCGTTTGACGTTCCATAGCCTACGTTCTAAACAAGCGACCATGTTAGCAGTTGAAGGACGTGTGTTAAACATTAACCACGGTGGCCTGATGTCCCGTAAAAATCACCAAATAAAAGGAACGGCGTATAATCTATCTGATCATAAGGTCCGCTGCTCAATCCAAACCCCCACGCTTCATTTTGCAGAGTTTATGAGTTTATTTCTGCCCGGGGGAAGTTGTACAATGAAGTAGGAAAGCTAGGATAGGCTAAGCTAGGCTGCGACTGGATCGCCGCCGCTATTATTATCCTAAATCTTAGCGTATATCCACACTATATTTCTGTCTACAGTAACGTGACTTCACAAACTGTGTGTATGTGTATGTCTGAATGGCAGAGCACTGCCTCCAAAGAGATTCGCTCACAGCCAACCTGTCACACACACACACACACACGCACAGACAGTTGACGCAGTGAGCCGAGTGATTTTGTCAGTTTGGTTAACAGTCCCAGAGATGTTGGACTCAGCGCGTAGCGAGATCAACCGGCACATCACAGGGACAGTAAAATACGGCCCTCTTAGTGCAAGCCACAGCACTCCTGCTCTCAATTCACCGGCCAGTGTTGTTGTTGTAAAGCAGCTGACCGGCGCGGCGCTAAATGTTTACGTCACACCTGACGCTGCTTACAAGCACCTCTTTCATTCCGGAACGCTGTGTAAAAGGGGCTACTGATGCGCCAACATGCCGGCGTTGCTTGGTTCTGTGTAAATAACACCTGACCAAGCAGAGCCGGCAAATTGCCGCTCTTTCGTTCCGTCAATATGCCGCAATCTCTGTGTAAAAGGGGCTAATGTGACTGTAGCCAGCTCACTAGCTGTTATCAAAAAGCAGCATTACACTTTTTGACCAATGACAGAAGAGAAAGGGGGCCACATCCTGGCTGGGCTGGCTAGGTGTGAACCCAAGACAATGGCCTAGCTTCAGGCAGAGCAAGGTGTGAAACACAGACAATGCCTTGGCTCAAGGCAGAGGAATGTTCCAACATTCTGCAACATTCAAGAGTCAGAATCACGTAATTCACCTCAGAGTCAAAAGTCTTAATGAATGAACGAACCCATGTACACATTCACTACATATGTCTTCCCGCATATCCCCTCTCAAGTTACCACACTTCGGAGGGGGTCAGAGCGCAGGGTCAGCCGCAGGGTCAGCCGCAGTGCAGCGCCCCTGGAGAAGTTTTGGGGTTACGTGTATTTCTCAAGGACACAATGGTAGTGATGGTGGGCACTGTAGACGTAATACCAGCCACAACTCAGAATCAGAATCAGATATATTTGTCATTGCACCGTTACAGAACAACAAAATTTAATTTCAGTTCACACCCCGCCAAGAAACATAGAAAGACAGTGACAATAACATGGGTGGACAGGAGAGAGTGTAACTGTAGGTTTGTCTAGCGTGCGCCGCGCTCCTATTTCATAGAAGGAAAAGGAGAACAACAGGGAAAGACAAGTTAAAAATATGCCAATCTCGAACTACGTTCCTTATGGGAGCGCAGTGTGTGATCAGTAAAAAACCACCTTAGCACAATAAGCAACATGATAAACACCACAGACAAATAGGACTCGTAGACTTGCACATTAAAGGGACGGGTTAAGGGTTTATGGGATGGTAGGTGTCAAAGCCCAGGCACCAGGGGGCGTACGCAGCCGACAGGCGCGTCTCGCCCGCAGCATCCAGTCTGCAACGAAGGAGGGAGAGGGGGATGGATTCAAGAGGGCTTGAGTGGTCAGTGTCATGTGTGATATTTGTTTACGTGTGTGTGTATGTGTGTTCCGTGTATCTATCTCCGTCCGGACATAACGGGAGTCTTCAGGCGCCAGGTGGTATGAGCGAGTCCTTGGAGACGACTTCGAGGCCCAGCCACAGATAGAGTTCACAGGAGAGGAGGTGGGGGGAAGAGGGGGGGGGGGGGGGGCAGAGCGTCATGGTTATGAACTCAGGTATAACAATAGAAAAAACAAGGGTGGAGGAGGAGTAGCAATATATGTGGATGTGTCATTGAACTTTAGGGTATTGGAATGTATGACAACTGTGGTTGATAACTTACTGGAATGTATAACAATTGAAATCTGCAAGGAAAAAAACAAAAATGTCATAATAAGCTGTATATATAGGGCCCCTGGGTCAAGCATTGAAATATTTAAGGACTGGATAGAGGGCATGTTTTCTCAAATAAACAGCAAAATAGTTTTTATCTGTGGAGATTTCAATATTGACCTGTTAAATCCTAATAAACACAACATTACAGATGAATTTGTCAATACCATGTACAGTATGAGCCTAATTCCGAAAATCACCAGACCCAGTAGAATTACATCCCACTGTGCCACTTTGATTGATAACATATTCACAAATGAAATCGAAAACAATGTAATGAGTGGATTATTGATTAATGATATCAGTGACCACTTGCCAGTCTTTACAATCTATGACTGCAATTACAAAAATAAGATAGATAAACAAACGGAATACAAACGAGTGAAGTCAGAAGAATCTATCAATGCACTAAAAAACGACTTAATGGCTCAGAACTGGGACATAATATACCAAGCAAATGAAATTGACGGTGCATATGAAACATTTCTAAGTATATTTAGGTCATTATATGATAAGAACAGTCCAATCCAAGAATACAATAGACTAATAAAATATACCAAATGTCCATGGATCACAAAGGGATTTCAAAATGCCTGTAAAAAGAAAAACACACTTTACAGAGATTTCATAAGACATAGAACTAAAGATGCTGAGAATAAATATAAAGTTTATAAGAACAAATTAATCAATATTATAAGAACAAGCAAGAAAGAATATTATTATTAAGAAAATATTAGATGATAACAAGAATAATATTAAAGGAATATGGAATATACTAAACAGTATTATAAGAAATAGCCCTAGGCAAATAAGTTATCCTAAGTATTTTATTGATAAGGATAATGAAAATTATAATATGGATGACGTAGCTAACAGTTTTAATAAATTCTTTGAAAATATTGGACCTGAACTGGCAGAAAAAATCCCTGATCCAGGGACATCTGGTGAAAGCTATGATAAATTATTGGAGAGAAATCCCTACTCAATGTTTCTCAAAGCAGTAGAGGAGAAAGAAATATTGGATATTGTTACAAAATATAAAAACAAAAAGTCTACTGATCTTAATGACATCGACTTGACATTGGTCAAGAAAGTCATTGTGGGGATTTCAAAACCATTAACATTTATCTGTAATTTATCATTTCAAACTGGTACATTTCCAAACCAAATGAAAACAGCAAAAGTCATACCACTGTATAAAACTGGGAACAAGCATCACTTCATCAACTACAGACCTGTCTCTCTACTTCCACAATTCTCCAAAATATTAGAAAAAATCTTCAACAATAGACTGGACACATTCATAGAAAAGCACAAATTAATTAATGACAGTCAATATTGATTCAGAACCAACAGATCAACATCACTTGCATTAATAGAGTCATTTGAAGAAATTACAAATGCCATTGAAAAGAAAAAATATGCAGTAGGAGTATTTATTGATATCAGAAAAGCTTTCGACACAATCAATCATAACATTTTATTCAATAAACTGGAAAGATATGGAATAAGGGGGATAGTATTGGAGTGGATAAAAAGCTATTTGAGCAAAAGGAAGCAGTTCGTGAAGTTGGGCAACTGTTTGTCGTCATGTTTGGACATTTCTTGTGGCGTACCCCAGGGGTCAGTGCTGGGTCCAAAACTGTTTATTCTGTATATTAATGATATCTTTAATGTTTCCAATGTCTTGAGGTTGGTTCTATTTGCTGATGACACTAATATTTTCTGTTCTGGGGAGAATTTAAAACAACTAGAAGAAATCATCAATAAGGAAATGAGCAAAATAAAAACATGGTTTGATAAAAACAAACTATCATTAAACTTAAGCAAAACAAAAATAATGTTATTTGGTAACTATAGAATGAACACGCAAATAAATATCAATATAAATGGAGTTGAAATTGAAAGAGTTTACGAAAAAAAATTTCTTGGGGTTATAATAAATGATAGATTCAGTTGGAAATCACACATTACTATTGTCATGATCCCGCTTGGGCCTCTAGGTCTGGTGTTGTTGTTTCTGTGTGCTGGTCTAATTGCAGGGGTGGAGTCAGGTGTGCTGGAGTCTATTACCAGCATTCACAGCTGCCATCAATCAGCAATCAACTGCTCTTCATATACCCGGCCCTACCTTCCAGACTCTGCCAGATCGTAGCTTCTGTTTACACACAGTCAGTTCTCTCTCTAGCTCACCTGTTTTCAGCTCCGCTTTTTTTGCACTTTTTCCTGGCTAACTCCTGTTTCCTCTGCCACAGTTCTCCCGGCCTGACTCCAGCCACCAGCTCCAAACCTCGCCCACCAGCACACCCCCCCGGACCCCCCTGCCTGCCTGCTCTAGCCTGCTTCCACTCAGCCCCCTGGACTTGCCCCGTTGCTCTCCCCCTGGACCCCTATGCCAGCCAGTTTCCCTCCCCGGATCACGGTCCTAACACCCTGCTGGTTTCTCCTAAAATAAATCTTCTTTTTTACTGATACTGTCTCCGCGCCTGTGTCCTCCAGACCCGACCGTTACAGTACGATCTGGCCCAAAACATGGACACAGCAGAGACGGACTCCATCCATCAAGCATTGGCAGCGCAGGGAGCGCTCGTAGGGAAACATGAGCAGGCCCTCCGTGATGTTCTCTCCACGTTAAGTGGGCTCTCCACCTGTGTTACTGCTATGGGGCAGCAACTCAGCGTTGTCTCGGCACACCTCACCCCCCCATCTCCTGCCGACCCCGGTCGTCCTCAACAAGGTCCTGCCTCAGCTCCGCCGCTTCCCCAAGCCTGTGAACCCCGTGTCCCGGCGCCGCAGCGCTATTCAGGTGATTTTGGGGCATGTAGGCCTTTTTTGATTCAGTGCACCTTAGCGCTTGAGTAACAGCCATCTACCTATGTCACAGACAGAGCCAAGATCTCCTATATTATCAGTTTACTCACGGGTAAGGCATTAACCTGGGCATCAGCAGTTTGGGAGGGTCAGTCAGCTGTTTGTTTTTCTTTTGCTTTATTTTTGGCTGAGATGAAGAAGGTGTTCGATCACCCGGTGCGCGGCAGGGAAGCCACCAAACGACTCCTCACACTACGACTAGGTACCCACAGCGTAGCTGAGTATTCGGTAGAGTTCAGAGCGCTAGCGGCAGAGACGGGGTGGAATGATGTGGCTCTTCAGGGGGCATTTCTCAGCGGACTAGCTGATCCAGTTAAGGATGAGTTAGCAGTTCGGGACGAGTCAGCTAGCTTGGACGAGTTAGTGGCCCTAGCTATCAGACTTGATAATCGCCTTAGAGAGCGTCGTAGGGAGAGAGCCGGGCGGCCTCATGACCCGTTCTCCTCCCGTTCTCCCTCAGTCCCTGTAAGACACTCCCCAGGCCGTTTCTCCAGTCAGTCCCCTGATTCCTTTGTCCTTCCCTCCTCCTCGGCAGAGGAGCCCATGCAGCTGGGCCGAGCCAAACTTTCCAATGCTGAGCGCTCTCGGAGGATAAATGAAGGGCTCTGCATCTACTGCGCTCAACCCGGTCACTTCCTGAGCTCCTGTCCCCAGCGGCCAAAAGGGAGTGCTCCCCAGTAATGGTGGGAATACTGGTGAGCAAGATCACTTCGGCACCTTTCCCCCAAACTCGCATGCAACTGCAGGCTACACTCTCCTGGAACCAACAAACCCATTCACTGTTCGCTCTGGTGGACTCTGGAGCTGATGAGAGCTTTCTGGATGCTGACTTCGTTGCTAGAGCAGGTATTGCCACTCGACCGCTCGCTACTCCCCTCAATGCCCAGGGACTTAATGGGAAGCTGCTGGCACGGATTACCCATCGCACAGAGCCTCTTCGCCTTGTCCTGTCTGGCAACCACCATGAGGTAATACAGTTTCACATTATCTCTTCCCCTCACACTCCCTTAGTTTTGGGTCAGCCTTGGTTAAGGTTACACAATCCCCACATCAACTGGGCGACTAGTCGTGTACTAAGTTGGAGTGATTATTGCCTCTCGTCTTGCCTGCGGTCCGCCCTTTCCCCAGTAGAGGGAGCCACTGTGCCCTTAAAGCTTGAGCCCCCTGACCTGTCTGAAGTCCCTGCTGCATATCACAGTATGGGAGAGGTTTTTAGTAAGCAACGTGCCCTCTCTATGCCCCCTCACCGGCCCTATGACTGTGCTATTGATCTTCTTCCAGGTGCTCCTTTACCATCCAGTCGTCTGTATAACCTGTCCCGGCCTGAACGAGAGACAATGGAGACATACATCAAGGAGTCCCTTGCTTCAGGTATTATCCGACCTTCGTCATCTCCTGTCGGGGCTGGGTCCTTCTTTGTGGCCAAGAAGGATCGTTCCCTGCGTCTCTGCATAGACTATAGGGGCCTTAACAACATCACTATCAAGAACAGGTATCCTCTGCCTTTAATTAACTCTGCTTTTGAATCCCTCCACGGTGCCACAGTTTTCAGCAAGCTTGATCTCCGCAATGCTTATCACCTTGTCCGCATTCGGAAGGGAGACGAATGGAAAACTGCATTTAAGACCCCCCTCGGGCATTTTGAATATCTGGTAATGCCTTTTGGACTCACTTATGCCCCCGCTGTCTTCCAAGCCTTGGTTAATGATGTGCTCCGTGACCTCTTAAATCGCACTGTGTTTGTGTACTTGGACGACATACTGATCTTCTCTCGCTCACAGGAGGAACATGTCCAACACGTGAAGCAGGTGTTGCAGCGACTCCTGGAGAACAAGCTGTATGTCAAGGCGGAGAAGTGCAAGTTTCATGTGGACTCCGTGGACTTCCTGGGGTACATCATAGAGCGAGGGCAGGTGAGGGCCGACCCCGAGAAGGTACAGGCGTTGGCACAGTGGCCTCAACCCGTGACCCGAAAGCAGCTCCAGCGCTTTTTGGGCTTTGCCAACTTCTACCGACGGTTTGTCAGGGATTATAGTCAAGTAGCGGCTCCCCTCACTAGACTTACCTCCCCAGCTATCCCCTTCTCTTGAGGCTGAGGCGGCGTTCGTTGAACTGAAGACGCGGTTCACTTCAGCCCCCATTCTCACTCATCCCAACCCGGCCCTGCAGTTCGTGGTTGAGGTCGACGCTTCGGACTCCGGGGTAGGGGCGGTCCTCTCTCAACGCTCCCCGGAGGACCAGAAGCTTCATCCCTGTGCCTGCTTCTCCAAACGCCTGTCACCAGCAGAGCACAACTACGACGTCGGCAACAGGGAACTGCTAGCTGTTAAGCTAGCGCTCGAGGAGTGGAGGCACTGGTTGGAGGGGGTGGAGATCCCTTTTATTGTTTGGACTGATCGCAAGAAGCTGTCCTATATCCAGTCCGCCAAGCGCCTTAACTCCCGCCAAGCACATTATTCTTTGGTCGATTTAACTTCCAGCTCACCTTTCGACCAGGGTCCAAGAATGGGAAGCCGGACGCCCTGTCCCGACAGTTTGCCGTTGACCACGGCTTCTCCAGTCCCAATACCATCATCTCCCCTGGCTGTGTGGTGGGGGCAGTCAGGTGGCAGATTGAGGCATGGATCCGAGAGGCGCTGAGGGAGGAACCGGATCCGGGAACCGGTCCGCAGGGTCGTCTGTTCGTGCCAAGTGCTGTCCGCTCCAAGGTCCTCCAGTGGGTGCATAATTCACGTTTCTCCTGCCACCCGGGTGTAAACCGCAGCCTGTCCCTGGCCAAGCGACACTTCTGGTGGCCCACCATCGAGGCTGACACCCGTGCCTTCGTTCTCGCCTGCACTGTCTGCGCACGCAGGAAGTCCTCGCATCAACCCTACTCAGGTTTGCTCCGTCCCCTCCCTGTGCCTGGGCGCCCCTGGAGTCACATTGGTCTCGACTTTGTCACTGGTCTCCCGCTGTCCGAAGGTAATTCTACCATACTCACCATTGTTGATAGATTTTCCAAGGCTGTCCATTTTGTGCCACTGCCCAAGCTTCCCTCAGCGTCTGAAACTGCTGATCTCCTGGTTCAGCATGTGGTCCGCCGCCACGGGATCCCGGCTGATGTGGTCTCCGAATGGGGTCCACAATTCGTGTCCCAGGTATGGAAAGCCTTCTGTCGTGAATTAGGATCCTCTGTCAGTCTCTCCTCAGGCTACCATCCCCAGACTAACGGGCAAACGGAGCGGGCCAATCAGGATCTCGAAGCTGCGCTGCGCTGTGTCACTACTCGGAACCAGTCTTCCTCGAGCACTCACCTTCCATGGGTTGAATACGCCCACAACTCCCTGACGAGTGCAGCTACTGGTATGTCCCCATTCGAATGTTCCCTTGGATATCAACCCCCTCTGTTCCCAGCACAGGAGAGCGACATCGCGGTGCCATCTGTCCGGGCCCACCTTCGACGCTGTCGTAAGGTCTGGAGGGACGCTCGCGCTGCCCTGCTCCGTTCCACTGAGCGCAATCGGCGCATGGCCGACCGACACCGGATCCCGGCACCACAGTTCACACCAGGTCAGAAGGATTGGCTTTCCTCTAAGAACATCCCACTCAATACAGAGTCTAAGAAGTTGTCCCCCCGCTACATTGGGCCTTTTTAAGTGGTCACAGTCATTAATCCATCCGCTGTCAAACTGAAACTGCCTTCATCCATGACGATTCATCCCACTTTTCATGTTTCCCAGTTAAAACCTGTCTCCACCAGCCCTCTGTGTCCTCCAGCAACACCCCCTCAATCCCCCCGCATGATTGATGATCACCCCGCCTACACGGTCCGGCGGAGTCTGGATATTCGCCGCCGTGGTCGGGGGTTTCAATATTTGGTGGACTGGGAGGGGTATGGTCCTGAGGAGAGGAGCTGGATATCCCGCCAGCTCATCCTCGATCCCTCCCTTATTAGGGAGTTCCACCGGGACAACCCAGGGAAACCCGGTGGCTCGCCTGGAGGCTCTCATTGGGGGGGGGGGGGGGGGGTACTGTCATGATCCCGCTTGGGCCTCTAGGTCTGGTGTTGTTGTTTCTGTGTGCTGGTCTAATTGCAGGGGTGGAGTCAGGTGTGCTGGAGTCTATTACCAGCATTCACAGCTGCCATCAATCAGCAATCAACTGCTCTTTATATACCCGGCCCTACCTTCCAGACTCTGCCAGATCGTAGCTTCTGTTTACACACAGTCAGTTCTCTCTCTAGCTCACCTGTTTTCAGCTCTGCTTTTTTTGCACTTTTTCCTGGCTAACTCCTGTTTTCTCTGCCACAGTTCTCCCGGCCTGACTCCAGCCACCAGCTCCAACCCTCGCCCACCAGCACACCCCCCCGGACCCCCCTGCCTGCCTGCTCTAGCCTGCTTCCACTCAGCCCCCTGGACTTGCCCCATCGCTCTCCCCCTGGACCCCTATGCCAGCCAGTTTCCCTCCCCGGATCACGGTCCTAACACCCTGCTGGTTTCTCCTAAAATAAATCTTCTTTTTTACTGATACTGTCTCCGCGCCTGTGTCCTCCAGACCCGACCGTTACAACTATCAAGAAGCATTTATGTATTAAACAAAGTAAAACAGGTTCTAGATCAAAAATCACTCCGTATTCTCTACTGTTCACTAGTCTTACCATACCTCAGTTACTGTACAGAAGTCTGGGGCAACACGTACAAAACGTCATTACATTCACTTACTATTCTCCAAAAAAAAGCAATCGGCATTATTCACAATGTGAGATATCTGGATCATACTAACCCATTATTCATACGGTCAAAATTATTAAAATTCACAGATCTGGTGGAATTTAAAACTGCACAGATAATGTTTAAGGCTAAAATCAACATATTACCCTTAAACATACAAAAATTATTCAGTGATCGTGAGGGGGGTTATAATTTAAGGGGAAAATTAAATTTCAAAGTGAACAGCGTCCGTACGACCAGGAAAATGTTTTGCATTTCAATATGTGGTGTAAGACTATGGAACAGTTTGAGTGGGGAGATCAAGGAATGTCCAAACATTAACCAGTTTAAAATAAAATACAAAGAATTGATTTTCACAAGGTACAGGGATGAAGTTTAACATAGTGTATATGTTTACATGTATGTATATTTGTATATATTTGACGGTATTTATATAACATTGAATGTTTAATTAGATATTATTATTATTATTATGAGATTACTTGACAATATTATTAGATAAATACGACGATATTATTAGATAAATATGCAATTGGTAACAAATTGTATCATATTGAAAACTAATATATATTAATATGTATTATTATTTTTAAATTATTATTATATCACTAATAAGGAAGCCAATAGTCATTATAGATATATAAATCAGTGAGAAGGGGTGAGATTAAATAATTTTTCTTCTTCTCACCCCTTTTCGAACAGGTAAAGCAAGTGTAAGACAGTTTATTTTCATTTGTGGTTTTCATTGTGTGTAAATATTACTTTATTGTAACTGTCCACTTGTTTAATTTATTTTATTGTTTATTATTGCTTTTTTATTTTTTATTATTTACTTGTTCGAAATAAAAACATTTTCAATTCAATTCAATTCAATTCAATTCAAGTCTTTCTGCATAAACATCCCGGAGAGAGAAGAGATAACACCTCCAAGGTCGGTGTGGGGAGCCGAATCAAGAGATAGTGAATTTGTTTTGAGATTGAGACTGGCGCTGGAATTTTTTAGCCGGTCTTAGAGTCACTGGTGGTAGTAAATCCAAAATAGCCCAAATCCAGTGGCCTTTTCCTGTGCCTACGGTCTGCCCATGCTCCCCCAGATCGCATCCACTTTTCGAATAAGTCCGGGAATCACTTCCAGCTTGCGATTCACCTTCGCATATTACTTGAATCTGTGCATTGACAGCCCAGCACAAGCCCTCAATGACGGGCAGCTTTTCAATACCTGGATGTGCTGCCATCGCCTTCTTAACATTGCGGTAGAACAGGAATCCGCCAACTCCAAACCCTGTTACCATAATCCCAATAACGTAAATATCTTCCACGTCCTCAATGGAAAGTATTGCCAGACACATCGGGTTCCAACTCCCCCAAGCGTCCCAAGTGTATCCAGCCGCAAAGGTTCCATCGGGGCAGGGGGCTTCTCCTTTGCCCACTTTTCTCTACAACCTATCATCCTATCTGGTGCTGGGGAATGAACCAGCGACCTCATGGTTACTGGTCGGCCACCTTTCCTAGGCCATCCTACCACCCAGCCACATAGATTGGCCTATTTACAGCACATAGAAAACTGACATATTTTCTTCGATGCAAGTTCATCAATTCATGGCTTAAAATCCTGAGCTTTACACAGAAATTCGTAGCGGTAAGCTTTGCAAATTAGGTAAGAAAAAATTATCATGGCTGTGCGACGTGCAAATATGGCACAGGCTCTGCATGGAGCAAAATATAAATATATACTGTATCTATATATTTTTTTTACAAATAAATTCTATTCAGGGCTAATTAAAGCTGGGGTGGAGGATTTGGGGAGAAAATGGCAGTTGGGATAGAGATTAGAATCTAAACACATCAACCGGTCCACTTGTTCTCTTTGGTCCCTCCCCTATGGTCCCTCCCTGACACGCTCTACACCAACAAAGTTGTGCCAAAGTGAATGGACAGTCCCAACAGCCAATAAGAACAGAGAATCGGAGCCTCGCTCTGATTGGTCAAAGTGTCAGCTCATGTTAACTTTGACCAATCAGAAATCATATACCCCAGCTTTAAGTAATATCCTACTAATAAAACAGCCTAGTGACACCATTGCACACACACAATAATGTGCAGTGGCAAATTTTTTACTTAAAGTTACCTTTATGAAACCAGCAAGTTTTTTCTTAATTGGAAATGACACAGGCTTTCCCCAAAAGATAACAAGACATCATTGTGGAAAA
The DNA here is from genome assembly GCA_949357725.1 of Hyperoplus immaculatus. NCBI lineage: Eukaryota > Metazoa > Chordata > Actinopteri > Uranoscopiformes > Ammodytidae > Hyperoplus > Hyperoplus immaculatus. Next base: position 2,076,816 of record OX442361.1, read on the forward strand.
AAAATATTTTTCAGCTTTTATTAACATTTGAACAAAAATTGGCATGTCCAAAATTATTCATACCCTCCTCAATAGTCAATAGAAAAGCCTTTATTTAGGCTATTACAGCAATCAAACACTTCCTATAATTGCTGGACAGCTTTTTGCATCCCTCCACTGGTATTTTTGCCCATTCATCTTTAGCAATGAGCTCCAACTCTTTCTGGTTGGAGGGTCTTCTTGCCATCACCCTGGGCCCGGTTTCCCGATAACGTCCTCTCTTAGCGAGCTACGAAGACTCCTATGTTATGACTTACCAAAGTTGTTTACCTCTGTAGTCGTGGTTCCCGAACGCTCTCTTAGGAGAAACACTCCTTACGTCGTTCGTACACTGCTGAAGTCGGTTGCTCAGAGTTCGATTATCCATTTCCTGCTCATTTCATGTGCAGCTGCTGCCTAATCAAATCTACCCATGCATTTCTAGTGTAATATAAAGTCATACATTAGTTTGTTGAATCATCATCTGTGTTTTGGACCTCTTGTTTAAGTATTGTCTAAGTATCTTTAAGAACACAAATCACGTTCCTTGGTGGGTCAGTAATGAAACTGAAAGTAGATCGCCAATAGCCTATATCAATAAAAACAGACGGCCCAAACAGCGTCCAAATGAGCTAAAATACAATAAACAGTAACATGGCACACTTATTTTAAGGTAAGCTCTAATTGATTATTAATTAATTTTTTCACACGTTTACATGTTTTGAGGTGGAGGATCCGACGCACTCTGCCCGGCTAATGTCAGCTGAGCCGGTGTGGAACACAGTGCGGAGGTTCTACCCTGCGTTCCAATACCCGCTCAACAGGCCCTCGTTCACTTGCCCTAGGCACTTGCCCTCGGGGGAATCCCCGCCGCCATCTTAAGTGTCGTTCCAATTGTCTGGAAACTGAAGTGAACTTCGTGAGATAGACCCTTGGAGGGCTGAGTGATCAAGTGAACATCCATGGTCACTTCGAGGTGGGTATCACCCACAGTGCATTGCAGTTTATCTTCTTCTTTTATTTCCTTTTATTTTCCGGTAGACTGTATGCTTTTAGTGACATCGCAGCCACCCGCAGGACAAATATATATATATATATATATATATATATATATTCCAAAACGCCTCAATTAGGCTATCCTATTTCCATAGGAACAATCCAGTATTGAAGTTTATACATATTGCTGCTATAACACAGATGGCTGCCAATTATAGGACTATTTAAAACAAATGTTTTTGGTTGAAACTATAAATAAGAAAATATGTCGGAGCAAACAATTTACATGTGTAAGTAACATTATCTTGATAATCTGAGTTACCGTGTCGAAATTCAATGTTTGTTATGCTATGGAAATGGCTTTCTGCAATATAGACTACCTTTGCAGAATGTTACAATTCTGTATTATGTATTATTTGCATTCAGAACTACCTATGTAACTGACGGTCCATTGCAACTACAAGGGCAAGTGAGCAAGTGGGTTCCATTTAAATAACCCCGCTCCTCCCCCGCCCAGTCTCCCTCCGCGCTCCAAATTCCCTCCGTGCGACGTATGCTGTTACGTCATACCAAAGGCTGAGGGTAAATGAACGAGGGGAAGTGCAACTACTAATGGAACGCAGGGCCAGTGTTAACCATGTCGAACATACTACCATAGCCTATACTGATTTTAAAAAAGATATAGAAAATATAGAAACAGCGGAGGAGATTAAGATTAAGATTGTTTCCAGCAATTATTTTCTTCATGAATGACTTGTGGCAGTTCCATGCGTAACAGGGGTCACTTGTGTCCGTTTTACGCATGGTGCTTTACAGAAGGAAATGTGGGGGTCTGTATCTCTGGCGATGCCACAGCGATCGCAGGGACTTTCACTTGTGTCATTAAACTTATAAATCTTTCATATCAAAGGGACACAGTGATGACTGTATTTAATAACAAACTGATAAAAACGATCCGACTGTAGGCTATAGTGTATCACGTAGCCTATAGAGTATTTTCATATTGACGGACATCGCATCCATGCAGTTAATGCTGATTGTCAAGTCAGTTAGATGACTAAAAAGTACTTGTTCATATAATTTGAACACTGTGAATAAGAGTGAATGGTATTCTGCTAAAATATCTAATAGCCTACTTTAAATATACGTGATATACTATATACAGTTGGATCGTTTTTAACATTTATTATTAAATACAGTCATCGCTGTGTCCGTTTGATATGAAATACAGTCAGATTTATTAGTTAAATGACACAAGTGAGAGCTGAAACATCCCTACGGTAGAGCTAAGAAGGCTCTGAGGACACTCCAGACCAACCTTACCAACGTATGACGTACGAAAGAGATTCGTAGCAAAGAACGTTTCGGGAAACAGGCGAAATGTTAAGTAGGAACTCTAAGTAGGGGTTACGAATGACGTAGTGTTAAGAAGGCTCTAAGAAGGCTTTGGGAAACCGGCCCCTGATCTTTAGTTCCCTCCACAGAATCTCAATTGGATTCAAGTCAGGACTCTGGCTTGGCCACTGTAAAATGTAAATGTGTCTGTCCACTAACCCTTTCTTCACCATTTTTGCTGTGTGTTTTGAGTCGTTGTCCTGCAGAAATTTCCAATGGTGCCAAAGGCCAAGTTTCTCTGCAGACTGCCTGATGTTGTTGTTGAGAATCTTGATGTATTAAATCCCAAACAGAACTAAAGAGTTTTAGTGTGAAAGTTAAACAGTGGCTCAAGCAGCAGCAGAAATGTGAACATTAACGTCTCTCAAGTTATTTTAATAGAGCACTTTACTAATGTTTAATGCTAAATTTAATTGTGTTTTAATCTGAAATGTATAACTACAGCTGTGTGTATTGACTCATGGTACCTATTAATTGTATTATTCACTGTATCTCTATCACTGCATTTATTGTATTTAGTATCTTTGATTGTATTTTAAAGCCTGACCCAGGGACAAAGACTGCAAATTAGCTGAAGCTAGACGTCTTATATGCATCACATTTTCCCATTTTTTGTGGCAATGTTGTATGTATTGTCCCTGTCAAATAAACATTAAAATAAATAAAAAATAAAAATAAGATCAGGGTGATGGCAGTGAGACCCTCCAAACTGAAAGAGTTGGAGGTCATTGCTAAAGATGAATGGGCAAAGATATAAGTTCATTTAACCTTTATTTATCCTGGAGAGATCATTGAGATTGAGGCCCTCATTTACAATGACCTCCAATCAAACAAATGCAAAGTAAAAACAACAAAAACACAATGTTCAATGCAAATACATGAGCTGATAAAGAGCCTGAACCATTTAAACATTTAGACAGTGATGTAGAATGTCTGCAATTAAAAGGATGTAGCTGAAAGTACAATATAGCCTTATTAAAACAGCAAAAAAGAAATTCCAAAATTGTGCAAAAAATGTAAATAAAAAAATATTCCCTGGCCCAAATTTAGGAGGTTTGCCTAGGTTATCCACAACACAAACAACACAAAAGGGACAACAATGTCCTAGGGATGCATGAAGGTCAAACGTGACTGAAGTTCTCTAGCCTCCTAAATGAATCATCACTGTCTCAGGACCGACAGCCGACACACTTGTGTCTTCTGAGTTGAATATCCCAGGTGAATCTTTGTGCACAAACATTGCAGCTGTAGAGTTTCTCCCGTGTGGACAGTCATGTGTCGTGTCAAATGTCCCTTTTCTGTAAAACTTTTACCACAATCTGGGCAACTAAATTGTCTCTCTCCTGTGTGAATTCTCATGTGTTTTGTAAGGGTTGCCAGATGAACAAAGGTTTTACCACAAACGGAGCAACTAAAGGGTTTCTCTGCCATGTGATTTTTCATGTGTCTGTTTAGATGTATATTGCTGCTGAACCTTTTACCACAATCTGAGCAGCGAAAGCTTTTCTCCTCCTTGTGGACAGCCATGTCCCTTTCTCGCAAAGTTTTTACCACAAACTGAGCAACTAAATGGTTTTTCTCCTGTGTGAATTTTCATGTGTCTCTTCAGATTAACATTTAAAGTAAATAGTTCCCCACACTCAGAGCAGCTGAAGGTTTTCTCCGTCGTTTCATTTCCCTTTTTACTGGGTTGCTAGCTGAGGATGGGGCATTCACGCCAAATGCCAAACATTCCCTCGTCTTTAGAGACTCCAACCGAGAGCTCTTTTCAAGATTCTGACAGTTCCCTTAAGTGCAATTGTTTGGATTTCACCTGCACTCGGGTCTCCGGGTATACTGGCCAAGTAGTTTTTAAAGTTCTTTTTCATGAGCCCAGTGGCTCCTATAATAACTGGGATGATTGAAACTTCTCGGAGGTTCCAGTTTCTTTTCATGTCATACATGAGTCCTTGGTATTTTGTGACCTTCTCCCTCTCAGCTCTGTTGAGCCCCCCCATCATTCGGAACACTGACCTCAACTAGTGTTGCTGTTCTTTCTGCCTTGTTCCAGATCACAATATCTGGTTTGATGGCTGAATTTTCCAAGTAGGTGGCTGTAGGGATTTCATGGTCGTAGTGTATGATGTGCGTGTTATTTCCCACCGTTCTTTCGGGTACGTGTTCCCAGGACTTGCTGCTACACCTGATGTTAAGTTTCCTGCAGATGGTCCAGTGGAGGTACTTGCACACTCCGTTGTGCCGATCTGTGTAGTAGCCGTCCCCCAAGAGCACCTTGCAACAGGATGTCAGGTGGCTCACACTCTCCACTTCAGTGTGGCAGAACCTGCATTTATTGTCATTGCTGAGGCCAGCCATCTTTTTAAAAGCATTGGTCATCAGGCCTTGATCTTGAGCAGCCATTATGAGTCTCTCCTGGTCGTAATGGAGTGTACCCCTCTTAAGCCAGTCCAAGGAGCCTTCCTTGTCGATATACTCCTTGGAGAGCTCCTCCAAGAAATATGTGGCACGCTGTTGTGATGCTGTCTTTCTCCGCAGTGTGGACGACCATGTGTTGTGTCAAGAGTCCTCTGTGTGTAAATTCTTTACCATACTCAGAACAGCTGAATGGTTTCATGCCATCGTTTACACTCGACTCAAGTTCAGTGGTGTCATCCCAGTCTACACTGTCTTCAGTCTCAGAGGAATCTTCAGTCTTAGGTTGTAAATGTGGATCTGGATGTGGGTTCCTGGCTGGTTCCATGTGTTCCGTTTGTCTTTGATGAAGCTGTGAGGACTGAGGTTTCTCTTCATCATCTTCACTCTTCACAGGGACAGGAGTGAAGGGGAATGTGGTGATATCTTGAAGCTGCTCTCCCTCCTGACTGCTCCACACTTCCTCCTGTTCTTCTTTAATGTGTGGGGGCTCTGGTGGGTTCTCCTGGTCCAGACTGGGGCTCCACTCCTGCTGCTCAGGGGGAACCTCTTCTTTCCACTCCACCAGCTGCTGGACATCTGCATGGAAAGGTAAACCACAAGGACACACAAGTTTAGGAAAAGCATGTGTTTATGTTGAAGCCAAACTTACATGGAGATTCTGACATCTCTGAATGGATGCCCTCACACACCACTTGAAACTTAAACTTGACAAGGCCAAACTGATCTTCCTTCCAGAGAAGGGCTCTCCCACACATTACCTTCCTATCACAATCGACAACTCTGTGGTAGTCACCACCCCAACTGCTGGGAACCTGGGTGTGACACTAGACCAGCGGTTCACAAACTTTTTTTAGCCACGCACCCCCATCTATGTCCCAACCGGGTTGACGCACCCTGAATCTCCCGCACCTTCAAAAAAACAAAATGCAACAAGCTTTTTTTATAGCCATATTAAAGGTGGCATGTTTAATCATGCTCAAATGACCAGAACACACATATGATAAAATAATCACTATCACAACAATGCGCTCTGGCATTTGAATTAAATCAAATCAAATCAAATCAGTTTTATTTGTATAGCCCAATATCACAAATAGACATTTGCCTCAGTGGGCTTTACATTCCATACAATATGATACAATATGACACCCTGCCCTCACACCCTTAGCTCGACTGAGAAAAAACTCCCAGTAAAAAACCCTTTACCGGGATTAAAAAAAAGTGTTTGAAGAAATCTCAGGGAGAGTCGACAAAGTAAGGGATCCCTCTCCCAGGACGGACATGCTGCAATAGATGTCATAAATTGAGAAAATCACGAAGGAATTTGATCATTGTCCATATGTTTACATGGTAATACTAAAGTAAAGTGTGAAAAGTGGTTTTAAGAAATTACTCCTAACTAAGAACTTTTAGTGCTCCTTAGGAGTACTTTTAGCGCTAAGATAAAATGTTTTGTGAATACGGCCCCAGATCTTGTATTTTTTTTGTTTTTTTTCCAATATATTTTTTGGGCATTTTTTTTTATGCTTTATTGATAGTGTAGAGACAGAGTTGAAATGGGGCAGAGAGGGGAGTGACATGCAGAGAACGACCACGGGCTGGAATCGAACCCGGGTCCGCTGCTGGCCGAGGCCCATGGGGGGGACGCCCTACCAACTGAGCTAAGGGCGCCCCCTTCAGATCTTGTTTTTATAAAGAAATCAATTTTATTTATTCACATAATATACGAAAATAAAAATGCATTGAATAAAACACTTTTCTTCATTGCAAATAAACAGTAGGATAGTGCAAATAGACCGAACTTTGATGTGTTCACCACAGACTATTTATCACATGCACATTTCTCTGCCCCGCTGTGATCACTCTCGCTTTCATCTCTCTATGCTCTGGTTCGGTTGTGGGAGGCTTCTGCGATCTCTGTTAGTTTCAGTTTACAGCCGACAAAGTTACAATCACCCCCACCACATGGACAGCGTTTAAATAAAGCCTCTTACTCTTATAATCATTAGGGCTTTGATGAAAATGATGAAATCTGAACATTACAGCAGCAGTGCTGGTGCGTAAAGGACAGCGCAGTTGGCATCTCTCCTCAGCACTGCCGCAGCTAAAAAGCCACACCCTTCCCAAACCCTTTTTATAAGCAACACATGGCAAAGATTGGCTATGCTGTTAGTGATGCATAGTTGAGTTATTGTCTCCATTCTTTCACATTTAGCTCATGGTGTGTGTGAATTGTTCTTGAGTTTTCACAAGATTCTTTTTAAAAAATAGCATCAAAAGACTGAGGATATGTCTCATATGTGTAGGTAAGATGTTAAAAAACATTCTCAGATCCAACAGAACATTGTAAAATGCCCTTATGTTTGCTAGTTGATAGTGTAGACCAGCAGTGTTAGCCAGAAAAAAATATGAAAATATGACGCCATTCTCATAAAAATATTCCTGGAAGATTCAGTGTTAAGCCAATCAATTCTCATAAAAATCATTTTAGTTTTTCTTACATTTCTGTTGTTGGTAACAATGACATCAACCAGATTTAAATACCCTACTCCTTATGAATGAAAAATGACCTTCTCAAGTACAACACCTTTTAAGATTTTACCTGATTTTACCTTCGGATTCTGGATTGCGGCCGGGGTTCCCAAATAGCATCAATGCTGTGAAAATTTGACTCAGTCGTTTAGAAATGTGTGCAAGTGCTCAGAACAATACTCATCAAATTCTAAATCTGATGTACAGTCATTTTTACTGTATTCACCTTAAATGGGGGGTTTTCTGGTTATAAAATCTCTATTTCTTTGATGAGCATAATTGTCTACATTTCAGTTTTCAACTCTCTAACCAATATTATTTTCTCTTTCCATTCATTGATTTCTGTCTGTACAGGGTGATGGAGACCAGTGTTCTAGCAGACAGACAGGAACTATAACCCTCCCTCTGTCCAGAGAGCGCCTCCATATTCCACCACAGCCACCTTCAAGCCCCTCACCATCCCACAAGGTACTACAACAAATGGAACCAATTATAATTGGCTTAATGCACTAGTGCAAAAAAAAAAAAAACATGTTGGCAGGGTATTGCAGTGCATACTTGATACCACTGGGTGGCGTCAGAGTAAGCAGTTTTCAAACCGGACATTACAGTTATTCACAATTGTTTAAACACATTTTTTGGAACATCAGACGTGCACAATCTGAAACTAATTTACCAACTGCTTAACCAATTCTGCTGAACTCCAAACACATTTTTCACAACACTACACACAATTCTCTATATCTTGCACACTCTTCCTGAATTCTCTCTCTTGGTATTCACACGGAACACACTGCCAATCACATTTCTAAACTCAAAAGGCTTTTGTGCAGTTAGCTATAGAAGGGTCAGAGATGAGCTCCTGTTTGCTGTGATTTACAGTAGACTGCACATTTTGGTACAAATACAGTTTTTGCCGAATACTGTAAACACTAAAAGTGACTGCTATGCTCACAGCATCACAACCTCTAACTTTTGTAACCATGCCCTAAACCAAAGCACCAACCTGACAAACAAGATATATGCTTTGCACTGTGTTTGAAATTCTCCAACACACTTCTTGAAAAAAAATTAAACTAATTGAATACCAATCAGTCTAAATCAAATCAAATCAAATCAGTTTTATTTGTATAGCCCAAAATCACAAATAAATTTGTCTCAGTGGGCTTTACATTTCATACAATATGATATATGATACAATATGATACAATATGACACCCTGCCCTTACACCCTTAGCTCGGCTGAGAAAAAACTCCCAGTTTACCGGGAATAAAAAAAATTTAAGAAATCTCAGGGAGAGTCGACAGAGTAAGGGATCCCTCTCCCAGGACGGACATACTGCAATAGATGTCATAAGTAGAGAAATCACGAAGGAATTTGATAATTGACCAGGTGATTACATGTTAATACTAAGTAAAGTGTGAATAGTGTGGATGCAGGAAGACTTCAGATGCTGCCAGAGGATCCACACCGTCTCGTCTCCACCAGGGAAAACTAAGGTTTCCATCGCCGGGATTACATCCCAGGTCTCCAGGTGGCGTCCTTAACTACAGCAACATCTTTCGCGTTGATGGTCCATTCTCAGATGTTACCGGAGGGGGGGACCAGATCCACACCGTCTCGTCACGACCAGGGAAAACTGGAAGAGGACAGACAGGCAACCAGTGAGCAAAGCAAAAATTAATTTAAAGATTGAACAAGCAAGCGAGTAGAAAGAGTACTATCCTGATGGACGGTGAATCAGTGCTGATGTGAGGCAATAGCAGGCGGGGAGCATCCGTTCCTAGGACAGCTGATTCCGCACAGAACTCAGAGTCAGTCGAGTAGCATGGAGAGAGCTTGGTAGACAGAGGGAGAGAACCCCCGGGGCAATGCTCAGCCAATCATGGAAGATAGACAGAGGAGAACAAATGTCAGAGAAATGGTATCAGTTATGCAATTAGCGTCGGCAGGACAATTTTTCAGTTGGAGGACAACCGGTACTCAGGCCCAGACAAACCGAGACCGAGGCAGCTCCTCAGGCTGTTAATAATAACGCTATAACAATGTTAAACAATATGAACACAATTAACATTAAATTACATTGATTTACACTCTACCGTTCCCCACCGACACACAATCGGCGCCAGCCCCCCAGACCCGGAGCCTGCCCCCCAGCACCCCGCCCCCAGAGAGCACGCCCCAGTGCGGCACTAGTCCCGAGGAGGACCGGGGCCATAGATAGAGAATAGAGTATAGAATAGGGAAATAGCCAAATGCACTGCTGCCACGAGGAGCAACCACAGCCGAAACACCCGGAGGGGCGGCCCGTACAGCCCACTCGGGCCCGCCGGACCGGCCATGCCCAGCCCATGAGGCAAGGCCAGAGGCGCCAACCACAAAGGGCGCGACGCATCCGCCGCCGACATCGGCACACCCAGAGCTAGGACCGGCCGGAGGAGCACCGACGCCGGGCAGCAAAACACAGACACCAACAGCGACGCCACAGAGCGGACCGCCAGGCAGGGATAAATGATTAAAACAGTTTAAAAACAGTTAAAACAGTTAAAAACAGCTAAAAACACAAATTGCATAGATTGCTTCTATCCGCCCCATGACAATCTATTATCTCCCGAGGCGGTCAAAAGAAACCTGCATCAAACGATTAAAAACATCGCAGTGCCCACCTACCAGTGCAACAATTACACAATCTGCACCCGATGCCCCATTTCCACCCCACCCAACGGTCCAGTCAGGCAATAGCACGGCGCCACTGCAGACGCCTGAGCACGCACCCCGACACCACCACCCCCCCGGCCACCCCCATCCCAGAGCACACCAATGACAGCGGCAGGCAGCGCCGCCGCCCCAGTGCCCCACCCCCAATCCCGTCAGCCGATATGACCACCCAGCCAAGCCCCGGAGGCCGCCGCGACCGCCTGTCCGGAGGCAAGGCATGGTCCCACCCCCCAGCAGCGGTGCCCACGGTCAGACGCCAATTTGCCCCAGCCCGAGCGGCCAGGGCAGCCCACCGGAACAGCCAAAGACCGGCACCTACCCCAGAGCAAACTCCCCCCCAGCAGAGGCCAGAGAACCGACCCCAGACAGGGTGACCCGCCACCGACCCCGCGCCAGCAGAGAGGTGGACGAGCGCTAACCAAAGGTTAATTCAAAGAGATAAGTCTTAAGTTTAGACTTGAACACCTCGATAGACTCAGATTGTCTGATCTCTATCGGGTGTTCCATAACGAAGGAGCTCGATACGAGAAAGCCCTGCTGCCGGCAGCTTTCTTAACTCTGGGGACAGACAGGAGCTCTGCAGTCGTAGACCGTAGTGCCCGTGAACGGGCATATCGCGCAACTAGGTCAGACAAATATGAAGGTGCAAGCCCATTTAATGCCTTATAGGTCAATAGCAGCACCTTAAAGTCGGATCTGACATGAACCGGAAGCCAGTGGAGCGACGCAAGAACGGGGGTGATGTGGTCGTATTTTCTAGTTCTGGTCAAAAGCCTCGCCGCAGCATTTTGTACCTTTTGTAAGCTTCGAGTACTTGCCCTGGGCAACCCAGACAGTAGTACGTTACAATAGTCAAGCTGAGAAGATACGAAGGCGTGTATTAATATTTCCGCATCAGCCATGGACAGACTGGACAGGTTGGAGTCGAACTTAACACCAAGAATTCTTGCTGTTCTCCCAGTGGAGGGCCGAGGTCCCTCGGCTGTCAATCACTCAATCAAGTCACATCACTAACAGACAGAAAAACAACTCGAGAAAAACGGAGAAGAGACGGAAAGGAGACAAATGCTGGACTAGTGGTAAGAAGTTGAAAATAAAGTTATGTTGAGAATCAGAATCAGAATCAGAAGTCTTTACTTCTTTATTTTAACAATTATTTGTGTAGCTTGCTAAATTTTAACACAGCATGTGTAGTTTGCCAACAGCTAGCTGCTTGCGTTAACATCATGGATAGAGCCAGGTCAAAGTGGCTATTTTAGCTAATAACCTACTAAACATTTGCTAGCTCTCTTGTGGTTTCTTAGAGGAGTTAAATAGCTCTGTTGTTGGTGTATTCAAAGAGTTCCCAAAGCTGAATGGATTTTTTAAACATGTACATTTCTTCTTTCTGCTTTTTGGTCATTCTGTGTCTATACATTATTCCAGAAAATAGTACTAAATAGCTTCCATAGGAAACAGTTGATTTAGCCTTAGTTTTCTCCTCAAAGTGCACCAGATTGATGAATTTTACTTTAACATTTTAAAAATTTCTTCCGGGGACCCCCCTATAGAAGGTCCAGGATCCACGACACAGTCTCCCAAATTCCTGTGTGTGCATGTTTATTAAGAGTCATTAGACCAGGGGTTGTGTTCAAATACGCGTAATGATTTGGTCATTCATCAATAGAAACATTGTGTTGGTATCTGGCTCAGAGAGGGACCAGTCACTCATACGTTTTGGACTATAGACAAACATAGCTTTTACATGTTTGTATTGTAAGACCGCCTCTCAGAGGGCCCATCAGGACTTCTTGTATAGGGGCCCAGAATTTGGTGCAACGCCACTGACTCCACATATCGTATAAATAATCATGGTGGGCTGCCATGGCCAAAAATGCCAGGGCCGATTTTTTGTCCCAGTCCAGCCCTGTGCGTGAGTGCAGCTGCAGTAGCAGCTTTGATCACATGGGTTAAATCAATGACTGCTAGATACTCATTCTCCAATTCCACAGTAGAAACTGCATACTTTTTCACATGAATCTTTTCCACAATGTTTTGGAGCCTTGGAATATTACTGATAGTTTGAACATAACGAATAAAAATAGTATTTGTTCTTGTATTTTAAAAGTATCTCTCTCTTTCTCTCTGGCTTGAAAGTGTACAGACTCTGATGGCTGTGCAGCAGACAGAGCCACATCCTGGTGTGAAATGATCGACACCATATTCCACAGGTCAGCTGTCTTAACCCTGAATAAACCACCACCCTGTCTCTCATATCCTCACACACTTTGTTTGATGTGTTTACAAAGCAGAAGACTAAACACTAAAGTGCTTAGAGTTATAATTGAGTATGTGTTAAACTGCCAATAAAAAACAATACTCTGAATCAGTCATCACATAGGTCAAGCAAATACTCAAATTACGTGATGTGGTAAATTACCACACCGTACAAATTATTTACAAGGCTAAAAAAAAGCCTTCCTATCAAGTAATGTTTGAAGAAAGAGGAGTTTCGCATGATTTAAGAAGAAAAAGAAAATTCACTGAGAAAATGATACGGACCACACTTAACCTTCCTCTCGTGTTAGGGTCGCCACCGACCCGTTTTGGTTTTCAAATGCATAAAAGAACCACTTACATTTTGTTTATTGCATCAAGATGTCGTGACTTTGTCAGGAACCTCTATTTCAATAAAATAAAATATATAAAAAAAAAATTCACTTAAGTATAAAATGCTCTGGTGGAAATTATAACACTGGTGGTGTTAGGGTCGTTTTCGACCAGGTTATAAAATAAGATTTAAAAAACAATAAGTAGAGCCAAAACTGAAATCATAAGTGCACTGTCAGCCAACACAATGACAGTCAGCTCCTCTCCCAATCATGTGAGCTCTGGGGGGGTTCTCATTTTGACTTTTTTTGCCCTTATACCTGCATGAAAGGGAAACAAACAGACGGGCATATCCAGACATGTGAGGTCAATTCAGCATAGAGTTGGTGACTTGCAGTGTGCACATCTCCTATTTGCAGTATTCAAAAATGAGGAGATATACAGTGAGCCAAGTTCTGGATCATGTTTTTGGTGAAAATGGCCACCTGATTCTAAAAATATGAAGTGTCAGGTCTGCCGAAGCACTTAGGACAGAAAGATAAACGTATTGTGCTTTACCTGCAAGAAATACTTCTGCAAATAACACTAAAAGTGTTGCTCTTTGCCACACATCTGAACACACAACCATACAAATGCTCACAGAGACTTTTACTGTTTTTTTTTACTATTTTTGGAACTAGTAATTGATTTCGATTGGTTTGATTTGTTGATTGGTTGTTGTTTATTTGACCTTACAAATCTATATTTTGTGTTGTGACTTGTTCTGGTTTTCATTGTGTGTTTGTATAATGCTGAAATAAAAGTTTTTTTGCTCTTTTCTGAAATAAATATTTATGGATCGTAATTGACCAGTAACACCGTAGATGTTAAAAAAGTCAAGAATATTAATATGAAAAAATAAATAAAACAAATTTAGTTAAGACATGTGTTCTCATACCCCTCAGTAATAATCAGGTAACACAACAATCAACTATTTATTTATATGATTCTCTTAAGGTTAATTTTACCATTTATTTAAATTAAATTGAGGCGCATACTGACAAAAAAAAGGTCCAGCCTCCTACACCAACAATATTAAAAACACTATTCTCATGGATAAGGAAGCCTAACAAGGTAACCAAGAGATGAGAAACAAACTGGATGATAGATAATTGTTTTTAGTGTTTTTTACAGCTGAATTCAGACACGGGTCAAAACCGACCCACTAACACCATGGATGGTAGCAGAAAGTTAACACAGGAGGAAGGTTAAATCCTTTTCGATTTCTGTAAAGGGTATTAAACTATGGAATGATCTTGACAAAGATGTCACAGGAAGTTGCAGTTCGCCCAATTTCTCCTGGTGGACATGCTGTGGGAAACCCAGATGTACCTGTATGAAAAGAGGGAAACCCTGCAGTCCCTGGCAAAGCTGCTGCTGGACAACTGAAAGAGCTTGACACTCACAAGCTAAGACTGTGAGAGCAGCATATAAGAGCCAAGGAGTGTCGCGGTTTTTTTTTTTAACCTTTATTTATACAGGTATATCCCATTGAGTCCGAAGACTCTTTTGCAAGGGAGACCTGTTCCCATTTACACGTTACCATTCACACACTCATTCATACACCGATAGCAGGCTAACTATCGACATTCACACTAGGCAAGGTGGGTGAAGTGTCTTGCCCAAGGACACACCAACTATGACACAAGCGGCAGGGCGGGGATCGAACCTCCAACCCTTTGATCATCGGCCAACCAGCTCTACCAACTGAGCCACAGTCGCCCCAAAACAGCGTTGGTGGAGTCAAAGAAAAAAGTGATAGGATGAGGAAAAAAGATTAGTGAGCCATGTGTCTGATTCAAACTGACGTCTGTGTTGGTGCGATCTGTCTCTAAGACAAACTCTTTGACACAATGTGACCGCATTGGAAGTACACAGGAACAAATATTTGAAGCAAGACAAGACAACGAAAATATACACAGAACAAACACTGACTTCACAAAGCCTTTTGAAGGGCCAGTTATGTACCAACATGTGACCTTATCACTGACCTTATCATTCTCATGGTTCATTAAGTTTACTGTTTGTACTTAAACAATTGAAAGTGTTTTGTTTTCCTTTCTTTGATATGTGCATACATCAGTGTAGGAGGACGTGGTATCAACCTCATCAAGCTAAAGTTAGACAGACCTTACTGTAGTCCTCCCCCTCTCCATTGTGTCTGTAAGAGCATGTTTCAATCCTTCTATTGATCTTCTTTTTTTTAAACTTTTATTTGAGTGGTTTTACAAATGTTTACACATACGGACAAAAAACAGAATAAGTAGACACATACAATACTTTTTTCCAGGCTTGCTTTATTTTTAAAGTGGATTTGTACTGTCGGTCTAAAAATATTCCCACAAAAGATGAAATCAGGTTTTTAGCTTCTGGTGAGCCCATCAAAGTTTTGGACAATCTGCGGGCAGGGACTCAAAGGGTGGTACAGTGGCATGCAAAAGTATTCATACCCCTTGAAATGTTCCACTTTTTGTCAAGTTACAACCACACATGTACATTTATTTTATTGGGATTTTATGTGATACGCCAACACACAGTGGTGCATAATTGTGAATTGGAATGAAAATGAAACCTGGTTTTATTTTTTTTATATAAATTAAAAACTGAAAAGTGTGGCGTGCAAAAGTATTCAGCCCCCTGAGTCAATGCTTTGTAGAACCACCTATCGCTGCAATTACAGCTGCAAGTCAATTGGGGTATGTCTGTACCAGCTTGGCACATCTAGAGAATTACATTTTTGCCCATTCTTCTTTGCAAAATAGCTTGAGCATCAGATTCAGCGTCAGATTGGATGGAGCGTGTCTGTCAACAGCAATTTTCAAGTCTGTCCAGAGATTCTCAATTGTATTGAGGTCTGGACTTTGACTGGACCCTTTTAACACATGACTATGCTTTGATTTAAACCAATCAATAGTAGATCTGGCTTTATTTTTACGGTAGTTGTCCTGCTGGAAGGTGACCTCCGCCCCACTCACAAGTCTTTTGCAGACTCTAACAGGTTTTCTGCCCTGTATTTCGCTCCATCCATCTTCCCATAAGCTCTGACTAGCTTCCCTCTTCCCTGCTCAAGAAAAGCATCTCCACAGCATGATGCTGCCACCACCATGTTTCACGGTGGGGATGGTGTGTATAGGGTGATGTGTAGTGTTAGTTTTCCACCACACATTGCATTTTGCATTTAGGCCAAACACTATAATTTTGATCTCATCTGACCAGAGCACCTTCCTCCAACCCTTGCCACAAGCAAGGTGGTAGTAGTCTCGCAAAGCCAGACCAAACTACAGCAAGTAGTATGGTCTGGAAGCACGCCGTTTAGAGCCGTCTATTCGGGGGGAAACTGGGCTGGCCTGTTTTTATTTCTTTAAACCAATCACAATCATCTAGGGCGGGGCTAACCCCGGGAAACAGCAGCGGTGTCCATGCAAAATAGTGCCGGGGGGGGACTTATTTTGATGGAACGTCTTCACGTCCAGAGGCTGTCAGAGAAATGGCTAAATCTCACCCGCAAACGCCACAAAAAAACTATTAAAGAAAAAGGGAATACACATAGTGTGTTGCTTTCTAACCAGCATGTCAAGACACCATACACTTTAGCCCCCGAGGAGCTCACGGGATAACTTAACCGGAATTAACTTGCCACGTAGTCACGCAATGTTATCTCTGGTAACATTATCATCGGCGGCCCGTTGTCCTGTAAATCACCAAAGAAAGGGAACGGCGGATCTTAATCTAGCTGGTTATAAGGTCCGGTGCTCAATTCAAACCCCCACGCTTCATTTTCCAGAGTTTATGAGGGTATTTCTGCCCGGAGGAAGTTGTACAATGAAGTTGGACAGCTAGGCTAGCTGCGTCCCGGACCGCCGCGGCCAATATTATTATCCCAAAGTATCGCCACACTTTATTTCTGTCTACAGTATTATTTCTGTCTACAGTAATGTGACTTCTCACCAGTGTTAATTTCGTAGACTAAGACTATGATGACAAATATTCGTCAACAAACCTTTTTCACGCACGAAAACTAAATAAAAACTAAATAAAAAGGCAGATATGATGACGAAGATTGAGACGAATATAACTGACACTATAGTCTACGAATAGGAACGAGACGAAACTGTTAGGGCGGGACGAATGGAGAACAGATCCTATCAGAACTGGGACAAGTTGGGAAGAAATCCAATCAGTGCGAAGCAGCGAAAGCAACCCTGTGTCGGTGAAAATTGATGGGAGACCACACAGTGTGAGCGGGTGGAGAGAGCCGACGTGCAGAAAAACTCTGCGGTTTGATGGACAAAATGATAGTCAGGGATATCCTGCCCGTTAACGTTGTCTAGGGGAACGGCTAAGTTCCGCGATCTGTTTGTACTACAAACAGATCGCGGAACTTAGCCGTGTGTCTCGAGCTTGAATACACAGAGCCATTTCCTCAAACTGACTGCGCAACTATATAGGAAATTAACTGTGAAACTCCCGCCTCCCTCCGTTAGTTTCTGTTTCACCCAAGTAAGTTATAGCGTTCAATTAAAACATCTAATATTTATTATCAAAAAGGCTTTGATGCAAAAGAAGTCCGAACACCCACAGCGGCAGCAGTGCCGCATAAAGGAAAGCGCAGTTGCTCAATTTTATCGGCACGTAACTGCATGCTGCTGCTACTGCCCAGGGGCGGCCTTAACGATCTCGGGGCCCGTTTCAAGACCTAGGGTGGGGCCCCCCACTTATTTTTTTTATTTTCTATTTTTTATAAATAATACTTGTGCTTGCTCCCCGCAAAAAGAAACAAGATTGTGGAATCTAGTTGGTTCATAGACGGATCATGAGATAATGGGCCCCTGGGCAAAGGCTCTTAAAGCTCCCCCTCCCCCCATCCAGTCAGGTACACTGATTTTATGTGAGATTATTACGAATTAAATAGAATACATGTTTTGTATTACAACTATTAAATCTGTGTCTGTATTGCATATTGAAACCTTAATACCATTCAATGAAGAAAAACACTTAGTCGACGAAGTCCGCTGTAGATTTAGTCAACTAAAATCTGCTTATATTTAGTAAACTAAGACTAGACTAAGACTAAAAGATTTTAGATGACTAGAATAGGACTAAGACTAAATGGTGTGATATTCATAAGACTAAGACTAAATCAGAATTTGCTGCCAAAATTAACACTGCTTCTCACACCCTGTGTGTGTGTGTGTGTGTGTGTGTGTGTGTGTGTGTGTGTGTGTGTGTGAGAGAGAGGGAGAGCGCTGCACAGAAGCACACAGGTTGACTGTGAGCGAATTGTTTCCTAGTTTGAGGGGGAGCTCAATATGGGAACGCCAGCAACAGGAAATGGAGGCATAGCGTTGTTAGCCGACGCCAGCGCTAATAGACGCTGGCGGAAACGGTTCAGCCAGACTAAGGTGGTAGGCACAGCATAGTCATATTAGACCGAACTTGAAGGTCTTTGGTCTGAATGCAGAATGCAATGTATGGCGGAAACTAACACTGCACATCACCCTGAACACACCATCCCCATCATGAAACATGGTGGTGGCATCATGCTGTGGAGATGCTTTTCTTCAGCAGGGACAGGGAAGCTGGTTAGAGTTGATGGGAAGATGGATGGAGCCAAATACAGGGCAGAAAACCTGTTCGAGTCTTCAACAGACTTGAGACTGGGGCAGAGGTTCATCTTCCAGCAGGACAACTACCCTAAACATACAGCCAGATCTACTATGGAATGGTTTGGATCAAAGCATTGTCATGTGTTAGAATGGCCCAGTCAAAGTACAGACCTAAAAACAATTAAGAATATTGAGAAAGACTTGAACATTGCTGTTCACAGACGCTCTCCATCCAATCTGACGCTGAATCTGAAGCTTGAGCTATTTTGCAAAGAAGAATGGGCAAAAAATATCAGTCTGTAGATGTGCCAAGCTGGTAGAAACATATCCCAATAGATTTGCAGCCGTAATTGCAGCGATAGGTGGTTCTACAAAGTATTGAATCGGGGGGCTGAATACTTTTGCACGCCACAGTTTTCAGTTTTTTATTTATAAAAAAAAACTAAAACCACGTTTAATTTTTTCATTTTCATTCATAAATTGGCACATTCTGAAATAGATACAAAAATCTCGGCAGGGAGAGCATTTTTACTGCATTCACACGGCCAATAAGGGAGATCAGTAATGTTCTCCATTTATCTATGTTCTCCTTTAGTTTGTTCAACCTTTCCGTAAAATTTAACTTAAAAAGTGTCTTTGGATTTTTAGATAATTTAATGCCCAGATACTTTATACTGACCAGATTTGTTTTAAACTGCATATTGGCTAGGAATGTTGGGTCCAGATCTGCTGTTAACGACAAGAGTTCACTTTTTTGCCAGTTTATGGTGTAATCCAAGACTTTGCCGAAATAATTAATTAGCTGGAGTAGGTGAGGGATGGAATTCTCGGGGTCGGCTACAAAGAGGGCGATGTCTTCTGCATACAGAGAAATCTTATGGTCCATCCCACCTAGTGGTATTGGCTTTATAAGTGCGTGCCCTCTTATGCTAATAGCCAGGGGCTCGATGGCCAACGCAAAGAGGAGCGGCGAGAGGGGGCAGCCCTGTCGTGTGCCCCTCTGAAGGTCAAAGGGTGTGGATCTTTCCTGGTTTGTTAGAATGGAGGCGGTGGGATGGGCATATATTAAACGCACCCAGGAAATAAAAGGGGCCCCAAGACCGAACTCCTCCAGCACCTTGAGCAAGTACCCCCACTCAACCTGATCGAAAGCCTTTTCCACGTCCTGACACAAAAAAGCTTGTTTGGAAGAGCTGTCAAATTTGTTAGACATCATATTTAGAACTCTCCTAACATTGAAAAATTAAAACCTATTGGGGATGAACCCGGTCTGATCTGTGTTAATAATGGATTCTATAAATTTGTTTAGTCTATTTGCCAGAATTTTTGTGAACATTTTGAAATCCAAGTTAAGCATAGAAATTGTTCGATATGAGGACGGGTTAGTTTCATCCCTGTCTTGTTTTAACAAGAGAGAAATGTTTGCGTTATACAGTGTTGGTGGGAGCCTATTCGCTTCGGTTGAGTGGGAGAACATTCTATGCAAGACCGGGGTTACTTGGTCTTGATCATCTTTTTTACCCAAGTCACGACAGAGACACTGAGTATAATGACATATTCCACAAGGCCATAATCTAAGGGACCCTACAGTACCATAACATATCTGCAGTGTACTCTGTTAACTAACCCTAACCCTAAGGCACTGTTTTGATCATCCAGATGATGAAACAGTTCTGCCTTATGTGTGGGACCCTACCTTTCCTTTCTCTGCAACACATTCTCATGCCTTCACTGTATTTACTGATAGTTATACTGACTTTAAACATGATATTTAATTGTATGTCATCTGATAACTTGCTTGCACACTGTACAATGTTACCACCTCTCAGCAGGGCCGCCGCTCCCTATACGCAGGGTACGCAAAGTGCGTAGGGCACCAAGTTCCTGGGCCCCCAAAAAAAATTTTTATATAATTTATTTATTTATTTATTTTTTTATGAAAAAGGAAAAATATATGATCCGGGGGCCCCCCAACATTGAGGTTTTTTAAAAAACTTCATGATGATCATTACATTACAGAAAATATATAAATTAGTTATGAACAGGCCCATTGTTGTTTTGTCTTAATTGTGCAACCTATCCAGGGGTGGATTACTGCACAGGCATACCAGGCACAGGCCCAGGGGCCCAAGGGCTCAGGGGGACCCTTAGCCAGAGATACTGATAGTCACTTTTCATGTTGCATAGTCAACGAGCTCTGTCACTGATGTCAATAACAGGGTCAATAACAGGGTCCAAAAAGGAATAGCCTAAATATAAGTATACTCATCAGAATGTAACAACATAGAAATCATCATGGGCCCCTCAACTAGTAGGGGAGAAATACAAAGGCAAGTTAAAAACAACAGCATTACTAGCTCTGTGTAAGGGGCTCCATGAGGGGCCTTGAAGGCACCCTCACACATACACAAATAAGCTTTATGTAAATTCTAAATTGTTCATAAAAAGTAGCTATCCACCCTTTATCTGTTGAAATGGGCCCCTCCATCATAGAACATGGATCTGCAGACCAATCTACTGTACTGTTTTTACAGTTGCAGAGTAAGGAGTGCTGCCTGTTTAAGAAAAATCTGAAAAATAATGTTTCTTCTGCATCTCAGGAGTTGATATAGCCTCTAAAATTTCCTCTCAAAGTGCACCAGATTGATGCATTTTACTTTAAAAAGGTAAAAAAAAATCCGGGGGGGCATGCCCCCGAACCCCCAACAGGGTCCCTCCAACAATATCCCAAAATCCTATGAGAAACACTGACTTCCTTAATATGTTTTTGCCATTAATTGTATGTATCTGTATGGAAATATCAGTGTACCTGACTGGATATTTACGAGTGGGGGGCCCTTTAAAAGTGTGTGCCCAGGGGCGCATTATCTCATAATCCGTCTATGAATTTATCACTCAATTCCTTTGCAAAGGGAGTTAGTAGGATACGAGGCAACTTTTTTCACAAGTTAAGCTGTTCTTTCTATTAGTAAATGCTGTTTGCAAAACTCATCACTACAGCAAATGTGCCAAAAAGTAGTCGCAGAGATCTTGCAAGGGCAAAAAATTTCCGCCTGCGCCCTACGGGTGCGAGCATCTTGGTGCTTTTTTTTTGTTGGGGGCGGGGGGCACCACTAACAATTTAAGCTTAGGGCACCCAAAAGCTTAGCAGCGGCCCTGCCTCTCAGTGTACCATTAAAGCATCTTGAGCTCATATTTAACTCGCTGTTACAATTGGACTTGACACTAGACTTGAATCTTTAACATATAGTACTTGAAAGACAAAAAGACCCACTGCTACTCGCTGAGGCCCTCGATCCGAGACAATGTCCAGGGGAATCCCATGGATCCGAAACACATGGTTAACCACCAGTTCAGCAGTCTCTGCAGCTGAGGGCAGTTTGGGAAGGGCCACGAAATGCACCGCCTTCGAAAAAACGATCCACAATGGTTAGAATGGTGTCATTACCTTTGGACGGTGGTAATCCAGTTACAAAGTCCAGAGCTATGTGTGACCATAGGCGACCAGGCACAGGGAGCGGATGCAGGAGCCCGGCCGGAGGGCGATGAATCGCAGACTTGCCACGAGCGCAGATGGTACAAGCCTTGCGCGTGTCGGCAGCGATGGATGGCCACCAGAAATGGCGTTGAATCAGGCTCAGGGTACGGGAAACTCCAGGATGACAGGCGAAACGTGAAGTGTGACCCCACTTCAGCACCTGAGGACGAACAGACACAGGCACAAACAGACAACCCGGAGGCCCACCCCCAGGACCGGGGTCCCCTTGGAGAGCCACCTTAACCACGGACTCAATCTCCCATGTCAGAGAGCCCACCTGGCAGGACTGGGGAAGAATAGTATCCGGGACTGAGGAACTGCCGTTGTCAGGGTTAAACTGTCTGGAAAGGGTTTAATGTTCTTGCTACCTGGTCTAAAAGTGAGGTTAAAGTTAAACCGACCAAAAAACAAAGCCCAACGTGCTTGGCGGGAGTTTAACCGTTTAGCAGTCTGAATGTAAGCCAGGTTCTTGTGATCTGTCAATACCGTAAACGGAGACGCCACACCCTCCAACCAGTGGCGCCATTCCTCCAGAGCCAGCTTAACCGCTAGCAACTCTCTATTGCCGACGTCGTAGTTCTTCTCCGCAGGAGACAGCTTCTTGGAGAAGAAGGCACAGGGATGAAGCTTGTTGTCTCCTTCGGCTCTCTGCGACAACACAGCTCCCACTCCAAGATCCGAAGCGTCCACCTCGACGACGGACTGACGAATTGGGTCGGGCTGCACCAGGATGGGAGCTGAGGAGAAGCGTCTCTTAAGCTCGCAGAAAGCATCCTCGGCTGCAGGCGACCAGACAAATGGCACAGACGGAGAGGTTAGCTTAGTGAGAGGTGCTACTACCTGGCTGTAGTTTCTCACGAACCGTCTGTAGAAGTTGGCAAAGCCCAAGAATCTCTGGAGCTGCTTCCGTGAGCCAGGCTGCGGCCATTCCGTAACTGCCCGGACCTTGGCTGGGTCGGCTCGCACCTGTCCGCACTCCAGGATGTAGCCCAGGAACGACACTGAGGAGACATGGAACTCACACTTCTCTTGTTTAACAAACAGTTTATTCTCCAACAACCTCTGGAGGACCTGGCGCACGTGCACAACATGCTCCTCAATGTTGTGGGAAAAAATCAGGATATCATCAAGGTAGACAAACACAGAGTGGTTCAAATAGTCCCTAAGCACGTCATTTATCAGGGCTTGAAATACTGCTTGGGCATTGGTAAGACCAAAAGGCATGACTAGGTACTCAAAGTGACCTAAAGGGGTGTTAAACGCCGTCTTCCACTCGTCCCCCTCCCTGATGCGGACCAAATGGTAGGCATTACGAAAATCCAACTTCGAAAAGACAGTGGCCCCATGGAGTGGTTCAAAAGCAGAGTTAATCAGTGGCAGGGGATATTTGTTCTTAACAGTAATATTGTTCAAACCCCGAAAGTCAATACATGGTCTCAGAGTCTTATCCTTCTTAGCCACAAAGAAAAAACCAGCTCCTAATGGAGAAGAAGAGGAGCGGATAATATCTGAGTCCAGTGATTCCGTGATGTATTTCTCCATGGACTCGCGTTCCGGAGCTGAGATATTGTAGAGCCGGCTGCTGGGAAAAGGGGCACCAGGCAGCAGGTCGATGGCGCAGTCGTAAGGTCTGTGAGGAGGTAAGGATAAGGCCCGGTGCTTGCTGAACACCTCGGCCAGGGAACAGAGGACAAGTCAGGAGGTTCTGGTGAGGCAACACACTCCTTAACGGAACATGGGGGCTGAGCTGATCTGAGACATGAAGCATGGCAGAAAGAGCTCCAACCAGCAATCTTCCCAGTGGCCCAGTCAATCACAGGGTTATGTACCTGCAGCCACGGAAGCCCGAGCACTAGGGGAGCATGTGTGTGGAGGGCAATACATGGAACGTTATATTTTCTCTGTGGTTGCCAGCCAACAGGAGAGGCAACTGCTGCATTTGCTCGGAAATGAGGGCCAAAACATCACCATTGAGTGCATTAACTTTGAGCGGTGGGACAATGGGATTGGTGACTATCTGACTGTGCTTCACAAAGTTAGCGTCAAGAATATTAGAGTCAGAACCTGAATCGACTAGGGCCATAAGTTGATAAGTATTCCCGTTAAGGAAAATACTAGCTTCAATGTTAATGCGTCTTCGAGGCAAACAGGGCAATACTGTGCTACTCACCAGAACCCCATCTGCGACTGGTGAGGGCTTGGGTTTAACCGGCGGGGACACCTAACCCGTTGATGTCCAGTTTCTCCACAGTAGAGGCATAATCCACCCTCGAATCTCCTACTCCGCTCGGAAGGAGTGAGTCGGTTCCGACCCAACTGCATGGGCTCCTCTGTAGATGAGGAAGGAAGAGCAGGGAACACAGGCGACTCCATGGTGCGGTGGCTGGAGGCATATCCAGCGCCAGCTGGAGAGGAATGCGGAACAAAAGGTCCAAGAGAGCGACCGGTCCTTTCCCTACGACGCTCTCGGAGGCGATTGTCCAGTCGAATAGCTAGAGCTACACCTAAAACGGCTCAGGGCTGGAATAGTTTTTCTTCAAGAAACCCACTTACATGACTCTGACCATGGGCGACTAAGTAAATGCTGGCGTGGACAATTTTTTCATTCTAATTTCAGGGCTAAGGCCAGGGGCACAGCTATCCTTATTGATAGTAATATTCCTTTTGAGTCCTCAAACATTATATCAGATAAAAATGGACGTTTTATTATTGTCTCAGGCAAACTTTACAATAAGTCAGTCATCTTGGCCAACGTCTACGCGCCTAATGTCGACGATGTAGATTTCTTTAAGAGATTTTTTTCTCAACTCCCCGATCTCAATTCCCATTCTCTTATTCTTGGTGGGGATTTTAATTGTTATCTAGATCCAGTCTTAGATCGCTCTTCCCCCAAACCTGCCACTCTTAGCAGATCTGCAGGTTATATCAAATCATTTCTTGCTGATTATAGCCTCTCTGATCCATACAGGTTTTTATACCCCACAGGAAGAGAATATTCATTCTTTTCACATGTCCACCACACTTACACCCGAATTGATTATTTTTTTGTTGATAACTCATTGATGTCAGACCTTAAGTCATGCAGTTATGAAGGTATTGTGATCTCTGATCACGCACCTCTGCTCCTTCAACTGGCTTTCCCTGACGTCGAGTATACAAGAAGGCAGTGGAGACTAGATCCATTGTTGCTCACAGATGAGAGTTTTCTTTCACACATCTCTACACATATTAAAACTTTTTTGAGTATAAATAAAACACCAGATGTGTCCAATGCAACAATTTGGGAAGCCCTGAAAGCCTATTTGAGAGGTGAAATTATATCATTTGCAGCATACAAAAATAGGTGTACAAAACAGAAACAAACTGAAATTGCTGATCAGATTCTGAACATAGACAGACAATATGCTAGTTCACCTTCATCTGAACTTTACAAAGAACGTTTAAAACTTCAGACAGAATTCAATCTTCTTTCCTCTCGTCAGGTTGCTGACCAGTTGCTTAGGAGCAGAGGTACTTTTTACGAGCATGGTGACAAGATTGGCAAACTCCTGGCTAATCAACTGCGCGGATTTAGAGCAAAGCAACTCATCCCTGGAATACGGACAGACAGTGGGTGTACAACATCAGATCAGAAATCGATAAACGAAAAGTTCAAAACATTCTATTCAAATTTGTATAGTTCTGATTGTACAGTAGACGCAGCGGTGATGGAAACCTTCTTCAGTAACCTAAACATGCCTTCCCTTTCTCAAGACCTGAGACATAGCCTTGAGGCACCTATTACTCAGAGGGAAATTATTGCAGCAATAACATCTATGCAATCAGGCAAATCTCCTGGTCCAGACGGACTTCCATCTGACTTTTTTAAGAAATTTTCAGCCGAATTATCGCCTTTTTTATGTTCAGTATTCTCAGACTCATTTGACTCGGGTAAACTCCCGCCTTCGTTCTACCAGGCCTGTATTTCCCTGTTGTTAAAAAAGGATAAAGATCCTCTAGATTGTGCATCATACCGACCAATTTCACTATTAAATACGGATGTGAAGATACTTGCTAAAATTCTCGCCCACAGATTGGAGGATGTTCTCCCCTCTATCATATCCCCCGACCAAACTGGGTTTATAAAGGGACGCCAATCATTTTATAATATCCGCCGGCTAATGAACATTTTATATTCCCCCAGAAATATTGAATCAGAATGCCTCGCTTCTATGGATGCTGAAAAAGCATTTGATAGAGTAGAATGGAATTATTTGTTTTTCACCCTTGAGAAATTCGGTTTGGGTCCTGTTTTCACTTCGTGGGTTAAATTACTATATGCATGCCCTTCTGCCTCAGTATTAACAAACAGCCGTTACTCAAGTAGTTTTGATCTGCACCGTGGGACCCGGCAGGGTTGTCCTTTGAGCCCGCTCCTTTTTGCTATTGCAATCGAACCACTTGCGATTGCCATCAGAGGTAACAAACAGATTCAGGGGATATGGAGAGGAGGAATTGAACATAAGGTATCATTATACGCCGATGACTTACTTTTGTTTGTTGCCAAGCCAGCCACCTCCTTACCGGAGGCACTTTCTGTGTTGGAGGTCTTTAGTCAGTTTTCTGGCTATAAACTTAACTTGAGCAAGAGCGAACTTTTTCCAATTAATAAAGAAGCTCTTAAACTTGATTATACAGCTCTCCCACTCAAAGTGGTGACAGACCATCTGAATTACCTTGGGGTATGTTTCACCAGAAATTTTAAAAACCTATTTAAATCGAACTTCCTCAAATTATTGGATCAGGCGAAGCAAATATTATCGAAGTGGTCTCCTCTGGCTTTCTCTCTCATAGGTAGAATAAATTCAATCAAAATGACATTACTCCCAAAGTTCCTATATCTATTCCAGTGTCTCCCCATCTTTCTCCCCAAATC
This sequence comes from Hyperoplus immaculatus, assembly GCA_949357725.1. Lineage (NCBI taxonomy): Eukaryota > Metazoa > Chordata > Actinopteri > Uranoscopiformes > Ammodytidae > Hyperoplus > Hyperoplus immaculatus. The sequence continues at coordinate 2,103,578 of OX442361.1, forward strand.
CTTTTTTCAGGCCCTTGACTCTTTAATGATAAATTATATTTGGAATGGTAAACACCCTCGGTTAAGGAAAGCATTTCTTCAAAGACCAAAACAAACAGGCGGAATGGCCCTCCCTAATTTCCAATACTATTACTGGGCTGCTAATATCCGTTCTTTGGTGTATTGGGTGCATTTTCACCTTGACGACTCAGCCCCAGTATGGGTAACAATGGAGTCCAGCGCTGTTAGCCCATTGTCTCTATCTGCCCTCTTAAGCGCCGCACTTCCACTCTCTTCGGCTATTCCCAATAGTAATCCCGTGATTAAGCACTCCCTTCGAATCTGGACCCAATTTAGGAAGAATTTTGGAATGCAGAATTTTTCACTTTTCAGCCCAATTGCAGCTAATCATTTATTTATTCCCTCGACGGTGGATGGTGCATTCAAGATCTGGCATAAAAAAGGCTTAAAATGCATCGGTGATTTATTTATTAATGATCTATTTGCTAGTTTTTCCCAATTGACAAAACATTTTGGTATCGAAAAGACAAACTTTTTCCGATTTCTGCAAATCAGGCATTTTACGCAGAAGTTAATTCCCCAATTCCCTTATAAACCGCCAGCCAATCAGGTTGATTTGTTTCTGTCTGTAAACCCCACATTAAAAGGCTCAATTTCTGTGTTTTTCAACCTTATTTCAAAGTTGCATAGCCCCTCTTTAGCAGCTATAAGAACCCTGTGGGAGCAGGACCTAGGCTCTGCCTTCACAGATCGCATGTGGGATTCAGTCCTGGATCGGATACACTCTACCTCCATGTGCGCCCGACATGCTCTTGTGCAATTTAAAGTAGTACATCGTATCCACATATCTAAAACCAAATTAGCTCGTATGTTCCCCGATGTAGACCCGACCTGTGATAGCTGTAAGAGCGCACCGGCATCACTCTTTCACATGTACTGGTTGTGTCCCACCTTGACTGAGTTCTGGACATCAGTTTTTCAAACAATTTCTGAAGTACTTCAGCATCAAATTAAGCCGAACCCTTTCACTGCAATTTTTGGCATTGCACCAAATTCAGGCTTACCTAAAGTGAAGCTGAGAGTACTGGCCTTCACCTCACTACTTGCTCGCAGGGCTATCCTCCTCAAGTGGAAAGATCCTGCTCCTCCTTCCCACTCACATTGGATTCGAGACATTATGGCATGTATGAATTTAGAGAAAATACGTTACACAACCCAGGGATCCGAGAATAAATTTGACCGAATTTGGCGCCCCTTCCTAAATTATTTTAAAAAAACAATAATAACTATAGAAGAGTAGCTAACCCCCCCCCCCTTTTTTATTTTTTTATTTGATTTAATTTTATTTCTTTATGTGTGTTTTTTTTTTTGTTTTTTTTCATATTGATTGTTTATTTCTGTTTCTTGTAGGGTATATTTTGTGTTGTTGGGTGTGAGGGTGGGATGTGGGTGGGGTATGTTCGGGGGGAAAAAAAGGGGAAAAAAAAAAATCTGTACTAATCGTGCTACAATTTGTTTCTTACGAACATTTAATAAAAAAACCTTTGAAGAATAGCTAGAGCTATGAGTTCATCTAAATCTGCTGACTCATCTCGCACAGCTAACCCGTCCTTAACGGAATCGACTAATCCATTGAGAAAAAACCCCTGTAACGCCTCGTCGTTCCACCCCGTCTCCACTGCTAACGCCCTGAACTCCACCGAATATTCTGCAACACTGCGAGCCCCCTGTCGTATCTGGAGTAAGCGCTTTGTAGCGTCCCTATCCCGGACCGGGTGGTGAAACTTTCTTCATTTCAGCTACAAAGCTAGGAAACGAAAAACATACAGCGGACTGCCTCTCCCACACCGAAGACGCCCAAGTCAAAGCCTATGACGTAACTAATCTTGGCTCGGTCCGAGGCATAAAAGCTGGGTTGCTGCTCAAAAACTAAAGAGCACTGTAGGAGAAACGACTTGCATACCCCAAAACTCCCGGCATAGCGTTCCGGTGCGGAGACTCGAGGCTCTCAGGCAGGCGGAAGGTCAGGTGCTGGAACTGGGTCGCGTTGAGCAGGAATGGAAGGAACTGCAGGAGCTAGATGTGTGACGACTCCGTGGAGTTGTCCTCCCAACGCCGCCACGTTCGTGGTGAGTTCCCCCAGCGAGGAGATAATGTCTCGGAGAGCCACTTCATGTTGTCCCACAAGAGTGCCTTGCGCTATCACCGCTTGGCGTAACTTGTCTGTATCCGCTGGGTCCATGTTGGCCAGAGTATTCTGTTGTGATAGCTCGAGGTTGGACCCAAAAGCAGAACAGATACCAGGTAGTCAGTTTAGAACAATGTTTATTTAGGCAGGCAGGCAGGACACTGGACGGCTGAATGGCGTGGCGAGCAGAGGCAAGTGGATATCCGGAAACCCGCAGGCAGGCGAGCAGGTAAGGTGAACAGCGGAGGCAATTGGCACGGAAGAGAAGAGGAGCAGAGTTAGTTCAAACTCCAACTGGAGGCAGAAAGAAAACAACAAACAAGATATCCTGGTCTCGGGTAGTTACCGCTCTGGTACGTAGTATACTCTGGCGCCGAACGACAGGAGTCCACAGGCTTAAGTAGCGAGGTCTAATTATCCAACGATCCACACCTGGAGCAGTCTGCCCAAGAGTGCCGCCACGCCCACATGCCAACAGGGAGGTAGATACATAGAACACAAAGAGGAGAGACAGACAAGGGAAAACACACACAGGAGAAGGAGAGACTGCCGAGCCGTGAGTCATGACAGTGATCACTCATTTATAATAAAGTTTTACTGATAAAAAAATGTATTGTGTTGCTAACTGTCACTGTTTGCTTCGTGTAGTAAAGGATTACTTGAAACTCACATTTTCATAGTCAGGATGTTGGACTAGTTTTCTGACCGATCTACATGCATTGACTTATACGTTTTCTAATTCAACCCTTTATCTCTCTGAAGATTTCTTATAAAACAGTATCATTACATTTTAAAAAGACCAAAACCATCCTTAAAAATAAAGCAGTTTATTCATAGCCAGTGAAATGGAAATATAAAGTGCATATCAAACAGAAGTAAAGCCATAACTTGTATGTAACTGTCCAGTTGTTGCAGGTGGGCCCTGAAGAAGACCACCTGTCCCACCCAGTGAACAGTCTCCTCTGATGGAACAGATAGTGTGGTCCGTCAGGTCACTTATATCTGTAAAACATGAAACATTCAATGTTATATCATGTAGCCTATCTGAAATATACATCATACATCTTTAGTTATGGCAAAGCTACTAACTAATGAAAATATATTTTTTCTTCCATTATTAAATAAGATAGGCCACTAATAAGTTCAGTATAGCCCTTGCTCAAGAAGCAACAAGTTCTGAGTGATACTGTGTGCTTTTTGAAATATAATGGACAGGAAACAAACCGCAGCAGAGGCAACTTACAGTAGACTATTCCTGTCTATTATAGTGTACATAAACACTGGATATATAATAGGCCTACTGCTGCATGTCCCACGACTGCTTGCATAACTACACATGGCAACAACAAACAAATACTATTCAGTTTTCAACACACCGTACAGTTTCCCATCTGTTTTTCACACAGGGTCTGTCACGGACAGACTCACAGATCTAAACGTTAGCATAAAGCTAACGGTTAAGAATAGAATAGAATAGAATAGAATAGCCTTTATCGTCATTGTATGTTGTACAACGAAATTTGAGTGCCACTCCTCTGGTGCAATCAACATGCAATATAAATATAAATACTAACTATATATATATATCTATAACTATAAAACTATAACTATATAACTATTGAAAAAGAAACTATATATATATCTATAACTGCATAAATAACAGAATCTGCAGCAAACCTATGTAAGCAAAAATAAATAACAAAAATGGCAGGTCAACCAGGGAGAAAATGTTGACCTGTAAGCAGTGTAAAACAGTAAATCTATTTAACAATAGCAGCAGTTATTGCACTTGTTCCGTATATAATGTACGTGTTGACATGAGCAGCAGTTATTGCACTTTTCCAGTGGTATTGCACTTAAATGATTGTGAAATATTCACAGTATGCGGCAGTTTGTATGATCAATATGATTGTAAAATATTCACAGTAAACAGCAGTTTGTATGATCAATATGATCAGTATGTGTCCCAGTGTGCAGGTAGTCCTATTTTTGTTTCATGTTATTTGTCTCTGTGATGGCTCTGGGGAAGAAGCTGTCCCTGAGCCTGCTTGTCCTGGCTCTATGTGACCTGTACCGCCTGCCGGAGGGTAACAGGTCAAACAGGTGGTTTGCGGGGTGGGAGGAGTCTTTGATGATGTTTCCAGCTCTGCTGCGGTAGCGAGAGCTGGCAATAGTCTCCAGGCTAGGCAGAGAGCAGCCGGTGATCTTCTGGGCTGTGTTGATGACCCTCTGCAGCGCTCTCCTGTCTGCTGCAGAGCACCCTGCAAACCACGCTGTGATGCAGTAGGTCAGGATGCTCTCTATGGTGGCGTTGTAGAAGGTCACCAGCAGCCTCTCCTCCAGGTTGTTCCTCCTGAGCACTCTCAGGAAATGGAGACGCTGCTGAGCCTTCTTCACCACCGCCGTGGTGTTGACAGTCCAGGAGAGGTCATCGGAGATCTGCACGCCCAGGAACCTGATGGAGTGGACTCTTTCCACTAAGTCCCCATTAATGTACAGTGGGGACGGGACCGCTCTGCCCTTTCTGAAGTCCAGAATAATTTCCTTTGTTTTGGTGGTGTTCAGTTTGAGGTTGTTTACTGAACACCATGCTGTCAGTCTGTTGACCTCATCTCTGTAGTCAGACTCGTCGCCAGCTGATATGAGCCCGACTACGGTGGTATCGTCCGCAAACTTTATGATGCTGTTTGAGAGATGGGTCGGAGAGCAGTCGTGAGTGTAGAGAGTGAAGAGGAGGGGACTCAATACGCATCCTTGTGGGGAGCCGGTGCTGAGTGTGATGGTGCTGGATAGGTGTGGGCCGAGTCTGACAGACTGTGGACGATCAGATAGGAAGTCCTTAATCCAAAGGCAGATGGGGTCGGAGAGGCCCAGGTGTGAGAGCTTCTGGACCAGGATCTCCGGCAGGATGTAGTTGAAGGCTGAGCTGAAATCCAGGAAGAGCATTCTGACATAGCTCTCCCGGTGCTCCAGGTGACTCAGCGCGGTGTGGAGCGCTATGGTGATGGCGTCCTCCGTGGATCGGTTTGCCCTGTAAGCAAACTGGTGTGGGTCCAGTGTGGGAGGCAGACAGGCCCTGATGTGCTGTGAGACCAGTCTCTCAAAGCACTTCATGACTACAGGCGTGAGTGCAACAGGTCTGTAGTCGTTGAGGTTGTCCGCTGCTGTCTTCTTGGGAACGGGTATTAGTGTTGATGTTTTGAGGCAGGGTGGAATGATGGCCTGCTCCAGGGATAGGTTGAATATGGTTGTGAAGACTCCAGTCAGTTGGTCGGCGCAAGCTTTGAGTACCTTTCCAGGTACTCCATCGGGACCGGCCGCCTTCCTGGGGTTCACTGTCCTCAGCACATGTCTCACTTCGTGCTCCTGAAGTGTCAACATTGTGCCAGTACTGGGGGTGGGTGGGAGTGCTGTGGCTGCTGAGGACCTGTCTGTCTCAAAGCGGGCGAAGAAGCTGTTGAGTTCCTCTGCCAGCGAGGCGTTGGTCCTAGCAGTCACCTGGTTGCTGCTTCTGTAGTTGGTGATGTGATTTATTCCCTGCCACATTCTTCTGGGATCATTCACAGCAAAGTGGTCCTCTATTTTCCTCTTGTAGGCCACCTTGGCCTCCCTGATACCTCTTTTCAGGTCTGACCTGGCCCTGCTGTACAGGGCCCTGTCCCCTGACTTGAAGGCAGCATTACGGCTTTTTAAGAGGGACTGCACTTTGCTGTTCATCCAGGGTTTTTGGTTTGGAAAAACCCTGACCCGTTTGTTGACGGTGACGTTGTCAACACAGTTCTTAATGTAGCAGAGTACAGTGTCTGTGTACTCCAGACGCTAACTCTAACTCTAACTACTTAATCCAGCGGCAGATCACACTAGATTGCCACCCTTTGCATTGCCTAACAAAAAGTGAAGTAAATCCATTCAGCCCCGGTCTGCTTTGAGGCTGGGGTGTGATGGTAGCTTGAGGATGAGCTAACACTGCAGCTTGCTTCTGCTCTGTTGTTGCATTAGCAGGTGCAGTTCCAGGTGTGTGTGGTTACCAATGTGGCGTCTTGATTTGCCAATCAACTACCGAGTTTCTGGCGAGCTTTTCCGTGGGAGTATTTATGTTAATGAAAACTGACCAATTTCGTCATCAGTCGGTGTTTTTTGGAACAGACCTTCAAATCCCCCCCTTTTCGAAATAAGCATCTCAGAAGAAACTGACATATTTGTCTTTTTGAAGCTTGTGTGTGCTGGTAGGGACCCCAATAACCTACAAAGTGTGCCCAAACACCGGCAATGTTAGGTTTTTCATAATACTGTATGTCCCCTTTAAGGTGGTGGCTTGAAATGTGAACCCCTCATTTTTTCTAACTTATTGTAATAAAGAAGACATTTACCATCAAATACACTCTTAACACATTGTGACAACCAACCCCATCAAGGGGTCGGTTGTCACACACTATGGGGTTGTTTGTCACAATGTTATCTTTATGGGAAAAATCTTAAAAAGAAGGCAAGAAAGCAGAACTACATTTGAAAGTTTAATTTCATTTTCAAGTTGAAAAATAGGCCTATATAACTTTATGCATCTTAACACAAAATGAGCAAGGAATTAACAAAAAGGAAATCCATATTAAGACCAACCTACTGTATGTAACAACATAAAGTACAAAACAAATAGGTCTAACAATAATAGCCTACTCAACTAGGATACACACATTCACTATCTGAGTTACAGTGATGGCAAATGTAGGGTCTGCTCACTCTACCTAAGCAGAGATTGTGTGCCCACTGGTTGCACATACAACACTTCTCCCTTACCTTCCCTGAATGGGTGCTGGAGAACGTTTCCATACAAACCAAACACAAACTATCCTCTTCATCTCCTGTGTCTTTCTCTTCTGTTTCTTATTCCCCAGCTGGGGTGCAGTGCACTGGGGTGCAGTAGCCTTGACAACTGGTCTAGTTTGGGATGCACTGGGTCGTTTTGATTTTGTTGCCCTTTTTCTCTTTTGCATGCTAGCTGCCTTTCCTGCTCTATTCTCTCCTTCTCTGGGGTGTCAGTGAGGATACAGCTTGACATTTTCTTTTGTTATTGGGTTCCTTTCCTGGCTGCACCCTTTGGATAAGATGTGACAACCAACCCCCAAAAAATCTGACGACCAACCCCAACTGTAATTTATTGCTAGCATCAAGGCCAACAACCATCTGACAACTAATTAGCTTGCTAAAAACAATCTAAACTATAGCTTACCCTTCACACTTTTTTAGAGTAACAAGTGTTTTGTTATAAACCCATTGTGTAAAAGGCTAGAAGAAAAATACTGAGGAGCTAAATATTTTCAATTTGACATGAAAAACACGAACAGTCCTCTCACCCCGAATGCAGCAGTCTAACTCCAAGAAAGACTATGTAGGTGACCTCTGATCCCAGTTGTGGATATTTACATACCAAAATTTAACAGACAGCGCCTTCTGGTTCCGAGATATAATGATTGTGACAACCTACTCGTGTGACAAATTACCCCGTTCTCCCCTAGTAGTTGTGTGTGAAATAGTTCGTTGCTCCGTCTCGTCTGTTCCGGGGTCCAGCTGAGATGGCCCTGCTGCCATGTAGCGGACTGGGGGAGCTGCTGCGTAAGCATGCACGTGCGCAGCGCCCACTTTAGTTTCGGCAGTGGGGCCAGAAGTTTAGGGCCCCAGAGCGCTTCTCATTGGCTGATTTGTAGAAAGGGCGGGGTTCAGATCTTGCTAGCTCGGCTAACATTACAGTAATAACAAATTGACGTTTCATTCGTTCATTAAATGATGATGAATCGTGTTGAGTATCTGTCTACTGTGCGATTTAGCACTTTACCACTTGAACTGAAGTTGGAGATAAAACGTTTGGGACCACATCGCCGGACGGATTTAAACATTATTCAAGAGGGAAAGGACAAGACCAGATCGTTCAACCAGGAGTGGTTTAAGTGGAAAACTTGGCTTACCGGGAGCTCGTCAATGTCATTTCTGTTCAAGAAGTGATCCTCATTGGTGAGTCTAATTTGTAATTATTTTTATTCTAAGTGGAATTTATAATGTAGTTTACATATTATTGTTTGAATTAGAATTTCTGCATGCGTAACTGGCGATACGTGTGTGTGTGTGTGTGGGGGGGGGGGGCACAACCTCACATGGGCTCCCAGAGCTGTTCACCTGTCTGTGGTGGTGAAATGGCTCTTTGCCTGTGGTATATTGTGAGTGGTGGCTTTGTATATTGATTGCTGTGTATAGGGTGTGCGCCGTTGTGTTTTTATTGTTGCCACGTTGTTGTTTCGATCTTGAGTTTTCGATATTGTGAGATCTTGAACACTGCCATTTGGTGGTGCTATTGATATAATAGCCTAATATATATGTCGTCAGATTCGCGTTTGAGTGATGTCATTATTCAGCTGCAATTTTGGTCCCCTCTGTCATTTGCTACTTTGTTTTTGTTGTGATGGTAGTAATATGTGGTATTTCAGGATTGCGTTATAAGATTTTCCTGCATGGCCCCACCAGAGTTTCCAAACCAAAATCGCCACTGATTGTACAGGTGTGTAATCCATCTTTGCTTATTTTTTGTTCAAATTGAGAGAATGATACACATCATGGCATCCATAGGATGTCTTATTTCATAGCATAAGATTTCCATATGGACTTTTGGGTTATGCTTGGTATCAATTTGCTGATGGTTACATCACTCTGACTCTAACAGTAGTCTGCCATAGTTTGAGCCATTTATTTTCTTAAACATGGCTGATATATTACAGAGGGAACGTAAACTGCAGAATAACAATGTGAGATGACACGTGGTTTAAGCATACTGTATATGTTGGAGCCATTTAGAGATTTTTTGTGTTTAATATATTTTAAGTAAATACATTTTTAGTTTATGGCAAATTATGACTTATGAATTAGTAAGTGTGTGAAATATTAATCAAATGTTTATTCATATGTTTAGTTATGCACTTGGTGGTGATTAGGTATTGGTGTCACCTGGGGAGTGAGGGGTGTTACCTCATTTAAGGGAGGAGAATGCCTGTCATTCAGGTTTTGGAAGGCAGAGAGCCTACAGTTTTTTGACCGCGAGCTCTCGCGCGTTAAACACATTATTTCACATTGAAAAGTATTGTTTTTTTTGTATATTAAGAACCCTGTTTTGGCCGCAAATCGATGGCATTCTTTGGAGTTTTTATGTTTAATATTTTTTAGGAAAGTCAACCGGAGTTATTGTTTAAAATAAATCATTCTACACCAACGTAAACATCTCTCCGTGCATGCTTATCCAAAGGACGTGTGTCAGACTATCTCTGCCTCAAAACTAAGAGGGCGAACAAAGGGTTTGCCGTTTCAGTATAGAAGGATGTAATGTTGCATTTCAGGATTATGGTTACTTTGCCTTCAAGCGGGCACAAGTGTGCAACAAGCATGGACCACAGGCTGTACAGATGGGAGTGTGCCCTCTCGCCTGTTAAAAACCCTGTGCCTCTTCATCTCCCCCCGGTCCCTATGCATGCTGTCTGACCTGTTGTGTTGGCCAAAACCATAAGTGATCACTGCTACCTGCTAAAAACTATTTTCTTTTCTCTAGCTATTCCTAGCCTTTGCGTTGAAAGGAGCCAGTTGAGGTGGTTCGGGCATCTGGTAAGGATGCCCCCAGGGCGCCTCCCTAGGGAGGTGTTCCAGGAGCGTCCAGCTGGAAGGAGGCCTCGGGGAAGACCCAGGACTAGGTGGAGAGATTATATCTCCACACTGGCCTGGGAACGCCTCGGGATCCCCCAGTCAGAGCTGGTTGATGTGGCCCGGGAAAGAGAAGTTTGGGGTTCCCTGCTCAAGCTGCTGCCCCCGCGACCCGATTTCGGATAAGCGGTTGAAGATGTATGTGTATGTAGCTATTCAAGAAGAGGGTGAAGGTGTCCAGTAAGGTTGAAATTGAAAGACGCTGATGCTGACATGAGTGACAGCAGAGCGATGACGACAAAACCCTATAGTACTGTTCTTCTCCAACATGGCGAACGCAACATCTGTCAGCCATAATGGTGTACCGAAGAACAACAGGAGGACGCGAGTGGATCTGTGTGCCATACACCACCGGATTCACTCAGGACTATTTTTAAAAAGTTTAGCAAAGAGTGAATATTGTGTGGAGGATGAGGGGGAACATTGAGGAGGAAGCTATAATGACAGCTGATGTTTTTTATTTTTGTTTGTGTATGTCACCCGCTAGGTATATTTCCCGCTAGGTATACCAAACATATATTGCTTTCCGTATACGAGTTGACATATTTCTCAGAAAACGACACCAGTCATATAAGGGAAATATCTAAAATCCATATTCTGATAGTGTCAAAGTGGTCCCATATGAGCTCAAGATATGCTCCTGATATGAAAATGGCAAATGTCGTGGTCGGAGAGAATCCTATACGGATTTCGGGTCACTTGGAAATATTTGCGCAAAACTATCTCCGGATTTAGGGGTATTTCGCCCAACTATGTTAGACATTAACAGTTAGTTAATTCTTAATAAACATTAACTAACCGTTAATAGCATTAACTTAGTATTAATTATCAGTTAGGCCTAATTAATGTAGCCTACCCTTTTGTAAAGTGTTAACGTTTGTTGAGTATTATGGACGAAAATGTGATAAAACTGTTACATTCGTACATTTAAACAAAGTAGTACACTGTTTTATTTTGAAGTTTGGATTGTGTGAATTTGATTTCCGAGTGAGTTGAAGTGATGTGGGTTTTATTGTGAAAAACAAAGGAAGTGTTAGTTTTCTTTGTAAGTTAAAACAGTAACTTGGTATGTTCACGCAGCAGAAGAGAGGGGGCAATACAGAGAGATTTTTATGTGCTGGTTGAATGGGCTCCTCCTTTTTGTTAGTTCAGGGAGGAGACACCTCCCCCTCGGAATAAAAGCTGAGGCATGGAGGAAAAATAGTTAGTTGAGAAATCAACTCGTTAACTTTTTGGGACGGAACCACCAAGCACCCCTCTCTCTCTCTCTCTCTCTCTCTCTCTCTCTCTCTCTCTCTCTCTCTCTCTCTCTCTCTCTCTCTCTCTCTCTCTGTGTCTTTAAACACAGATGACTTGGTAAAATTCTAAAACTTTAGATGGGGATTATTAGACCAGGGGTTTTATAGAATGGTGATTGGAATTAACGGAGATTGGGTTGAGGCAAGATCTCCCATTTACTGACTGGTGTCGTTAACAATCTTCCTTAAGTCCTTACCATTTTTACAGACTCAGAGGGATGTTAGATATAGGGATAGGCGCAAGTTTAAAATCGGAGAGCATGCAATAACTCTGGTCTTGTGCTTTGGCAAATTGTGAAAAATACCAAGAAAACATCTACTAGGGGATAATGCGCAAACACTCCGTTTTGATGAGTGACTAGGCAAATAATCTTGTTTCTGTCTTTTCTGTATTCTGATATATGATGTACTCTGATATCATGTGATTGAATAAAAACCAGTAAAACGTTCCGCTTGTCTCAGTTACCAATTAGTTAATAAGTAGTAATCAACGGACCTAGTTATAGTTTTTTCTACAGAATGACGTGAAGCGCCCCCTCAGGACATAACGTAAGTTGGTACTCATGCAACGGCCGACACACGCTGACAACATTATTGAACACAATCTCATAACCAATACCTTTTTATATAAAGGAATGTTTTTAATAACTTCCCAGGTTTAACGCGTGCAGTTGAATGCTGAAAATAGTATATCTGTTCTATTTGTAGGAGGTGGAATTAATAAACATCGGGTACATAAAACTCCAGTAAATAACTTGTGAAAGATATCCTTTGCCTGAAAGTGGTGAATGATTATCGGGATCAAATATAAAGTGTTACATTTCATACCTAAACAGGATTCAGTAAATAGAAGAATAGGTTTAGAAGAAGTGAATCGCTGAACACAGTGGGTTTAAGTAGAACAATTTTTATTTATTTAGGAGAATCCCCGGCAGTCTAGTGGTTAGGATCCCGCGCGCTCACCGCCGGAGCCCAGGTTCGCCGCTCAGCAGAAGCCGTGAGAGTAGGGGGTAGTTCTTTATGAAGAAAAGGGTTGTAGTTAAAGCATCGTGTTACAAATTAGTTAATACTAGTTTAATAGGTCATAACTAATAAACTTAAAAACTAAATTTTCATTGAAGATCAGACTTTGGAAGTCGAGATCACTTCACATTTTTTTTAAGTAAAGCTTTCTCTAGGCTACATGAGTATTGTTTTCTTATGTATGTTAAATTATGTGTTCTCATAATGTTATCTCATTTGTTAAAATGATATGTCCCTATATTATGGATGTGGATTGTGGATTACTACCAATTTTTCCATCCAACTTTATTGTATGCCAATGTGATTGGTTGTATTATTTTGTTTCTGTATAGAAGTGCATTCAGAGTCATGATTTGACCGTTGATTGAGACTGTGCACATGCCATGGCTGCTGATGATGTCCTGGAGCTGTGAAGCAGTTAATAAACAGATAAAGGAAAGTGGTATAAGGCTCCCCTCTCTGCTCCATTTCAACTCTGTCTTTACACTATCAATAAAGCATAAAAATGCCAAAAGAAATATCTTACAAAAAAAAGAGTGAATCAGAAATGTTATTGAAATAAAGTAAAAATACACTGTTTCAAAATATTCTTATTGAATGGAATGGAATCTTCAGTTATCTTTATCAGCGACCTATAGGCCTAATGTGGAGAGCAGTACAATAAGATAATGAAGGACCCATTGTTTTTCTGTGTCACTGTAATACAAGTAACAAGGGTAAGAAGGATTTATAGTATGATACAATTGAGTCTAAGCTGCTGTTCAGGCTTGGATTAACAGTTCTTAAAAACTGTTCCTGTTGAAAAGAAACAGAATAGAGGATGGTTTCTTTACCTGCTCCAAGTTGTGATATGGTTCAGTTCTTGGAGGTTGACTTGAAGACGTCTTTTTTCTGGTGAGTGAAATCAAATAAATTGGTACTGTCAGCTTAGTAAGAATGTCAGTGCTTTAAAACAGAGGGCATGTTACTCACCGAGTCCACAATAAGACAGTGTGGGGAATTAAAACCAGGAGAGCAGCACACACTCCTGCAGCTGCTGCTGGTATCCATCTTCTAGTCATAGTTTGGACGGTGAAAGTCTTTTCAGGGGATCTGATGTTGTTAGGCGATTGGACATCACAGGAATAGCTTCCTGCATGCTGGCTGCTGACTGGGTCTAGAACGAGGTGTTTGTGTTGGTTCTCTGTCCGGGTCAGAAGTTGACTGTTGAAGAACCAAATGTAGTTTGTGTTGTCAGTCAGAGGACAGCTGGTACTGCAGGTCAGTGTGACTCTATGGCCCTCTGTCACCACTGCAGAGGGAGTAAACTCCACCTTCACACCTGAAAGATGGTGACAGTAGTCAGTTTATGTATGAAATCTCTGAAATCCTCATACTTCAACAACACACTAGGTTGTTTTTTAGCATCTTCTGATCTGCTTCCCCTTAGTTGAAGTCTGGTTAAAACTATGCTAGCCTATAAAAAAAAAAAAAAAAATTTCATTCATTTGTATTCTGCAAGTGTTACAGGCACATTGTGTGATATACATTGTATTGTTATACTTTTTCATTCAGAATAAAAAACACTATGCTAAAAAAAAAACTATGCTAGCCTGTAGTTAGAGGAAAATATCTGTCATACTAAAATGTAACCAAAATGGTCTATTTGTAGGAAATGGGATGAATGAATGAATCTCCAGTGTCAAAGTTTTTCTTTATTTCCCCTTTTTACACACAACTGTCTTTCCCAACATTATGACAACAGTAGCAAAAGTAGTAGACTGAAAGCACCTCATGTAACTTGGAAAATAAATTGCTGAATTGAATTTGATGAATCAATTTACTAAAATCATGGTTCATAAGGAATGCCTAAGGTGTGAAAGACAGTAATTCACTAAACAATATATAAACAATAATTGAATCCAAAACACTACCTGTGACAACCAAAGATACTCCAGGTGAATCAGACCGTTTCCATCCTTTGTCATCTGTCTAGAGTCTGAACAGGTATTCTGCTGAGTCATTCTTCTTCAGGTTTGTAATTCTCAGAATGTGCTGGTTCTTCATGTTGTCATGAAACATTTCACGACCTGCACCTTCAGTCAGCTCTTCCAACCTCTGCTCTTTATTTTGTACCATCCTTTATTCTTTGTCTGCTGCTGCTGGTTGGGATGTGAATATTCACTTGAAATATTCACTGTAGAGCCTCGGAGAGCACATATTCTCTTGCTGACATAATTCACACTCCAACAGTTTCTATCCTCACTACCTAAGACAAATCTCAGTTTACTAGAGTTACTTTAAAGAATATTTACAGTTTTTGCCGATTGCTTTTACACATGTTGCAGACTTTGCCCCACTGTGTCAAAACTTAACACAGGCCGAACATGGAGATAAACTTCTAACTTATAAGGCAAAATGAAACTCTTGAAACAAAACCTAACAATCCCATTTCAAAACTGTTTTTAGCACCAAAACAATACACACATGCACTTTTGAATTACTCTTTCCTAGCAGCAACAACACACAGATGTGCTTTATGCAAAACACAGATGTATTCAGTACTTTGGATGGTTTTTGACTTTAAAAGTCTCATACAGATTTTTTTTTTGAAAGATTGATCCACTACAGTTGATCTAGACACATGAAAACAAAATGTAAACGCTTCAGATTTTTATTTTGCCATTTCAGGTTTTTGCAAAAGTAAAAAAAAAAACTAGAATGTTCTACAAAACATAGTGTTGTAGGGGAATGATTGGAAAACATTTAGGCTATGGACCCTGTCTCCTGTTGGCATCTGGCCCACATCACCTCTTCCACGTCACAGGCAATGTCCTCCCTTGCCAAGCAACGGGGGAACTATCACCTTGCGTGTCGTATCCGACCTCTTCCAGAATTTTTTGGAAAGATTGATCCACTATATTTTCAATTAGACACATGAAAAAAATATAGAAAAGCTTCTGACCCTTTATATTGCAATTTCATGGTTTTGGCCAACAAACAAAAAAAAAACACAACAAGTAGGATCACAGTTCAACAAGCAATTCAGTGTGTCACTATGAACTCTGAAACAATTACAGTCAAATAAAAAAAAATGTGTTGTAAGGACTGGGGCGGGTGGATTATGAATCCTTTGGATACCGCCTCCCGTTTGCGTCTGACCACATCGCCTCATCGACATCACATGCAATGTCATCCTTTGAGAAGCACCAGCGAAAATATTCCTGATATCCAGTCTAAATGTCCTAATTATAGAGCTATTGTGTTGTTGGGTTGGAATCTCAGACCAGCCTCCTATATTGTTAGGCCATGATCTATAACATGGTCCACTATAGTGACCCTGTCTCTGTCTGTTGCCTTCTTTGTCCTTGTCCTCCTGCCTCTCTCTCTCTCGTCCTCTTCCCCTGACTCTTAAGGTGCGAACACACCAAACTCGTTGAGTGCGGTGGCGGCGTTGAAAAATCCTATTTTTGCATAGGGAACCATTGGTTTAGGCGCGATGATGCGTTGGCCGCGGTACAGCGGTGCTTTGGGCGCGGTAGCCGCGTTACCAAAGCATCACCGCACCATTGCACCAACGCGCAAGTTAAAAAAAATATAACTTTTATTGCTCCAAAGCGTGATGTTTAGCTGCGTTGGCCAATCAGCGTGAGCTTGACCCGACGTCACAGATATTGGCACTGTGGGAGGACAACACAGAGGCTGAGAAACACCGAGGAGGAAATGTATTTGCGGCTGGCTGCCTGGTGCTGTATGAAGCCGCTCGGGGTTAGAAGACGTGGGGAAAGTGAGCCAGGAGAATGGGCTTCCTGGTTAATTCAGTGAATATGTGCGGCTGTGCTTTAGCCGATAAACCAAGTTAGCACCGGTCGGATAGCATTAGTTAACTCACCCGGTTGTGTACGGCCACCACCTCCATATAATGAACCCAAACATAACGGCTAAGTCCGGGGAACTTTCACGACGAGCACAGCGAAGCACCAGCGTTTAGGCCTATATCTACGCCAACCACGGTCCCGTCACAGCCAGGTAGGGTAATGTAGGCTACTTGCCTTTATTTTCTTCTGCCCTGCACACAATGCTGCTGTAAATGTGTTTGGTATGGTGCTGCCTTGCTGTTTGTGTTCATTTCCGAATGGCGTGAATCTGCAATGCTGTTTTATTTTTCTTTTGGCACAATTGTTGGCCGTGTTGTTGTTGTTTGTGTGCAGACATGATCGCTGTTGTGACGGGTTGGGTCTGATTGCAGCCATGGTTGATTAGGGGAATAACTATATCGGGGGGAGACTAGCTGCGTAGCGTTGGGCGCCTTGAAGCATTTTTTGACACAAAATGACCAAGCGCCAGATCAGGTGCATTGGGCGCGTTGGCCACCGCACCCAACGCGTTTGGTGTGTTCGCACCTTTACTGTCTCACAAAGCAGCTGAGCTCACCTGAGGTCTAGTTGTAGTGCTAAGGCTCACACTGATTGGTATTATATTATCTTTGTTTTTTATATTTCATGTGTGTGAGTCTGTGTGCTTTTCCAATTTTACTTGTGTTTTGTATTTTACATAGATGTGTTTTCCCAATGATTGCAGGAGATTGAATTTTTGAACAATGTGTCTTGTGTGAAAAACAGTGTATTGTTTTGCAAGAAGTGTGTTGGAGAATTTCAAACACAGTGCAAAGCACTTATTGTGTTTGCAGGGTTGGTGCTTATGTTTAGGGCATGGTGGTCACCAAAGGTAGAGGTTGTGATGCTTTGGGCCTAGCAACCACTTTTAGTGTTTAAGTATTAGGTAAAAACTGTAAAGTAGCAAAGGTGTATTTATTGAATTTATGCCCAACACGATACAATATAACTTTAATTTAATATATATTAAATGTAATTTGACAAAGTGTTAGTAGTCTAAGGTATACAATTCAAAATGAAATGTCCCTATAGTAAAATTCTTAAATACTTGTACTTATATTTATTATATATTTAATGTCATAAAACAGGATGAAACCCAATTGTCTGAACTTATAACAAACATACCATACGTTTGTTCATACTCAGACTTCAGGAGAGTGCAGATCCTCAAGGCCTTTAACAGCACATGAGAAGCTGTCACCAGAAGTGGTGGGAACTACAAACTGTGGTTTCTCTTCCTGTCTGTCTTTGTCATTGTGTTTACTCCTTCTGAGGGCAGTTTGAGGGTCAGTGAGAGCACAGCTGGTGTCAGTAGAGCAGAGCAGGGCAAACTAACTGAGGAACCCTTTAGCACAGAAGCGCTTTGCTTGTCCCTGAATCCCTTTAACAGAAGTAAATTTGAAGTCATAGCTCATGTTGTATCCAGAAAGTAATACAACATAAAGGACACTAGAGACAGCCACAGAATGTGTCAGTTATGCTATGTTAGGTCTGGCCAAGCAGCCAGACAATGAGAAAGAAAATACTTTAGCTGTGTTGCTTTTAAGAGACACATTTTGACAAAATGCAGGCATGCACACACGCACGTGCACACAAACACACACACACATTTTCACATTTAACACAACAAAAAAAAACACCTTATGTTTGTGTAACACTGTCATTTGAAAAGCGGTTTAATTCAGGATGATTGCATTGAAGGCCTCATGGTAAAAGTCACGGCCGGCCACTGAGGCCTATATATAGCCTAATAATAGCTTTTATATATATATACACTCAACAAAAATATAAACGCAATACTTTTGTTTTTGCTCCCATTTTTCACAAGATGTACTTAAAGATCTAAAATTCATTCCAGATACACAATATTACCATTTCTCTCAAACATTGTTCACAAATCTGTCTAAATGTGTGATAGTGAGCACTTCTGCTTTGCTGAGATAATCCATCCCACCTCACAGGTGTGCCACATCAAGATGCTGATCTGACATCATGATTAGTGCACAGGTGTGCCTTAGACTGTCCACAATAAAAGGCCACTCTGAAATGTGCATTTTTTTGCTTTATTGGGGGTCTGGGGACTCAGAACCAGTCAATATCTGGTGTGACCACCATTTGCCTCATGCAGTGCAACACATCTTCTTCGCATAGAGTTTATCAGATTGTCAATTGTGGCCTGTGGAATGTTGGTCCACTCCTCTTCAATGGCTGTGCGAAGTTGCTGGATATTAGTGGGAAGTGGTGCACGCTGTCGTATACGCCGGTCAAGCACATCCCAAACATGCTCAATGGGTGACATGTCCGGTGAGTATGCTGGCCATGCAAGAACTGGGACATTTTCAGCTTCCAAGAATTGTGTACAGATCCTTGCAACATGGGGCCGTGCATTATCTTGCTGAAACGTGAGGTGATGTTCATGGATGTATGGCACAACAATGGGCTTCAGGATCTCATCACGGTATCTCTGTGCATTCAAAATGCCATCAATAAAATTCACCTGTGTTCTTCGTCCATAACAGATGCCTGCCCATACCATAAACCCACCACCACCATGGGCCACTCGATCCACAACATTGACATCAGCAAAGTGCTCACCCACACGACGCCACACACGCTGTCTGCCATCTGCCCTGAACAATGTAAACCGAGATTCATCCGTGAAGAGAACACCTCTCCAACGTGCCAGACGCCATCGAATGTGAGCATTTGCCCACTCAAGTCTGTTACGGCGACGAGCTGGAGTCAGGTCAAGACCCCGATGAGGACGACGAGCATGCAGTTGAGCTTCCCTGACACGGTTTCTGACAGTTTGTGCAGAAATTGTTTGGTTATGCAAACCAATTGTTTCAGCAGCTGTCTCAGTGGCTGGTCTCAGACGATCTTGGAGGTGAACCTGCTGGATGTGGAGGTCCTGGGCTGGTGTGGTTACACGTGGTCTGCGGTTGTGAGGCCGGTTGGATGTACTGCCATATTCTCTGAAACGCCTTTGGAGACGGCTTATGGTGGAGAAATGAACATTCAATGCACGAGCAACAGATCTGGTTGACATTCCTGCTGTCAGCATGCCAATTGCACGCTCCCTCAATGCTTGTGGCATCTGTGGCATTTTGCTGTGAGACAAAACTGCACATTTCAGGGTGGCCTTTTATTGTGGACAGTCTAAGGCACACCTGTGCACTAATCATGATGTCAGATCAGCATCTTGATGTGGCACACCTGTGAGGTGGGATGGATTATCTCAGCAAAGCAGAAGTGCTCACTATCACACATTTAGACAGATTTGTGAACAATGTTTGAGAGAAATGGTTATATTGCGTATCTGGAATGAATTTTAGATCTTTAAGTCCATCTCATGAAAAATGGGAGCAAAACCAAAAGTGTTGCGTTTATATTTTTGTTGAGTGTGTATATATATATATATATATATATATATACAGTATCTCACAAAAGTGAGTACACCCCTTACATTTCTTCACATTTTTCATTATATCTTTCCATGGGACAACACTGAAGAAATGACACTTTGATACAATGTAAAGTAGTCAGTGTACAGCTTGTATAACAGTGTAAATTTACTGTCCCCTCAAAATAACTCGACACACAGCCATTAATGTCTAAACTGCTGGCAACAAAAGTGAGTACACCCCTTAGAAAAAATTTACAAATCGGGCCCAAAGTGTAAATATTTTGTGTGGCCACCATTATTTTCCAGCACTGCCTTAACCCTCTTGGGCATGTAGTTCACTAGAGCTTCACAGGTTGCAACTGGAACCCTCTTCCACCCATTTATGACAGCATCACAGAGCTGGTGGATATTAAAGACCTTGCGCTCCTCCACCTTCTGTTTGAGGATGCCCCAAAGATGCTCAATAGGGTTTAGGTCTGGAGACATGCTTGGCCAGGCCATAACCTTTACCCTCAGCTTTTTTAGCAAGCCACTGGTCATCTTGGAGGTGTGTTTGGGGTCGTTATCATGTTGCAATACCACCCTGCGGCCCAGTTTACGAAGGTTGAGTGCACGTGGTCAGCGTCGTACACAGAGGTTGGCTTTGGAAAATAGACGTATGAGTGCTGCCAGCATTGCTGAAGGGCTTGAAGGGGTGGGGGGTCAACCTGTCAGTGCTCAGACCATACGCTGCACTCTGCATCATACTGGTCTGCATGGCTGTCATCCCAGAAGGAAGCCTATTCTAAAGATGATGCACAAGAAACCCCACAAAAAGTTTTGCTGAAGACAAACAGACTACGGCTTACTTACTTAACAGACATGGATTACTGCAACCATGTCCTGTGGTCTGATGAGACCAAAATACATTTATTTGGTTCAGATGGTGTTAAGAGTGTGGAGCGGCAACCAGGTGAGGAGTACAAAGACAAGTGTGTCTTGCCTAGAGTCAAGCATGGTGTTTGGAGTGTCATGGTCTGGGGCTGCATGAGTGCTGCCAGCACTGGGGATCTACAGTTCATTGAATTCTAACATGTACTGTGACATACTGAAGCAGAGCATGATCCCCTCCCTTCATAAACTGGGCCGCAGGGCAGTACTGCAACATGATAACGACCCCAAACACACCTCCGAACGACCACTGGCTTGCTAAAGAAGCTGAGGGTAAAGGTTATGGACTGGCCAAGCATGTCTCCAGTCTTAAACCCTATTGAGCATCTTTGGGGCATCCTCAAACGGGAGATGGAGGAGCGCAAGGACTCTAATATCCACCAGCTCCTTGATGTCGTCATGAATGGGTAGAAGAGGGTTCCAGTTGCAACCTGTGAAGCTCTAGTGAACTACATGCCCAAGAGGGTTAAGGCAGTGATAGAAAATAATGATGGCAAAACAAAATATTGACACTTTGGGCCCAATTTGGACATTTTTTCTTAGGGGTGTACTCACTTTTGTTGCCAACAGTTTAGACATTAATGGCTGTGTGTCGAGTTATTTTGAGGGGACAGTAAATTTACACTGTTATACAAGCTGTACACTGACTACTTGACATTGTATCAAAGTGTCATTTATTCAGTGTTGTCGCATGGAAAGATATAATGAAATATTTGAAGAAATGTTAGGGGTGTACTCACTTTTGTGAGATACTGTATATATATATATATATATACATATATATATATACACTGTATAGCCTATATTCACACAGCAAAGAAGAAGAAGAAGAAGAAGTTTTTATTCTGAAAGTTTCCCGGAAGTGCTCGTGTTGTAACCTTTTCCTCTAAAACCGATTTTTATTCTGAAACAGTTTTCGTGTTGTGCTCGTGTGGTATTCATGGACCTGTTATGAGAGGTTTTGGTTGCGTTACGAATCGCATACTTTCTACTATATCAGGGGTTTTCAAAGTGTGAGAGAGTGAGCCCCCCCTCAGAGAACAAATGTCAGCGGAGCCCCCCCCCCCAATTTTTTTTTCTAAATCCCTGTGTTTTGAAAGATCTTTTAATTATTTTACAAATTTAAACATATTTTTGAAACATTCTAAACATTTTTGTGCATTTTTAAGCACATTTTTTAATACATTTTAACATCTAAATCCAGTGTTTAAATCCTGCTTTCTTTAAGCATGGATAGTAGTGACTGAGTGTGCAGCGGAGTGAGAAAGATAGACAGACAGACTTGCCCAAATTATTGACTAGTTAAATGTCATTCACACATCCAGTGTTTTTTCGCTAGTGCCTCCAATGTCCTGCTGGAGGAAAATAGTAGCCAGTGGAGAACCAGACCCTCCTAGCGGGGTCCGGGGGTCCCTAGGAGATTTTTTTTCACCTTTTTAAAATGAAATGCATGAATCTAGTGCATTTTGAGAGGAAAATTAAGAGGCTAAATATGAGGAATTTTGTGTGAACAAATAATTTGGAGACACTGGGTCTGATGAATTAGAAGCTATTGTAGAAGGACACGTGGATTTTCCATAAAAATATTAATTTAAAATTTAAAAAATTGTGCAGGGTCCTCTGGGTTGGGCTTGGCGGTCTTTTTCTTTAACAAGACCTATTTCTCTGTAATATAATGAATGCATTTAAATGCAGTAAGAGGAACGAAGCAGAAGAACTCTTGTCCAGCTATGCCTGATCTTAATATAAAAACACAAACTCACATATTCATCCGTGCCCCACAGTTTGAAAACCACTGTACTATATAGTATGTAGAAAAAAGATTTAGGATGTCCCGATTCTTGTGGCCAGATTTAGGATGGTTAGAAGTACCCGGATGTCCTACTTCATGCGGCCAAGATTGTTAGTGTTGAAAAGTGCATCCTATTTGGGCGATTCTGACCCACAATCCAGTGCGCACGTGAAGCCTCCATATGAAAACAAACGGGGATGCGACGGATATAAAAGCAAGAGGCAAGAGCAAAGCGCAATGTTATGATGAAATAAGAGAGAAAAGTATGTCCCAATAGTATGCCTACTGCATCCTAACTAGATTCTTTTTATCGTCGGATGTAGTATGTAGAATAGAAAAAAGAACGAGTATGCGATTCGGAACGCAACCTGTATTTCCTCTAAAAGCGCAAGCAGCGTAAAAGAAGCGGAATAACAAGTGGCAGCAGTCCCCTGTTCCCCTGCGGAGATGGACCGGGACACGGAGCCAGAGATGAAGCAGCCCGGAGAAAGTGAGTTCCGGCTGTGTTAACCGCTCTGCTAACGATGCTAAGCTAACGTTTGCTGCTCCCAGCTAATAATCCAGGACCAGAGGAGTGTCGTGTGTTTATCTTTTCTTTCTATGTCCATGGTTTTACCTCTAGACATCACCATGGTAACCGAGTCTGTAGACTCATATATATTATACACACTCACCGGCCACTGTATTAGGTAAACCTTCCCAGGCTAGTATCGGAATGATGGACATGTTAGCATCACGCAGTTGCTGCAGATCTGGCAGCTGCACATCCATAAAGCAAATATCTTGTTCCACCATATCCCAAAGGGGCTCTATTGGGTTGAGATCTGGTGACTGCGCAGGCCATTGGAGTACAGTGAACTCATTGTCATGTTCAAGAAAGCAGTTTGAAATGATTTGAGCTTTGTGACATGGTGCATTATCCTGCTGGAAGTAGCCATAAGAAGATGGGTACACTGTGGTCATAAAGGGATGGACATGGTCAGCAACAATACTCAGGTAGGCTGTGGCGTTTACACAATGCTCAAATGGTACTAAGGGGCCCAAAGTGTGCTAAGAAAATAATATTCCCCATACCATTACACCACCACCACCATCCATGCTTTCATGTTGTTTACACCAAATTCTGACCCTACCATCTGAATGTTGCAACTGAAATCGAGAATCATCAGACCAGGCAAGATTTGTCCAATCTTCTATTGTCCAATTTTGGTGAGCCTGTGCGACATGTAGCTGACAGAAGTGGCACCCAGTGGGGTTTTCTGCTGCTGTAGCCCATTTGCTTCAAGGTTGGACTGAGAGAGATGGTATTCTGCATATCTTGGATATAATGAGTGGTTATTTGAGTTACTGTTTCCTTTCTATCATCATCTATCAAAATGTTGGGGGTATTTTGCTCAAAGATGCCAATGCTCACTAAAGAAATGGACAATGGTTAATTTGAATACAGAAATACAACAGACACTGACCTTACAATTGTAAAATTTTGTTACACATTTTGTGCAAACATGCAGATTACAAAATACAATTAAAAAATAAAATAAAAACTTCTACTGTTTTGGTGCAATACTATGCAGACACACTAAATACAAATAATGGACCATACACTTAACAGTAAACAGTAAAGTTAATTTTTGGATGGGGGGCTGTGCGAATACACTCACCGGCCACTTTATTAGGTACAGCGGTTAATTTTCTTGTTAACCCATCAAACTAATCAGCCAATCACATGTCAGCAACTCAATGCATTTAGGCATGTAGACCTGAACGGGACTTATTGAGGTTGAAACCGAGCAACAGAATGGGGAAGAAAGGGGTTTTAACCCATTGATGACTATGGCAATCTAGGATGCATGTCCTTAATGCCTGAGGGTTTTCTGAAAAAATAGTAGGAATTGTCAAGTCTACCAAAACCTTAATATCTAAGCCTGTGTAGCACATAGAAACATGAAATAAAATACATTTAAAAGTTAAGGTTCACAGGTTTTATTTAAACATGCTCCCTTAGCGCTTACAAACCAACAAATATTTCTAAAAATCGTCAAAATGAGATGAATTAGAAAATTATTAAATATTGTTAATAAATAGATGCAATGTGTTGTGTGATTTTCGTCAGTAGTCTATAGTAGACCTTGATTCTGCGCACCAAACGCCACTAACTGTTCTGTCGCCGACATAGCTGGCGTATTTTTTTAATTATTTTGTTTTATTTTTTTATTTTCTATTTTTTTGATTGACATGATTTTTGGCAAACCACACAACTTTTGGGTGGTCACGTGGTCTTAAAAAAATCAACAAAACCCACCTCATGTGTATTTGAACCAATGACAGTGCATTCTATGCTGGGAATGCCATGAAAATTAGATAAAGTAATAATGCTGCGCGACGCAGCATCAGGCAGGAGAGCCAATGTGGCATCGCGCAGCAGCCGTCATCAATGGGTTAAGTGACTTTGAACATGGCAATGTTGAGGGTGCCAGGAGGTATGAGTATTTCAGAAACTGCTGATCTACTGGGATTTTCACTCTAAACCATCTCTAGGGTTTACAGAGAATGGTCTAAAAAAGAAAAAAATATCCAGTGAGTGGCATTTGTGTGGACGTAAAATGCCTTGTTGAAGTCAGAGGTCAGTGGAGGGTGGGCATACTGGTTTGAGATGATAGAAAGGCACCAGTGACTCAAATAACCACTCGTTACAACCAGGGTATGCAGAATACCATCTCTGAATGCAAAACACGACCAACCTTGAAACAGATGGGCTACAGCAACAGAAGACCCCACTGGGTGCCACTCTGTCAGCTAAAAACAGGAACATGAGGCTACAATTCCCACAGGATCACCAATATTGGACAATAGAAGATTGAAAAATCATGCCTGGTCTGATGAGTCTCGATTTCAGTTGCGACATTGAGATGGCAGGTTCAGAATTTTGCGTAAACAACATGAAAGTATGGATCCATCCTGCCGTGCACCATCAACCATGCCATATTCAAAGTCACCTAAACCCCCTTTCTTCCCCATTGTGATGCTCGGTTTGACTTCAGTAAATTGCCTTGACCATGTCTAAATGCATAAATGCATTACATTGCTGCCATGTGATTGGCTGATTAGCTTTTTGTTTTTATAAGCCATTGAACAGGTGTACCTAATAAAGTGGCCGGTGAGTGTATTGTGGACAATAGGCCTACTGTGTTGCAATTCATTAATGGTGATTATTAGCCTAGTTGCTTGATTTCTTTTTAAATACAGAGGTTATTGCTCATTTAGGAACATTTATCTCCCAATTTAAAACACAAATATAAAGCAGCACTGAAAATTCAGAAAATAAATCTTGTTGGCCTACAATAGCATGCTGTTTGAAAAATAACTCAATAGTTGAAATAATACAATGTGTTTTCCCCTTAAAATGACTAAAAGCATTTCAGAGACAGTAACAGTGTGGCACTTCTGTAAACTTACTGAAACTTGTCTGGGCCATCACTCTCATGCATTCATCACACTTTTCTCTGAGCTGATAGATAGTTTGTGTTGCCGCGGTGATGTGGAGTCTTAGGGTGTATTCAAACTGGGAGAGTCCGCTAGTTTACTTTCTTTGGTCCAGACCAAGCCCCAACTTCAGCGATTTTTACCGGCATCCAATAAGGAAGTGACCTACAACTGTAGTAACCAGAAAGTGCCACTGGGGGTGGCGCCAAGACGAGCAGTTTTTCTTTGACTCACTTGTTAGATAGGCCGTTTTCAAAGTCTTATTTAACCTATTTACAGCCTGGGCCACAAAACCATTTTAGTCTGTATGTTTAGGTCATATCTCCATGACAACACTGAGGGGGGTGAATTTTTTTGGCCCACGCTAGTTTTTATTCTTTTGGAGGTTCAAATGTATTGGTGCGATCTCTTGAGTGACAGCTCTCCGCCCGTTGTCCCTCACTTTGCCTCGGAGGTATACGTCAGCTATCTCCCTCCCCCCGACGTGACGTCGATTCCCCTTTTCGGCAAGAGGTGTGAGGCGGAGTAAAAATCTCAAAAGATAGTGACGCGCACAAACCAGGATTATTGGATGCCGTGTGAATAACTGAGGTCAGCCCGGATGCTACATCCATATTATTTACTATCTATGGTCCAGACCAAATAGAATTTAGATATTTTTTGTTTGGTGTGGTCCACTTTCATATTGCCCCTTTTGCAAGTGAACCAGGATTACGAAGCAAAACCACTTGTGATCTGAGGTCATTCATTCATTGGACAGACATTCTGCGGTGGAGAGAAGCAGGAAGCACGAAGTAAAAAGTAAAACTGCGAAATATATCATTGTTATAATATGGGGTTAAAAATAATAAAAATGCCTACATATAGCCTATAAATAAAGAAGAAAAACATCAAATCATTGTTGTTTCATATGGTTATAATATGTAGCCCTATGACAATGCCACGTTATGTGGCTTGTAGTCTACGATGTGAAACATAATTTTTACTGTATTTTTGCTGCTTGACGTGCGGCTCACGAGAAGAATAGGCTCAAACTGACACTCAGCTGATCAAGCTGTGTTTCAGCTTGGTGTCAGTTCGGCGCAGCTCACCTCCAAACTGACACGGGGATAGTATTGACGGTCCCGTACATGGGAAGCAAAATAAAAACACACTTCTTGTGCAGCGTGAACCTGTTGGCACTGTGCGGGAGACGCTCCCCTCTCCTTCATCTGGGGCCTCATTTATAACGGTGTGCGTAGAAACCATCCTAAAACATTGCGTCCGCACAAAGCCAAAAATGTGCTGCGCAAAAAATTATTCAGATTTATAAAACTGTGCGGCGCACAGTTGCACGCAATCTTCCCTTTATAAATACCCACCTGCGGTGAATTGTGCAGGGACGATCTCCTCCCCGTGTCCTCCCACTTCACCTCCCAGTTTCATCCCACAATTTACCATACTTGGTCAATGCTTGACAGCTCCTGAATATGGTGACGCTCTTAATAAGCACGGCATTTTGAATGACACAAGGAGAAAAGGGAGGCAACCGGCCGCAAAGAAAGCGACTGAGAAGGAAGAAAGCCTGTGATGTGCATGTGCTGCAGTTTCTGGCACACAAATACACATGCGCGCGCATTTATCACGTATCATGATTGGCCCAGTCAGTAATCTTTGTAAAGCGGTTTCGCCCAACTTTGTACTGTATGAAATATCACATATTAGCATACGTAGTAGCCTACTGTATGTAGGCCTATATAAAATGTGTTGTGAGAAGTGAAATAATGCATTGTAGTTTATTCCAGAGCATTGTTTCCCTCACGTGAGATCCACACATTTCCAACAACGTCATCTTTTAATTAAAACTTCCAGGGTGAATTGCTATAGGAAAGAGATGCATGTAATGATTTGCTAAATTAATAACATGATTTTATCTAACGAAATATAGAGTTTTAAATACATTTGTTGGCTTTAACTTTGTAAAACACTTCTTTGACACATCGCCTAAAATATAGACTTTCTCTCCCGCTGGCCACTCACGGACACACCTCCCGACGCATATTATTATAGAGTAGTGCTATAAGATTCAATTAAAAGATATAACCAAAAATGTTAAGACCTAATTGATAAGTAAATCAACCATGCAGAATTTTTCACTTTTCAGCCCAATTGCAGCTAATCATTTGTTTACTTCCTCGACGGTGGATGGTGCATTCAAGATCTGGCATAAAAAAGGCTTAAAATGCATCGGTGATTTATTTATTAATGATCTATTTGCTAGTTTTTCCCAATTGACAAAACATTTTGGCATCGAAAAGACAAATTTTTTCCGATTTCTGCAAATCAGGCATTTTACGCAGAAGTTAATTCCCCAATGCCCTTATAAACCGCCAGCCAATCATGTCGATTTGTTTCTTTCTGTAAACCCCACATTAAAAGGCTCAATTTCTGTGTTTTTCAACCTTATTTCAAAGTTGCATAGCCCCTCTTTAGCAGCTATAAGAACCCTGTGGGAGCAGGACCTAGGCTCTGCCTTCACAGATCACATGTGGGATTCAGTCCTGGATCGGATACACTCTACCTCCATGTGCGCCCGACATGCTCTTGTGCAATTTAAAGTAGTACATCGTATCCACATATCTAAAACTAAATTAGCTCGTATGTTCCCCGATGTAGACCCACCTGTGATAGCTGTAAGAGCGTACCGGCATCACTCTTTCACATGTACTGGTTGTGTCCCACCTTGACTGAGTTCTGGACATCAGTTTTTCAAACAATTTATGAAGTAATTCAGCATCAAATTGAGCCGAACCCTTTCACTGCAATTTTTGGCATTGCTCCAAATCCGGGCTTGCCTAAAGTGAAGCTGAAGGTACTGGCCTTTACTTCATTACTTGCTCGTAGGGTTATCTTACTCAAGTGGAAAGATCCTGCTCCTCCTCCCCACTCACATTGGATTAGAGACATTATGTCATGTATGAATTTAGAGAAAATACGTTACACTACCCAGGGATCCGAGAATAAATTTGACAGAATTTGGCGCCCCTTCCTAAATTATTTAAAAAAACCAACAATAATTATAGAAGAGTAGCTAACCCCTCCCCTCTTTTATTTGATTTAATTTTATTTCTTTATGTGTTTTTTTTTCATATTGATTGTTTGTTTTTGTTTCTTGTGGTGTGTGTTTCGTGTTGTTGGGTGTGAGGGTGGGATGTGGGTGGGGTATGTTCGGGAGAAAAAGGGGAAAAAATTTGTACTCGCTGTGCTACAATTCCGTTGTTACTAACATTTAATAAAAAAACCTTTGAAAGATAAGTAAATCAACCAACATCATAACTGCATGCAATATACTACAGTGGCCTATATTCGCAACTATAGGTAGGCTCATATAATTGATTAAATATATTGGGTGTCAAGCATTTCACAGTAATATGTGTGTGTTTTTCAGATGACTGAGCTTCATTTCATGGTGTTGCCATTGAGGGTCGCTGGTTCCCCGAGTCAGGAAAACCTTGCGTGAGCTCTACGCATGGTCGAAAGTTGGCGTAGGAATACGCACACTTCTCCGCAAAGAATTTCTTTATAAATACCAACGTTTTGCCACCGCACATTTTACCGCCATTTCTGCCTGTATACGCAAGGTTTTTGTGCGCAGCAAGCTTTATAAATGAGGCCCCTGATCACTGAACACATTCAGCATTTTTACGCGTCCTCTCGATCAAATGTAATATATTGTTCTGTGCTCCCGGTCACTAACAATGGCGACAACAACACTTCCCCATAATGTGAAGCTGACAGCAATTTATTAAAAAAGAAAAGAAAGAAAAGGCGCAGTGCTTCCTGCATTTGGGTTGGATCGAGGCAAATTCACACCACAAACGAACTGCAGCAGAGTGTGTATGGAAGCGCACTGAGACTACCTTTTCAGCTAGGTCTTGGAGCGCCTGATTGGTCCACCCCCGAGTGCGATTGCTGTATTCACACCTGCCTGAAAAATGTGCACCGAAGGCGGAAGTGCATCAGTTATGACCATGCACAAGCACACATTTCGCTTGCTAGTGTGCAGCACTAAAAATACAAAATTTAATATTTTTTATTTATTTTTTTGGCCGGTCGGTAGTCAAGGCAGGGGGCTGGCGTTGCTAAGTTGGCCGCCTTAGCCATATAGTGCTGGGGGAAACACTGAATGTAGTCAGCAGACTTGATTTTCCTTTAGATAGCATACAACAGATATACATGTTTAGTAAATACCATACACTTAAGCGTATTGTACAGTGGGTCAATGACAAATAAGGCTTTTAAAAGGGTATTTTAATAAAGTTCATATTATTTTATTATAAATCATATTTTTGAAGTTGGAACAATGCGTTTCAACAAGTCTTTTTAGTAAAATATAATTTCAAAGTTTTTTTAGTCATTTTTTGACTGTATTTTCAATCTCACCACCCGAAAAATGTCAGGTGGTGCAGCCACATATTTGGATAAATATCTATATATTTATTCTATGTATTGTAAGTGAGAGTTTAAGCAGGTATACCTTGGTGTGTCTACAGTGCCTGACACATTATTATTTTGTGGTTGAGTTTTGGATTATTAATAATCTAAGATTATTGCATTCGAGCGCCCAGGAACTCAATATTTTTATTATCCAATTTTTAATGTAAAGACAGAAAAATGTTGTACAAATATCAAAATAAATCTATTAAATACATTAGCTTTGTACCTTTATAGTCTCCCACTATATTTTCACTTTAACTTGTTATTTTTTGGTTTAAACAATATTTACCCGGTTGCACCACCTGGGGCCTATTTCAGGTAGCTGGTTTTGAGGCAACCCAGAGTTTGTTCGCTCTGAGTTAGTGGAAACTCTCGGTTTTCCGTTTCAAGAAGCAGGTTCAGCGCAACCGAGAGTCAGTTACTGCGGCAACATACGCCGTGGGTCTAACCTGCTGGATAGGTGGTTAGACCTACCCTGAGTTTGTTTTCACTTTACGCTACAGCTCCGACTGAAGAAAGAGTCACTGTCACAACGCAACCCTGTACAGTTTAAAGCAAAATCACTCCATAGAAATCTCCATCGGGATGTTTTTATCATTTCCTGATGATTTTACGTTTGATCGATCATTTGATCAGTAGCCTTGTTCTCAGCCCTCGTTCGTTCATATGCGGCCACCTTACACATCGTGAACATGCTTTACATTCAGATTAATAAACCTATTGTATTGTATGTAACTCGTTATTTATTTTTATCATTATCAGTAGTTTTTTAACACCTGTGCCACTGAACATAGGCTATTTATGTCAGGTTGAAATGTAATTCTGCGGCTGCACGCGATCGTTACTGTTCACTTGTGTCATCCCAAAGTCACAGACAAGCCTCGTTAAATAGCCCAATATGAATATAGAAATAATATAATAATTTAAACTGTGATCACTAGAGGACAAGGGATCTGGTAATAAAACAATCAGGATCTACAATGGAAACTGTCACCTTATGTGTCAAACGTTAATATCTTTCACTCCCCATTTAAAAGAAGCGACAGTCTGTTTACTGCACAGTAGGCCTATTATAGCTTGCCTACATAATAGGCTACAGCGAATATAAAACACTGTCAGCAGTGCTGTGCAGCGGCAGCTTGATAATTTTGTTGCTGCTGATATGCGTAACTTAATTCTTAAAATAGACTTGCTTCTCATACGGAAGCAATGATGCTCTTGACAAAAAACGTTTGCACCGTTTTTTTCTGAATTGCCGAAGTGATAAGATCAGAGTTATGAGACTATCCCCGTTCATTCTTCTCCATAAGCTCATAAGTTAATATTTCTTACTCTAGTGGGAGGAGCGGAGAAGTTTTTTTTTTTCTTTTTTGAGAAGTGGAGAAGTGGGAGGATCAAGCATTTGTTTCTTCTGTTTCCATGGTGAATCATGTTTTCAGCTATCCATTGACGATGGCTTTTATGCACACGCTCCACCCAGAGTGAACACGCTCAGAGTTGATTAACCCAACGCTGATCCACTGCTCTGAAACCGAAAACCCAGAGTTTCTCGTCAACCCTGCTCTCTGAGTTGACCAACTCAGAGCGCAGGATTAAACCCAGAGTATGTAAAACCAGCTACCTGAAATAGGCCCCTGATTATTTAGTTGCACCACCTGACGACAACATAAATAATGACACAAAATATATTCAATAATTGTACTTTTATTTCATAAACAAAATAGGTGTTTTTGTCAATTGTGTCTATTAATTATAGATTGTTAATTGATTACATTTTTTTTATTTACATTTTCACAAAAAAATTTTTTTTTGAAAGTGCTGTCAAACAGAGCAAGGAATTTTTAACAGCTTTCCCAAAAAACATCCTACGTTTATTTTAGATTACAATATTTTACTTTGCACACAGAAACAAAATTACTTTACAAAAACTACCAGGGTAAAACATTATTAGCCCCCTGATGCTAATAGTTAATTGTGTATCCTTGTTGCTGGACAACAGCCTGCAGTCGTTTGTTGTAACTTTCAACAAGTCTCACACAGCATCCCAGCCCATTCTTCTTTGGCGAATCTGTCAAGCTCCTCCAGATTTGATGGTCTTCTCGCATGGACTTGGTCTTCAGTCCACCCCACAGATTTTCAATGGGATTCAAGTGAGGGCTTTGTGCAGACCATTCAATAACGTTCACTTTGGTCTTCTGGAAGTAGTTCTTCACCAGGAGCGACGTTTGTTTTGGGTCGAAGTCGTGTTGTAAGGCAAAGTGATAACCCAGGTCAGGTGGCTAGGTCGTTCACTAGTGTCTTGGCAGTTGTTCTTTGGTCTTTAGACACATCTCTCACTAGTTTTCTTTCCAGCGTCTTTGAAATCTTTCGCTTCCTACCTCTGCCAGGCTTGTTCTCTACTGTCTGGCTCTCTTTGAATTTCTTCTTGATGACTTCTAACTAACAGTTGGGGTCCTCTGGCTGATGGAATATCCTCTTTACTGTTTTCCCTGTGCCCTTTCATAATAAAAGCGTGATTTATTCAGTTGCACCACCCTGACATTTGAGCATATAAGAGTTCCCGGACAATTTGTTTTTCCAAGTTTCGAAACAACTTTAAAAATATTATTATAATATATTATATATTATTATATTATATATTTTAAAGGTCTCAATCATTAAGTCATGCCACAGTATTTGTTTTTGAATTTATTATCATTCAGGGGTTGACACTAAGGTTTCAAATGCACTTGCCCATAGGGCAAGTTCAGGTAATGTTTTACTTGCCCGAATGTTGTGTTCACTTGCCCAAAAAAAACAAAAAAAACTGTTAAACAATGATATATACAGTATAGGCTAATTGAATTATACATTTTAGCGATCTCTTATCTCTTAAATGCAAACACTGCTTACTAGTCTCATCCTGACCACATAAAACAAACAACAATTCATATAAGCGTAGATATCATGACATCACACACTACACTACGCTTGGTCCTGCTGCAGCATCGTGAAAGGTCCTCTTTTTGCCATGCACCTTGCCCAGGGGCTCAGAAAACTCAGTCTAGCTCAGAGTCAAGCTGAATGTTGGCTTCCACAGAAACATTTTACTTATTTAAAACGGTCACATTGTGCCAAAAAGTGATCGTGTGCCATAAAATTATTAAAGTCCATCATGTTAAAGCTATTGCCCAGTTATACTGTAAGTAAGGAGGGGGATCATTCATTTCTATTCATATTGATACCATTATAAAGACTCCACAATCCAAATCTTTATCGATACCTTTCTATTATTTTGTTTAAAGAGAACTGGTATTATTGCTTTAATTGCTTACAAGATGAGCAGAGCTCAGAATAGGACTTTAAGCAGGTCATAATTCCATATTTAGGCCTACTATTTAGTTTATATTGCTGGGAAAACAAGTTTTTTACCCAAACTGTAGGCTATTATTCGAGCTTCCCGCGAAAAACTAAAATTTCTTATTTTCTTGATGTTAGATTTGAACACATCATGATGTCATTTTATTGACCTTTGCCTAATAATCATTTTACTGAGCCTACCTGAACACCTCACATTTGAACCGTTTGCGATTTTTTTTTAGCTAACTAGGTCTTATCCTGCAGATTTTAATATGGATTTAAAAACTATCCGATTTTTTAACTGCGGGACTTGTCACTTGCTACAGTCTCTCATTTGTTGATCACCTCTGCATTGAATGAATGATGAGACGGTGCGGAGCCCGTCTGCAGCGGCAGCGGCTCAGCAGACAAGTGAAACGGAGCGGGTGGAAGGAGTTTCTTCAAGACAGTCGAAGGTAGAACACTTTTACAGTCCATGATGCAGTCCAGTGATGGAATAATACGCTGAAGTAGGCCTAATTAGATGAAGATGACCCGACTCGATATTTAAAATTATATAATGTGACCTAGCCTACTGGACTCCATAGCGGTATCGATAAGCTCAAACGTTATTGATTTCTGGGTTTTGAATATAGCGGAACCAGGTCCGTAGGATAGAGCCGGCTTTGACAGCGAAACTGTGCGCACACAGGCTGTGTGTGTGTGTGTGTGTGTGTGTGTGTGTGTGTGTGTGTGTGTGTGTGTGTGTGTGTGTGTGTGTGTGTGTGTGTGTGTGTGTGTGTGTGTGTGTGTGTGTGAGAGAGAGAGAGAGATAGAGAGATCGAGTGCGAAAGAGCGACCGTGATGCTGCTGGCTGCCACGCGTAGCTGCTCAATTGCGAATATCGCCGATCTATTTTGTGTGACACAAAAACATTTATTCAAACCAGATTGTATCAAACTTCCCCAGACATGTTCCTACAGCTTAAATCTGTTATGTTAGAAAGCACACACCAAGCTAGAAATCTTGGAGTAGTGATAGATTCCGACTTAAATTTCAAAAAAACACATTAAATCAATTACTAAGTCAGCCTACTACCACCTTAAAAATATATCGAGAATTAAAGGGCTAATGTCTCAGCAGGACTTAGAAAAACTTGTCCATGCATTTATTTTTAGTAGACTTGACTACTGTAACAGTGTCCTTGCTGGCCTTCCTAAAAAATCAATCAGACAGCTTCAGCTAATTCAGAACGCTGCTGCTCGAGTCCTCACTAGGACCAAAAAAGTGGATCACATCACCCCAGTTCTGAGGTCTTTACATTGGCTTCCTGTTAACCAAAGAATTGATTTTAAAATATTGATGTTGGTCTACAAAGCCCTAAATGGTTTAGGGCCAAAATACATATCTGACCTACTGGTCCCTTATGAACCAGTCAGAGCTCTCAGGTCGTCTGGGACTGGGCTATTGAAAGTCCCCAGAGTAAGGACCAGACAGGGAGAGGCAGCCTTTAGTTTTAATGCACCCAAGCTCTGGAATAAACTTCCAGGGGACTTGAGGTCAGCTTCAACACTCGGCTCTTTTAAATCAGGTCTGAAGACCGTTCTGTTTCCGTTTTAACCTGAAATTTAATTTCTCATTTTGAATTAATTAATTATTTTATTTTTTTGGAATGTGTGCTCTATACTTGATGTATTTTGTTCTTACTTGATGTATTTTGTTATTGCTTATGTAAAGCACCTTGAATGGCCTTTTGTCCGAAATGTGCTCTAAAAATAAACTTGCCTTGCCTTGCCTTACTGTGTGTCTGCTGAAAATAAATCTGCTGTTAATAGACAGCCTAGGCTCTGTAAATTGGTATGAAAACAAAAGGGGCTCGGACCGACCCACTGTAAATAGCAACAATGCTATCGATATAGGCTATGCTACAGATCGGCTTATACTTTAGTTTTGACAAGTATTTGGCTTCAACACCAAATTAAGAATTGACAGGCTTATTGGCACACTTGGTATAGTAGGCTACTACTAAAACACATGCAACCCCTAGTTACGGTGGGTCGGCCGGAGCCCTTTCTTTTTAACATAACAGCCTAGGCTGTGAATTTACACCAGATTTATATTCCAACCCTCACACAGTACGGACCGGTAGTGGATTGTGAAGAGATATTCACTGATGCTGACAAAAAGAGATTTCGACAACAAACCTTCTCCAGAATAGCTGACTCCCACTTTTAAGTTCAGTACGCATTCATGAATAGACAAGTCATTTAACCTGACAATAATCATGTTGATGATGGGTTTATGGAAAGTCCTTCTCCTCCTCACGAGGTACTTTTGCTGTAGGTAGAGAATTAAAAGTGAAGTCAGCCATTCTAGAGAACGCTTGTGGTCAAAAGCACTTTGTCACAATCAGTGAATATCTCCTCAAGATCCGCTACCTGTTCATATTGTGTGCGTGCTGAAACAAAATCTGGTTTTAATGCACAGCCTCGGCTCTGTAAACTGGTATGTAAACAAAGGGGCTACAGTAGCTAACAACATGTCCGTTTACTGAGCCTAGGCTGTGTTTTAGGGCTGGACGATTAATCGAATTTCGGCTTTCCTCAATCATGAAAACAAGATAATCGTAATAAAACGATAATTGTGCTGCACACCGGGTCGTGTGGTAAATGCAGCGGCCCCTTCCGCCCCCGCCTGAACAATATCGCTTTCAGCGATTGCAGTGCAATGGTTTATTTATTTATTTTTAAAGATATTTTTGGGCATTTTTATGCTTTATTGATAGTGTAGAGAGAGACAGAGTTGAAATGGGGCAGAGAAGGGAGTGACATACAGAGAACGACCGCGGGCTGGAATTGAACCTGGCCCCTCTGCTGGCCAAGGCCCATGGGGGGACGCCCTACCAACTGAGCTAAGGGCGCCCACGCAATGGTTTATTATTCAGCATAAAGTTAAAACGCTCGTCCAAGACTGATGTTAAACCAGATCACAAAAGCCTTGCACGAGCGAAGCAGCGATACACTTGGTGAAACATGGTGTGAGACTCTTTGACGGAGTCATTCACAGTGAGACCTCGCTGGTGTGAGTCGCGCGCAGTAAAGCTCTGTGGCTTTACGGCTAAAATGATAGTCAGGGATTCCTTCATGTTAACATTGTTCAGGGGAAAGGCTTCCGCAATTTGATAGTATTTCTCGAGCCTGGATACACAGTGCCATGTCGGCAAACTATCTGGGCGACAAGAGAAAATATACAGTGAGCCGCCTCCACCCGTTAGTTTCAGTCTACAGACGAAAAGTTACAATCACCGCCTAAGCATAGACATCGTTTAAATAAAGCCTCTCCTTTTTATGATCAGGGCTCTCATGCAAATTCTGAAGTCTGAAAATTACGGTGGCAGCTGTGGTGTATTCTTTTTTCAGCAACTCAACCTGCACTGCAAAAAAAGGCAATAAGTCGATATTTTTGAAGATTCATACCTCCTCTTATAAGTCAACGTACAAATCAATGGTGGTTACAATCACATCCCTAGTAAAATATTAATTTTACTCTTAGATTTGAAGGTTTTACTGTTTATTTATTTAGGATGGCTATTTAGTTGTAGGTTATGTTTGAGGAGCACATTTGGGAGTTTAATTTATGCAATGTTGAAAGAATTAGCTGAATTTTCATTTTGGTGCATCCCAACAATGAATAGTCGTCTTTTAATAATCATGATTCCAGTTTCAATCAAAATAATCGTGATTATAATTTGCCATAATCGAGCATAATTTTCCACTAATCCACTACCTGTCCGTACACACACGGTACGGACAGGTAGTGGATAGTAGGGTTATTGTTCGAAAAATGTCTAAATGGTTACACGACGGAAATGTTTTTGTGTACACGGTTAACTGTGACGTCATCATTGTCGTTCGCCCCCACCCTGTCGGAAG
This sequence comes from Hyperoplus immaculatus, assembly GCA_949357725.1. Taxonomy (NCBI): domain Eukaryota; kingdom Metazoa; phylum Chordata; class Actinopteri; order Uranoscopiformes; family Ammodytidae; genus Hyperoplus; species Hyperoplus immaculatus. Next base: position 2,141,033 of record OX442361.1, read on the forward strand.
TACCCGTCTTATAGGCTGCGCACGCAAAGACGTTTGTTCACCTGTAAACACACACACACACACACACACTGTTGACGTGAACTACGCTCGCACACACGCGTTCGTTCGCCTGTCATTTGTTCGCCAACATTATCGCCCCCATTCACTTCCAGATTAATAGCCTATGGCCGGGGTGTCAAACTAATTTTCACTGAGGGCCACATCAGCATAATGGTTGCCCTCAAAGGGCCAGATGTAAATGTAAAACGGTATAAATGTAACCAAATATAATGTATAATAAATGTAACTACTCCATAACATATTTTTAAATAACTTGCATTTATTACTTATTGAAGTTACAAATATTATATATGCATTTGCATGGATGAGAAGAAAATACATTACCATAACAATAATCCTTTAAATTTGTCAGGTTAAGAAACCCACATTACTCCATTGATCAACGATTAGACTAATCAAGTAAATAAAGAGAAATATTATCAAAACACAACTTATGACATTAACTTTGTTTTTAACAAAAAATGACACAGTCGAGATGGTCAGAATAACATACAACCAACAATAGTGAGCTGTTAAGAACATGTGTGACAGATGAAGCATTTTACAAAAAGAAATGGCTGAACACTTGCAGGAGTAAACATTTGTCTGCATTAACACATACACCTGTATGCTACACATAAAGTAGTACATAAACTGAAAATAACAAAATAGGGGTGGTCTCAGTTCACAACTATGAGTTGAAAATGATGAGGATATACTGCCTGTCCTTGAACACACTAAGTGGATCCCCTCTCCACCATCCTCATCCATTGATCATGTTCTGAAAACAACAAACACAAAACAAAATGCAAGCACAATCATTAAATTGCACTCAGTTTAACTATTATTATTCTTGGTTGAAATACATTTTATTACTGTATATTTTAATTAGGTTTTTAAAAATGTTATCTATTTTCTGGCTGGATGTCTGACACCGTTTTCCTTTGGCCAGTGTGTCGATGTCTGGTTTTAGCTGTTGTGCTGTGGCAATCCGTAAAACAGCGTGGAGGTTGTCATCAGTGATGCGTGATCTGTGCTTGGTTTTATTTAGATTCAATATTGAAAACATCTGTTGGCACAGATAGGTGCTCCCAAACATGGACAGAACATGGCCAGCGTGAAGTCGAAGCTGTGGCATCTCACTAGGTGGCAGTAGACGGTAAAAGTCCTTGATTGCAGCATCCTGGAACTTTGCTCTCAGGCCACTGTCGCTTTGAAGCTTGATTAACTCCAGTTGAAGGTGATGGGGCACACTGCTGACATCGGTGGTGAGAGGACTGGCAAAGATGGCAAAGATGGCAAAGCCTGAGTGCTGTGCTTTGAAGTCAGAGAAGCGCTGATCAAATTCATTCAGTAACCGGCTCAGTTTGGTAGCCAACCTGACACATGAAAAAACACCGGGAACTGAGGCAGAGATGTTGAGATGTTATGACAAACAGAAAAGTGGGCAAGATTGTCCTGTTCCACTTGGCACTTCCATAGGTCAAGTTTATGCTGGAATGTGATCATGTCAGACGATCTGCGTGATGACTTGGTTGCGTCCCTGCAGCTTATTCAGTTGGGCGAGATGCTCAGTTATGTCATAACATGGCAAAAACAGTTCAGACAAGGGTTTTCCTTTACTCTGCATGAAAACAGCAATGTCTTCTAGGGCTGGGCGGTATGACGGTATCATACCGTGGACGGTATGAAAGTGTATACCGGGAGAGATTTGGCCATACCGTTTATACAGAGAAAAAATAATAAATAAAAATAAAAAATGGCTCGGGAGGAAGCTGTCCTGCAGTTACAGTTACACCACCGCGCCACAACGGCCCTGCAGCAGAGTGCTTAGCTGCAAGACATTTAACTATTTCCAGAAGAAGAAACTTCACCAGCCAATGGGCTGTCAGGTAACGTAACCTGCACGTCATTTGAGGTGAGGAAGGCTGTAATCATGGCGGAGGAAAGTGATAGGGTTAAGGTGCGAACACACCAAACGCGTTGGGTGCGGTGGCCAAAGCGCCCAACGCACCTGATCTGACGCTTGGTCATTTTGTGTCAAAAAATGGTTCAACGCGCCCAACGCTACGCAGCTAGTCTCCCCCGATATATTTATTTCCCTAATCAACCATGGCTGCGATCAGACCCGACCCGACCCGACACAACAGCGTTCATGTCCACACAAAAACAACAACAACACGGCCAACAATTGTGCCAAAAGACAAATAAACAGCAACTGAACGGAACAAATAGCCTTAAAACAGCATTGCAGATTCACGCCACTCGGAAATGAACACAAACAGCAAGGCAGCACCATACCAAACACATTTTCAGCAGCATTGTGCACAGGGCAGTAGAAAATAAAGGCAAGCCTACATTATCCTACCTGGCTGTGACGGGCCCGTGGCTGGCGTAGATATAGGCATAAACACCGGTGCTTCGCTGTACTCGTTGTGAAAGTTCCCCGGACTTAGCCGTTATGTTTGGGTTCATTATGGAGGTGGTGGCCACACACAACCGGGTGAGTTAACTAACGCCATCCGACCGGTGCTAACTTGGTTTATCGGCTAAAGCACAGCCGCTATATTCACTGAATTAACCAGGAAGCCCATTCTCCTGGTTCACTTTCCCCACGTCTTCTAACCCAACCCCGAGCGGCTTCATATTACCAGCCAGCCGCATTTCCTACTCGGTGTTTCTCAGCTTCTGTGTTGTCCTCTCACCCATGCTCTCACCGTGCCGATGTCCGTGACGTCGGGTCAAGCTGACCGCTGATTGGCCAACGCGGCTAAACGTCACGCGCTGGAGCGTTGAAAGTTAAATTTTTTCATCTCGGGCGATGGTGCGTTGACGCTTTGGTGGGGCGTTGACGCTTTGGTAACGCGGCTGCCGCACCCAAAGCGCTGCTTTGCCGCGGCCAACGGATCATCGCGCCTAAACCAATGGTTCCCTATGCAAAAATAGGATTTTTCAACGCCGCCACCGCACCCAACGCGTTTGGTGTGTTCTCACCTTTACTCCTTATATGCCTACCGAGCAGGCGGAGCCGGAGGCATCCCAATCATTGCAACACGAGGAAGAAGAAGTAGTTTCTAGAAAGGGTGCCTCTTCTGTTGTTTGGACGTTCTTTGGATTTAAAAAATCCGACATTGAACAGAAAACTTTACTTTGCAAAACGTGTCTCCGGACGGTCGGTGCCGCGAGTGGAAATACAAGCAACCTCTTCCATCACCTAAAGATAAGCACGCCAAGCAGTATTATGAAAGCCAAAACATTTGCGGCGCGTCCACCACTCCAAAATTAAAAGCAGCGCGCCAAGAACAAAAGCGGTTGGAAGAGTCTTTTGCAAAAGGCACACCATATGATAAAAAATCAAGAAGGTGCAAGGACATTACGCAGGACACATGTATGCAAAGACATGGTCCCTATTTATACCGTTGAGAAGACGGGATTCAAAGAATTAGTCCGCACCCTTGACCCAAGATATGTAATGCCTAGCTGCAAACACTTTAGCGAGGTTGAGTTGTCACACTCAATATGGAGAACGCCGGGGCGCAATTGAAAAGGAGCTACGTAGTGTTCTCTTTTTTGCAACAACAACAGACATGTGGTCAAGCCGCACCACACAGCCTTACATGAGCCTAACGACCCATTACATTAAAGACTGGACACTGTGCAGTGAGTGCCTGCAGACCTTCTATTTCCCGGAGGACCACACGGGCGAAATGATCGGCCAAAACCTCAGGGAAGCGTTAGACTCATGGGGATTGCAAGAGGACCACCAAGTCTGTGTAACGACAGACAACGCCACAAACAACTTCAAAGCACTCAAACTGAATGATTGGACAAGGTTACAATGTTTTGGACATAGTCTTCATTTGGCCATTGGTGAGTGTCTAATAATAATAATAATAATAATAAGAAGAAGAAGAAGAAGAAGAAGAAGAAGAAGAAGAAGAAGAAGTGTGAAAGTGCCACAGGTGGAACGCGCGATGGGGGTCTGTAAAAGAATAGTAAGCGCATTCAGCAACTGTTGGAAGAGAAAGCGTGAACTTGCAACTGCACAGGCAAAGCTGGGCCTGCCTGCTCACCAGCTCAATACAGAGACTCCGACCAGATGGGGGTCTCGGCAGCATATGATCGAAAGGGTTCTTGAGCAGGAGAAAGCGCTAACACAGGTCCTTAGAGCGGACAAAAAGGCATTTGGTTTTAACATGGCAGGACATTTAGGTTCTTGAAGCTGTCAGCAAAGCGCTGAGCCCTCTTGTGGACTTCACTGATGCCTTGTCCGGGGAGCAGTATGTTAGTCTATCCTACTTAAAACCTGTACTCCATCTTTTTAATGAGCAGGTTGTTAAGTCACACTGAGATAACAGCGAGCTCACCAAGAGCATCAAAACACGCATTCTGGAGTACCTGAATGAAAAGTATGCGGATCCAGTCACCCAGCAGCTACTTGAAATGGCTTCTCTTCTCGACTCACGGTTCAAAACCAAATATATAAAGCCAGCGACGGTGGACTACATCAAGACCAAAGCTGCTGCAGAGATCGAGAACCTGGTTGCTCAGCAGGAAACGTCTGTTAGGGGAGTGTCCGTTCCATCACCTCAAGCTGCAGAGATTTCTCCTAAGAAGAAGAGAAGTTTGGGCTGCTTCTTCAAAACTGCAGCACGCCAAGACCAAGCTGTCTGGTAAAATTTGAGTGCAGTGCAAAGGAAGGCTTGAGGCCCTACTGCGCATGTGTCGGCGTCTGCGTATTAACGTCACGAGCTCTACCAGAAAGTGAGTTAACATTGTTTTTACCCACTTTAAGGACACACTTTTAAACCCTGACTGGTTTTAACAAACATATTTTATCCAAATACGGGCTGAAGTCCTCTCGGACGTGGATTTTAACCTCCTTTCAAAACATATCTTGGACAAAACTCAGACTGCCGGCCCGGTAGCTAACCGTGGCCCAGTCAACACTACAGAGGGTGAGCACAACATTTAAAACCAGCAATGGCACCACTTACCTCTCCATCTACTCCCTGCGATGGCTCTTTTTGGCTGAGCCAGAAAGTCGCTGAGCTGGAGGGAAGAGTCTCTCGCCTCTACCAGATTGGAGAGGACGAGCGGATCCTCGACACTATGTTAGAACAAGCACAAGCGCAGTGTTCCAGCACCGCAGCGGCTGCAGCAGGTAAGGCTGCTACTGGTGCCGGTGGAGACCTCGATGACACGGTGCCGTAGACCAACACCACCCAGCCCCCGACTGGAGACCAGTGGACCCAACTGGGAGCGAAACCCAGGGCTCTCCTGTGTTCCACCCTGGGGCAGTCGGTGCCATGGATGCAGGTTCCTCATCGGGGAAAACACAGCAGTAAACCGGGGAGAATATCGCCCCCGTGTGCAGTTCAGGATCTATGCCTCTCCAATCAGTTCATCGTGCTGGGTGAACAGGAGTTTCCTCCACTCGATGGATCCACGCAACGGGCCCCAGAACACAGGCTGACAGCTCCCCCGACCCGCACCAATGACACGGCTGGCTCCATGCCAGCGGCTCGGCCCTCTACTCTCCGGAAGGCTGTATCTGTAACGTTCACTCCTCGGCCAAACCCTACAACCGTTTCATCTGCCCACCAGACCTCGAGCACCCTGGCTTCTCCTCCCACCAGCAGGACCTCCACCCGACCCGGCCCAGCAGCCACCGCCAACAGAGAGTCGCAGCCTGACCGGAGCCTTCGGCAACGTCCACCTGGCGGGGAGCATCCTCGGCAGCGTCCTCGGCAGTGTCCAGCCGACAGCAGCGCCGGCAAGAGTCCTCGTCCTCTTCCCACGACGCTCATCATCGGGGACTCCCATCAATCCTCCACATCTGTGTGTTTTCCCAGTGCCACTGTCAACAATGTTGCTGCTGAAATCCGCGCCATTTTGGAGGCACACCCCTCTGTGAACACCGTGGTTGTTCAACGATGCCCAATGGCAACAGTCGGAAATTTTAAAGCATGATTTTGTCCGGCTATTTGGCATCCTGAGGCAGGCCAAAGTGAGAGTCTTCATCTCCGGACCAGTCCCCACCCTCGGCTGCGGAATGGGGCGTTTCACCAGGCTGCTGAGCCTCCACACCTGGCTGTCCGCTACCTGCCAGGAGCACGGGGCAGTTTTCATCGATTAATTTTAATCTTTTTTGGGAACGCAGGGACTCCTTTAAACAGGATGGCCTCCACATTAATTTCAGGGGATTGCGACTCCTCTCACGTAACATTACCTTGTTACCCCCTTATTACCCCTACATGAACAATCAACATGCCGCTGACCAGCTTGGATCATCTTCATCATCATCATTCACGTCACCACGCGATTGACTGACAACAGATGATTCAGGTACACTCTCCACTACACTCAATCCCCGCTCACCTGATGGCAATATAGCCACAATTAAGAATGTTATCTCCAATAGAGTAGCGAGACCATTGAGTGTTAGGAGACAGTCTTATAGGGTTAATGTCCCTCTTCAACTGTTTGACTCTTTAGAAATATCCAGCCATAATAAAAAAAAATCATTTGGCTCTTTTTAATATTAGGGCACTTACAAACAAGACTTTCTCTATTAACGATCTCATCTGTGAGGGAAAGCTGGACTTCATTTTTTTAACAGAAACTTGGCTTGGCCCAGATGGCGCCGCTCTTTTAGCTGAAGCCTCCCCACCAGACTACTTTTTTATCCACACTATACATGAAGGAAAGAGAGGAGGAGGACTGGCAGCTATTTTTGCTAATATTTTCAAATGTAAGCGTCAATATCTTGGTTGTTTTTCATCATTTGAGTACCAGGCCATCTTATTAGAAAATCTTTCTTCCATGCTAATGATCACTATTTATCGGCCTCAAATGCACACTACCTTATTTGTAACTGAATTTTCAGAACTACTGTCAATTTGCTGTGCTAATCATGACAGAGTTCTCATTTCTGGGGATTTCAATTTTCATGTGGACAATGCCTTGGACAACAAAGCAAGGGAGTTCAATGAGCTTTTGCTTTCTTTTGACTTCACTCAACATTTTACTGCACCAACCCATAACTGTGGCCACACTCTAGATTTAGTCATCTCTAGAGGCCTGAATCCTACTGTTGACAAAATTGTTGATACTGATCTTTCCAATCACAACTGTCTGTTTTTTAATATGACTGTCGCTGATCTAGTTAAATCAGATGCAGAGCGTGTTATAAAACATTTTTTTGGCCCATCTGCAGCCATTGACTACCCCTATCACCTGCACAGTCTGCCTCCCGTGGCTAATGTCTCCTCAGTGCATGAAAAGGTAACTCAATTGAACTTCAAATTAAAATCAGCTGTTGACATAGTGGCCCCTATGAAAACTAAAAAGAAGTCACAGAGTAAAACTATACCATGGAAGAATGAGCAAATACATTTGTTCAAAACAAATTGCCGCAGAGCTGAGCGCATATGGAGAAAAAGCAAACTTATAGTTCATAGCGATATTTTTAGAGATTCTATAAGTGTTTATAACAAAGCCTTACGCAGTGCAAGGCAGGCCTATTTCTCTGGCATTATTAATGAAAACGGGAACAACCCGAAAATCTCATTAACCCTCCCCAGTCTCATGAGCAGCTTCTCCCTTCATCAAAATCTAAATGCAATGAGTTTGCATCATTCTTTGATAATAAAATTATTAATATCCGGGCTGGTATTGTTAACAATGTTGTAAATTTGAATAGTCCAACTGTTAACATTGCTCAGGGAAATCTTAGTTCCTTCACCAGAACAAGTAAAATGGAACTTCATAAAACAATCTTGCAGATGAAATCATCAACCTGCTCACTGGATGCGATCCCTACTGCCTTTTTTAAAGATGTTTTAGACAGCTTTCTAGATGATGTACTAGATATAGTTAATTGCTCTCTGGAATCAGGTATTTTTCCAGAGTCACTTAAAACAGCTTCAGTCATGCCCTTACTGAAGAAAAATAATCTTGACCCTTCTGTGCTAAACAATTACAGACCTATATCAAACCTGCCTTTTTTGGGCAAGATTTTGGAAAAAGTTGTCTTGAAACAATTAGATGTATTTTTATATGAGAACAATATTCATGACAAATTTCAGTCTGGTTTTAAAGGTCACATATTATGCTAAATGCACTTTTTAAATGTGTTCTAACATATCTATGGGTCCACGGTGTGCCTAGAGACTGCCAAAATATAAAAAAAAAAATAACAATCTCTCCTTTTCTCACTCTCCCCCTTTCTGAAACCCCCACCCCTCCCCCCCAATATACTCCAGTCAGAATTCTCGCCGACTATTACGTAATAGTCGGCACAGCCACTCCCCATACTTTCTTTATATGTCCATGCTCCCCCCCCCCACAAAATGTCCACTGTGCAGTAGTCTATGATATCCCCACCCCCCCATTTCTTATTGGTCCACGGCCCCGAGATCCGATGGAAAATTTGCCGAGCGACAGCCATGTTGTTTTCCCCGCTAAGCGACAAGATGCCCGTAGTAGAGCCTGAATGTTACATACACCAACACAGAATGCTTTTGCTCATACTCCACTAATTTATCTTAACCACAGCAGTCTATTAATGCCTCGTTTTTAATAACACAACGGATAGGAAGCTACCTGTGCTTTTTTCAAAACGGTGAAACTAAAATAATAGTTTTTATTAGTAGTTTTTGCCTGACTGGTGTATAGCTATTAGCTTTGGGCCAAGCAACCAGCTTTTGCTCATAACACGCTGTTTATATTCCCCACAGCAGTCTGAAAATGACTCGTTTTTAACATGACAAAGGATGGGAAGATATTCCTGTAGAACTCAAACTTTGAAGCTACTGTTTTCACTGGTTTTAAATCGTCTGAGTCTTATTTGTAGCGTTAGCGCCCATGTAGCTTCGGTTGTAGCACCAAATTTTGCTCCTAATACACTAACTTAGCTTTCCCCTTGCAGTCTAAAGCCTGTTACATACTCCGCGAGAAGAAAGAACAAAGTTCTCGGTGACAGAGCTGCGAGAAGAAAATGACGTAATTTTCTTCTCTCAGCTCTTGTTTATTCTTGCAGCTTGTTTTCGACACATCACCCGGGCCGAACTTTCTTCTCGCAGCTTGTCCGAGAACTATTGTGTGATTGGTCAGTCTGAAGTCAATGAGGAAAGCGAAGTGCCCGTTAAGTAAAATCAGCTGGCACTACTGAGTCAATTACCATGGTAACAATGCGCCGCGGTGAGGAGTTCGGCAGTTGAGTTCTCGTGAAGTATGTAATGTCAGACCAGAAAGAACTTCTCGCAGCTCTGTCACCGAGAACTTTGTTCTTTCTTCTCGCGGAGTATGTAACAGGCTTAATAATGACTCGTTTTTAACATGACAAAGGATGGGAAGATATTCATGTAGAAATCAAACTTTGAAGCTACTGTTTTCACTGGTTTTAAATTGTCTGTCTTATTTTTAGCGTTAGCGCCCATGTAGCTTTGGTTGTAGCACCAAGTTTTGCTCCTAATACACTAACTTAGCTTTCCCCTTGCAGTCTAATAATGACTCGTTTTTAACATGACAAAGGATGGGAAGATATTCCTGTAGAAATCAAACTTTGAAGCTACTGTTTTCACTGGTTTTAATCATGTCAGGTCATGTCAAACTGTTCAAACTGTTTTTCACTTCCGGCTTGTCGAGGGTGAACAGCTATTACTGAGAGCAGCGGAGAATTCAGATTCTGAAAATCTCTAAAAATCTCTGGAGATGTCCAAAAAAGGAAAAAACACTGATAAGGAAGAGGACAAAGGCTTTGCCGAAGAAATGAAAAAACAGTTGGCAGACTTGAAGAAAGGAATGTTGGCAGAGTTGAAGAGAGAAATAAAAAGTGAGAGGGAGACGGAGCGAGCACAGCGGAAGGCTGAGCTGGCTGGAATTATGGAAGAATGGATGGGGCGTTTTGATGTTAAAATCAAAGAGAAAATTGCTGCTGGTCTGAAGCCACTGATGATCGAATTGAAGGAACTTCATGCCGTCAATGTGAAGAAAGATCAGCTCTTGAAAGAGCTTGGAGATAAAATTGATGAACAGGATCAACATGCAAAAAACAGAGATGTAATACTGACTGGAATGACTATTAAACCAAGGTCGTATGCAACTGCCGTGAGTGGAGATGAAGAGGGCGATACAGGGTATGTGTCGGTGGAAAACCAGGTTGAAATGTTCCTGAAAAGCAAAGGCATTAGTCTGGATCTGGAGAACGTGGATTCCTGTTTTCTTCTCCCGAAAGGAAAATTCGCCAAAAAGCGTGCAGTCATTCTGAAATTCGTGAGTAGAAAGCATAAGATAAATTTGCTCAGTCAAGGCAGGAAGCTTAAAGGCGAACTAATTGGAATGAGTGAAAATCTAACCAAGAGAAACGCTTATCTGGCCTACCAAGCAAGAGGATTAAAAAAAGGTGGACAGGTCCAACAAACCTGGACGAGAGATGGAAGAATCTTCATCAAAATGAATGGAGCTACACCTGAAGAAGCTAAAATTGTGCAAATCAGAACCGAGGAAGATCTGGTTCAATTCCGGAGGGAAGAGGACCTGAACGACTCAAGCAGCGAGGATGAGTAACACAACTGATTGGATAAATGATCATGAAAGGCTGGAGTTATTAGCTAATCATTATGTGGAACCCACATTTTCGGACCCAAATGAAATAATTGACCCAGACAATCATTTCTTCAATATCGGGAAAAAAGACTGTCATTACCATACTGAGGATCAATTCATAAGACACTTTCATTCAAATGGAAAATTGTCCATCATTCATTTTAATAGCAGAAGTCTCTACACAAATTTTTCACAGATTAAGGAATATCTACAGAAATTCAGCAACCCGTTTAACATCATTGCCGTATCAGAAACATGGATTAATGAAGGCAAAGGCATGGACTTCCAATTAAAGGGGTATAAACTGGTTTGTGTCAACAGAATGAACAAGAGAGGGGGAGGAGTGGCCCTTTTTGTGGATGAAAATATAAGGTTTGAAATCGTAAATAGCATGTGCACTGCAATTGATAACCTATTGGAATGTGTGACTATTGAAATTCTAATGAAGGATAAGTGTTTAATTATCAGCTGTGTGTACAGAACACCCGATTCAAAAATGGAAGACTTTATAGAATACGTGGGAGAACTATTTTCTAAGTCAAATCAAAAGAAGATATTTATCTGTGGGGATACAAACATTGATTTACTAAATACTACTAATTCACTGACTGAAGAATTTGTAAATACATTGCATGTTATGGGTATTCAGCCCTTAATTACAAGGCCAAGCAGGATTACAGTAAATAGTGCCACGTTAATAGACAACATATTTACGAATGTTATGGGGGATGAAATAGAAAGTGGACTCCTGATTAATGACATAAGCGACCATTTACCTGTATTTGCTATATACGATTGGAAACAAAAGTTGCAGCAGAGAACAAACAAAGATATATTTGTAAGGTTGGAAACTGATGAGAGGATAGAAGCACTGAAAAATGACTTATTGACGCAAAATTGGGACTCTGTATACAAGGGGAAGGATGTTAATGCAAGTTTCGATTTATTCCTGCAGATATTTCAAAGGCTGTATGATAAAAATTGTCCACTTAAAAAAAGGGCCTTAAAGCAAAGACATGATAAACAGTGGCTAACTAAATCCTTGATAAATGCTTGCAAAAAGAAAAATACATTGTACAAAAGATTCATAAAAGCAAGGACACCAAAGGCGGAGTTAAAATATAAAACCTATCGTAACAAGCTAAATAGCATTCTCAGAGACTGTAAAAAGAAATATTATGGTAAGTTGTTAGAAACAAATGCAAATCAACCCAAAAAATTGTGGGACATAGTAAATACAGTGTTAAGAAATGACAGCAGAATACATAATTATCCTCAGTATTTCCATGAAAATAACATTAAGTTTGAATGCATGAACACTGCGGTAAATAAACTAAATGATTTTTTTGTTAATATTGGACCTAATTTAGCAAAAGGTATCTGTGGGAAGAGTGTAGGGGAGTCTAGTGAAAACGAAGCGTCTCTTCAACACTCCTTGTTTTTGAAGCCAGTCGAGGCCAACGAGATAAGGGAGATATTGCTCGGAATGAAAACAAAGACCTCTAGAGACGCGCTAGGGTATCACATGAAAGTAATCAAATCAGTGCAAGAAACTATTATTAAACCCCTAACACACCTTTTTAACCTATCTTTTCAAACAGGCATTTTTCCTTCTAACATGAAAGTAGCTAAGGTTATACCATTACATAAGAATGGTGATGAACATTCATTTACTAATTATAGACCAGTCTCACTTTTAACACAATTTTCTAAAATTCTGGAAAAGTTATTCAGCAATAGACTTGATGAATTCATTACTAAACATCAACTTCTGTATGACAGTCAATTCGGCTTTAGAAAGAATCATTCCACCGCACTGGCCTTGGCTGAATCGGTAGAAATTATTAGTAATGCTATTGATCACAAATTGTACTCTATAGGAATTTTCTTAGACCTCAAAAAAGCATTCGACACTATTAATCATGACATCCTTCTTAATAAACTGGAGAATTATGGCATTCGAGGTTTGGCACATGACTGGGTCAGAAGTTATTTACATGACAGGAATCAATTTGTGAAATTAGGGGAGTTCACATCGACATGCTTAGATATTGTTTGTGGGGTCCCTCAGGGGTCAATCTTGGGGCCGAAATTATTCCTGCTTTATATAAATGACATATGTAAAGTGTCAAAAGTCTTAAGGTTAATTTTATTTGCTGACGACACAAACATCTTCTATTCGGGGAAAGATCTGAATAATATGGTTGAGATCGTAAACATTGAATTGACTAAGTTACATGAGTGGTTAAACCGAAATAAGTTATTACTAAATTTAGAAAAAACTAAATTCATGATGTTTGGCAGGAGAGCATCAGATGTCGCTGTAAAAATCAAGGTAAATGGGATTGAAATTCAAAGGGTCAAGCAACACAAAGTCCTAGGGGTAATAATTGATGATAAATTAAGCTGGAGTATTTCTATACTTTGGAAAGCACAACATTGTTTCAATCAAAAGGCCTTACTTGTATTATATTGGAGTTTAGTTTCCCCACATCTGCATTACTGTGCTGAAATATGGGGAAACACTTACAAAGGTACATTTCACCCGTTGGAGATTCTTCAAAAGAAAGCAATACGAATTATTTACCAAGCCAATTACAGGGCACACACTAATAACTTATTTATTGAAGGTAGAATTCTCAAATTACGTGATGTGGTAAATTACCACACAGTACAAATTATTTACAAGGCTTCAAAAAAAAGCCTTCCTAACAGTTTACAAGTAATGTTTGAAGACAGAGAAGTTTTGCATGATTTAAGAAGAAAAGATAAATTCACTGAGAAAAATATACGGACCACACTTAAATCCTTTTCGATTTCTGTAAAGGGTATTAAGCTGTGGAATGGACTTGATGAAGTTGTCACAGGGAGTTGCAGTTTGCGCAATTTCAAAGCAAATTATGTTTCAAAAATTATTGAAAATTACAGACTAATAACCTGAGCACAATGTCAATGTCACTTACATATCAATATTGTAAAGAATAATACAGGCCAGCAGTCAGACTTGTTTTTGAATACTTTTGCAGAAGTGTTTTGACTACCAGTTAAGAAATGGAACAGGCCAAATACAAGGCCACTTCACACTTTATACACTTGGCATTGTCACAGAAAAACTGAACTGTGCTGAACTGATCTTAAAAGCTGAAGCAATTACATTAAAATTGACTGTGTATTTATTTTTATTTTCTGTAACTGTGTATCTGAATCCGAATTTGATGAAACTGGGGGCGGGACCTGATAAGCCTTTGGCTTCTTCCGTCTCCCTTCGGACAACACAAAGTATGATGTATGAATATTTGCAAGAGAAAATTGTGTATTGTGTGGAATTGTCCGAAAGAATAATAAATAATAAAATAAAATAAAATAATAAATAATAAAGTATGGCTTAGCTCCGGGTAAACACTGTGTTCGCAGTCACGCAGTGTCTCTCTAGTATCGCGAGAGCACGGCAGAGACGGTGGGAGAGCCCCATGGACATATAAAGAAAGCCCGGCAGAGAGGCGGAAGGGGCCAGCCAGATCGCAGGCTGCAGACACAAATATAGGTCATCCTGAGACCAGAGGACAATCAGGGTATAGAGGCTTGCTACAATAAATGATCTAAACGGGTTTTTCAGCAAACATCTAAAAAAATAAGTATTAGGGACTACTTAGACCATATAAAATTGACAGCAAAGTGCATAATATGGGAGCTTTAAGAAAGGCCATAGCACCGAAACTGCGCTCATTAAAGTAGTTAACGACCTCAGAGTGAATATGGATCATAAAAACATTTCTGTCCTCATACTACTTGATCTGTCAGCCGCATTTGATACGGTCGATCACAACATACTACTAGACCGCCTTAATAACTGTATCGGCCTTTCAGCCACAGTCCCATCATGGTTCCACACTTATCTCACAGGCAGACGTTATTTTATCAGTCTTGCTGACCAAGTCTCGGACTTTAGACTTTATTGTCCCCAAGGGGAAATTCTTCTTCACGTCACAGGTACATTTATGGGCCGTACGCCGACAGACAATAGACAGAAACAAATAACACGCATACAGAATATATAAACAGAGTGGGACTGGGGTGTTTTATCTTGGCCTTTTGTTGTGGGCTGCTATGGCTGCAGGTACCAGGCTTTTGCCATAGCGAGCCCTCCTGCACAACAGGGACCTGTACCTGCGTCCTGAGGGAAAAATGGTGAAGCGGCAGTTGAGTGGGTGTGAGTTGTCCTGTGCTATTGTGCATGCAATGCGTGAGATGGTTGAAGTTCAAAGTTTTATTTGTCACATGATTGCAAAAATAACATTTTACATACAGTGAAATTAAAAAGGGTTATCACTCTGTCGTTCGTTGTGCAAATTACTGTAACCTGAATAAATAATAGACAATAGTAATTTAAAAACATCCCTTATATGTTATGCTATAAAAACAGTCATTTAAAAAAAATGTTATATAAATATAAAAGTGCCTAGAAAGTGGTGCAGAAAGTGCAAGAGTGCCAACTAAAGTCCATCGGAGTTAAGCAGTCTAACTGCCTGCAGAAAGAAGCTCCTCCTCAGTCTCTCAGTCCGAGCTTTAAGGCAGCGTAGGCCTCTGCCTGACGGCAGCAGGGTGAAGTAGCCAGCATCTGGGTGAGAGGCGTCTTGCCTGATTATCCTGGCTCTTGCCCTCACCCTCTTGCTGTATGTACATTCCAGGGTGGGGAGGGGTAGCCTGATGGTTCGCTCTGCTGAGCGCACCACCCTCTGCAGGGCAGCCTGGTCGCGTGCAGTGCAGCTTCCATACCAGGCTGATATGCAACCTGTGAGGATGCTCTCCACAGCCGCAGAGTAGAAGTTCCTCAGGATGGAGGGGGAGACCTTGAACTTCCTCAGCCGCCAAAGGAAGTACAGCCGCTGCCTTGACTTGGAGACCAAGTGTTGTGTATGGAGAGACCAAGAGAGGTCCTGAGTGAGGTGCACCCCCAGGTACATGAAACTGGGGACCCTCTCCACGGGCTCCCCACTGATGATGAGTGGGGCGAGCCCACTGCCCTGCTTCCTCCTGAAATCCACCACCATTTCCTTGGTTTTCTTGATGTTTAGGCCCAGGTTGTTGGTCTGACACCACAGTGCCAGGTCTGCCACTTGGTACAGGTAGCCCTGCTCGTTGTTTCCAGTGATAAGACCCAGCACCACGGTGTCATCGGCGAACTTGATGATGGAGGTTGAGCTGCTGGAGGCTATGCAGTCATGTGTGTAAATGTTGTAGAGCAGTGGATTCAGAAGGCACCCCTGGGGGGTACCCGTGTTGAGGATCAGGGGTCCTGACACTACACCTCCTCCTACTCTGACCACCTGGGGGCGATCAGTGAGGAAGCTGAGCACCCAGTTACACATTTGGGTGTTGATTCCCAGCGACCTCATCTTCTGGATCAGGCGAGAGGGAACTATGGTATTGAATGCCGAGCTGTAATCTATAAACAGCATTCTCACATAATTCCCTCTCCCCTCGTCAACGTGGGTCAGAGAGGTGTGTAAAAGATTCAGCTCTGACAGTGTGGGGAGACCAATTATTTTGGCAGCTATATTTGTGACACGTGTGAGTTTGACCCGGTTTTTGACAGTGAGCATGTTAAAGAAGCAGATGGAACAGTAGAACAGGATGGGTTGGACAATACTTTGACACAACAGAAGGAGGAGATGGGGGGCAACATAGAGTCCTTTGAGTTTACGGATGGCATACAGTCTCTGGTGGCTCCTTTTTTGAATGTCCGTTGTGTGCTGGTCGAAAGTGAGTTTATTGTCCAGTGTGAGTCCAAGGTATTTAAAGCTGTCAGCTGTTTCTACTGTGTCATTGTTGATGAGAGTGGAGGGCTGGGGTGATGGGGTACCTATTGTAATTTCTTTTGTTTTGGCTACATTGAGATAGAGGAAGTTGTGTGTGCACCATTGGGAGAAGTGAGTGACAGTGTTGTGGTAATCTGATACAGTTATTGTCTGATAGGAGGGCGAGGATGGCAGTCTCGTCAGAGTATTTGAAGTAGGTGGTGGTGTGGGAGGGGCTGGTGCAGTCATTAGTGTAAAGTGTGTAGAGGAAAGGGCTAAGCACACAGCCCTGAGGGGCTCTGGTGTTGGTGGTGAGTGTGGGTGATGTGGATGTGCCTACCCGAACAGCTTGCCGTCTGTCGCTGAGGAAGTTGTGCAGGAGGTGGATCAGGATGGGTGGAGTGTTGAGGTGGTGCAGCTTCTGGATGAGCAGGTGTCTTTGGATGGTGTTGAAGGCGGAGCTGAAGTCCATAAATAAAATCCTGGATGAAATTGTCTGAGGAGTCCAGGTGCTGGAGGAGAAGATGCAGCAGGCAGGCGACAGCGTCCTCTGTGCCCCTTTTTTCCCTGTAGGCGAATTGAAGGGGGTCCAGATGAGGTTTGACAAATGGGAGGATGGTCCTGAGCAGCAGTTTTTCGAAGCATTTCATGATTATGGGTGTGAGGGCGATGGGGCGGTAGTGATTTGGTTCGGTGGGTCGTGTTTTTTTGGGTACCGGGATTATGGTTGCACTTTTCCAGAGGAGGGGTATTGTGGCTGTAAGGAAGGATTCACAGAATCCCATGAAATATTCTCCGGTGTTCCTCAGGGTTCCATTCTTGGACCGTTATTGTTTTCTTTGTGTGGTGCCACTTGGAAAACTCATCTATAATCATGGAGTTAACTATCATTTCTATGCTGACGATACTCAGTTGTACTTATCTATAGCACAAGACGACCCCAATGCTCTCACTTCCCTCACAAATTGTCTGTCCACAATCAAACAGTGGATGAGTGAAAACTTTCTTAAATTAAATGAGGACAAAACTGACATTCTTATCATTGGTACTGAGGTGCAAAGAGACACAATGTTAAGGAGATTGGGAAGTCTGACTGTACAAAACAAGAATACAGTAAAAAGTCTGGGTGTCATTATTGATTCAGAGTTGGATTTTAAATCACATATCAACAATACTGTAAAGATTGTTTTATCACCTGAGAAACATTGCTAGAATCAGACCTTACCTGTCCATGGAAGATGCAAAAAAATTGATGCATGCGTTCGTATTTTTGCGTCTGGGCTACTGCAACTCAATTCTCACTGGTTTACCCAAAACAAATATTGTGAAACTGCAACACGTTCAAAATGCAGCCGCCTGAGTTTTAACAAAAACCAGGTTGAGAAATCACATTACTCCAGTTTTAGCTTCACTTCACTGGCTCCCTGTAGCATTTAGGATTGAGTTTAAAATTATTTTACTTGTTTTTAAAGCACTAAATGGTTTAGCACCCTTGTATTTATCTGACTGCTTGTCTGAATATGTCCCAACTCGACCTCTCAGGTCCTCTGGTGCCGGCCTGCTTAATATACCACAGATTAAGGGGAAACGGTATGGTGAAGCAGCATTCAGTTTTTATGCACCAACGGCCTGGAACAAACTGCCCCTGCATATAATAACAGCAACGTCTGTTGTTAGTTTTAAGAAGCAGCTCAAAACACATCTTTATGCTGCTGCTTTTAATTAATTCCACCATATATTTATTTTGTCGTATTTTATGGTTTTTATCTTTTATATTTGTTTTATGCATTGCACATTTTCAATAATGTCTGACTCTAGCATTTTATGCATTTGTATTTAATGTTTGTATTGCATTTTTTTAAAATGTTTTAATTGCCATTGAAAATCCATTGAACTGGAGTTAACAGCTATCTCCAGACAGTGGAGGCTGATGGGGAGACCAACTCCCTGGAATGGTGGAGGCAGCACGAGGCCAATTTTACCAGAGTGGCAAGTCTGTCCCAAAAATATTTGTTCATTCAAGCCCCGTCAGATCGGGCTTTTAGCACAACTGGGAACATCATAACAGCTCTGATACCAGAGAGGGTTGATCAGATGGTATTCCTTGCACACAATCTCTAGTTAATCCTTGATATACAAAATTGACATTTGCACACAGTTTATTTTGACAGTGTTTATTTTTCTTTAAAATGCTTTTCTTATTTGTATAAGAAGTTCAATGTTTACCAGCTATTTGCACAGCACACAATTTTATTTTAGAAGTGCATATTGTATTTTAAAAATTCTTGTGATGCTGTGATTTATTTGTTATATTACACTGCACTGACTGAAGCAAGGCAAGTGTGAGACTCACCTGTTAACTTGAAATAAAGCTTATGTGTTGAAGAAACAGTTCTATGTTTACCAGCTATTTGCACAGCACATTTGTATAGTATTTAAAACCCTGTGTGTGATGCTGTGATTTTTCTTTTATATTACACTGCACTGACTGACAGCCAGGCATGTGTGAGGCACACCTTTAAAAAAAATATTATTTGTGTTGAAAAAAGAGTTCAATGTTTACAAGATATTTGCACTATATGACACGGCAATTAATGACAGATTGTTCACTAGTTACTCCTAGTTCAAAATAAAATAAAACTGATCAAAAGTGAAGTATGGTTATTTTAAGCCATTTATTAATTGAATTTACTTAAATAATACTATACCGTGATATATATCCATATCGTGATATAAATTACTCATACCGTGATATAAGCTTTTGAACATACCGCCCAGTCCTAGCGCCAAATTAATTAAACAAATATTAGGCGTTTAACATTAATTTTACAGTTAACTTGGATTTCAAAACTTTAAGAAAAAGGCCGAGGCTAAAATAACTCCGATCTGCTATTCCAATTTAGGCTGGGCTAAAGCCTAAAACATATTGGCTATCAAAAGAAAAAATACATAGCAGCGAGCGAAAAATCATAGCCTAACATTATTTAACAATGGACTTGTTCTTATTTAGAAAGATCAACATATCCCGTGAGACGGGAGAAGGCGAGTGCGTAGCCTGTTAAAAAATCAAGCCCGCAGCGGAGAAAACCCTCTCTGCTGGCACGGATGTGGCAGGGATGCAGAGGTAGTGCTTGGCCAAGCGGGAGAGCCTCTTGTACCTGCTCTCATTTAGTTTCCACCATAGAGCAGGGTCTTGTCTGGGGAGATGCTGTCTTCGCCCAGGTATCGCTTCAAATCATACCGAACAGATGTGGCTGGCTCCTCCGTGAAGTATTCGTCTCCGAAAAAGGCCAACATGGCATCGGCATGTTTGGACAGCTTCTCTGACTTTGTTGGTTGTAAACCGGAGGTTTTTGTTCCGCGGATCCAAGAACAATGCGACCAATGCCGCTTTCTGCGCTGTTTCAGTGTTTTCGGGCTCCATGCGTGAGGAGAGACAGTGCCACTTTCCCTTTGAACTCCTTCACTTTTGGAGACTCTCCTTCTGTCGGCTTCAGGTAACGGGAGAGCAGAGTGGCTGTTATTGGATGTACAATGGAAATTGACAGCTCCGTTTCACCGCACAGTGCAGTTATGGCACTTTTGAGAGACTTCAGCACAGGCAACAGTTCTTCCATTACATGCCAGCTTGCATCGGCAAGCTCAAGGGAACGCGCATCTGTCAGCTTGGTGAAGTCCCGGTCAGATAAGTCTGCTGCTACAGCCCAGCACTGTGTAGTTGGAAAACGTTTTTCTTTCTGCTGTTGTAACTTCCCTGGACCACTGCTGCCATGTTTGTAAAGTTTCCTCCAGGGGTCAGACAAACTCAATGTCATTGTAACAACATTTTGTGCAGGTATGATACATGCAATACTTGCTGGTGGCATCACATGCAATAACCGCAAGCAACTCTGAAATATTGTTAGATGGAATAATTCCTTTCTCGTGTAACTTGTCTACTAGAAGCTTAACATTTTCGTGGTCTATTCAAGCACATTTATTTCGGTCTGCTTCTTAAGCTGGGGTCACGTAAAAGGGACAGTATCTCACAAATTGTGTATAGGTGTCTCATTGCTGATGCATTGTACTGTGCATGTAGCTCTTTCAGGGAGTCAAGCAGTACCCTTTGCTGCTTGATTTTATTTTTCGTTATTGTGTCCTCTCTTCTCACTCGTGAAGATTTCTGGTTTCTCGGTTTGTTCTTGTTGCTGAACATTTTCTGCTTTTTATTTTCCTTCTGCAATTTCCTTCCCTTTGTGTCTTTTGCTTTTCTGACTCTAGTTCCCTTTTCACTTTGCGGAGCTCTGACCTTAGCTTTTCTTTCAGCACTAAGTTATAGTTTTTCTTCCTTCTTTTCTTAACTTTTCTCTATGGTGTTGAAGATTCTTGTGGCCTTGCTACTATTGGGTGATCATTAAGGTGAATTTGTATGGGCTCCGGATTTTGTATGCTTAACTTCTTCATTTACTGATGAGTTCATAGATGATGGAGTAAGATTCAGAACATCAGCAAGAACCCTTTTCCTTTCGTCTAGAAAATATACTCTCCATCTTTCCCTCATCTTCTCCCGCTTTTGTTTTGACAGCTCACCTACTCGAGTTTTTGCTTCTCTTTTTCTCGTTTGATAACTATTAAAAATGCATGTAATAGAAATAATCTTATTCATTGTACCCTCTTATACCCTCACATTTCCTCTGGATTATCTTTCCGAACACCTATATCACTACATCTATCTGACTTTATCCTGACATTATTTTATAGCCTTCCACGTGCTATGTGTGTGTGTTGCATAAAAGCTACCTTTCCTTTCTTTTTGCAAGGTTATTTGCCCTTGCAACTGGATCCGCATTTAGTCGTTCTCTGTGACAAGCCACTTTTTCTTAGCTTGAAAGTGGAAAGTGGCATCTATTGAAAACAAATTATGATTAAATGATATGATTTAAAAAACATAAAAGCATCAATTTGTTAAAATCTAATAAGCATATTACATATTGCACAATCTTGTCACCATGCTCGTAAAAAGTACTTCTGCTCCTAAGCAACTGGTCAGCAACTTGACGAGAGGAAAGAAGGTTGAATTCTGTCTGAAGTTTTAAACGTTCTTTGTAAAGTTCAGATGAAGGTGAATTAGCATATTGTCTGTCTATGTTCAGAATCTGATCAGCAATTTCAGTTTGTTTCTGTTTTGTACACTTATTTTTGTATGCTGCAAATGATATAATTTCACCTCTCAAATAGGCTTTCAGGGCTTCCCAAATTGTTGCATTGGACACAGCTGGTGTTTTATTTATACTCAAAAAAGTTTTAATATGTGTAGAGATGTGTGAAGGAAAACTCTCATCTGTGAGCAACAATGGATCCAGTCTCCACTGCCTTCTTGTATACTCAACGTCAGAGAAAGCCAGTTGAAGGAGCAGAGGAGCGTGATCTGAGATCACAATACTTTCATAACTGCATGACTTTAGGTCTGACATCAATGAATTATCAACAAAAAAATAATCAATTTGGGTGGACATGTGAAAAGAATGAATATTCTCTTCCTGTAGGGTATAAAAACCTGTATGGATCAGAGAGGCTATAATCAGCAAGAAATTATTTGATATAACCTGCAGATCTGCTAAGAGTGGCAGGTTTGGGGGAAGAGCGGTCTAAGACTGGATCTAGATAACAATTAAAATCCCCACCAAGAAAAGAGAATGGGAGTTGAGATCAGGGAGTTGAGAAAAAAATCTCTTAAAGAATTTTACATCATCAACGTTAGGCGCGTAGACGTTGGCCAAGATGACTGACTTATTGTAAAGTTTGCCTGAAACAATAATAAAACGTCCATTTTTATCTGATATAATGTTTGAGGATTCAAAAGGAATATTACTATCAATAAGGATAGCTGTGCCCCTAGCCTTAGCCCTGAAATTAGAATGAAAAAATTGTCCACGCCAGCATTTACTTAATCGCCCATGGTCAGAGTCATGTAAGTGGGTTTCTTGAAGGAAAACTATTCCAGCCCTGAGCTGTTTTAGGTGGGTTAAGACCTTACCCCTTTTCACTTGGTGATTCAGCCCCTTGACATTCCAACTAATTAAATTAAGATTGCCCTTCATCTAGCTCAGTTATAGTGAGAATAAAAAGAGTTGCTCCGATAAGAAAAAGAGTAGCAAAATACAGAGGAAAAGAAAAACACACAAAAAAAGGAAAACATAAATAACTGAAAACACAGCAGGTGATGACTTATCAGCTAAACCAATGATATCTTACATACTTTAGATAACAAGAAGTCTTGTGCTGCTTTATTTATTTACCTTTCTAAAGCATTTGACACTGTGGACCATCACCTTCTCCTGCAGAGATTGCAAAGTATAGGCTTTAGTACCACTGTATTAAGCTGGTTCACTAATTACCTGAGTGGTAGAACTCAGTGTGTGGCATTGGATAACTGTACCTCATCTTTGATGGAAGTAAAAATGGGTGTCCCACAAGGTTCAGTTTTGGGCCCCATTTTATTTTCCATTTATATAAACAATTTAGGTAGGGACTTAAAGCAAACAAAGATTCATCTTTACGCAGATGATACCATTATGTATACATCTGCCACATCAGTCAGTGAAGCAATTACATATTTACAGTCTGCTTTTAGTGTAGTACAAAAATCTCTGGTAAGCTTAAAGTTGGTACTAAATGCTACAAAAACTAAGTCAATGATTTTACCCGTTCACGCTCGCCAATAAACATCACTTTAACAACTCAGGATGGTATGATAATAGAGAGAGTATCGTCTTATAAATACTTAGGTATCTGGCTTGATGATAAGCTGTCTCTCGGGGTCCATATTGTGAGCCTTTTAAAAAACTTAGACCTAAATTAGGTTTCTTTTTTCGCATGAAAAAGTGTTTTCCACATTTAGCAAGGAAAAGGTTAGTGCAGAGCACTTTCTTATCAGTATTAGATTATGGTGACCTCATTTATATGCATTCTTCCTCATTGCTATTAAACACACTAGATGTAATTTACCATTCAGCCCTGCGCTTCATCACAGGTGCCCCAGCTAGAACTCACCACTGCATTCTGTATGAGGCTGTACAATGGCCCTCCCTCTCCCTTAGAAGGAAACTACATGCACTGATTTTTATTGCGAAAGCACTAATGAGTAAACTACCCCTTTACATTTCAAATTTGCTTTCCTTCCATAACAGTGTTTACAAAACAAGGTCATCAGAATATATGTTATTAACCACACCACTAACAAGAACACAACTGGGTACAACAGCTTTCTCATCATATGCACCAAAGGTCTGGAATGAACTTCAAGCCACTCTAAAGCTGGAATCACTCCCACCACTCAGTACCTTTAAAAACATGTTACAATCAGCTCTAAAAGAACACTGCAACTGTTTTTAACCTGATGCCGTTTATTTATTTTTAATTTGTTTTTTTTAGCTGTATGTATTAGCTTGTTTTTATATAGCCTGTTTTGAAGTGTAATTTTAGCATTATAGTGTCAATTGTGGTGTACTTTGTTTGTGTGTGTGTGTGGCCTTGTGCAAATTCTGCAACTTCTTTTCTGCTGCCTGTCTTGGCCAGGACTCCCTGTGAGAAGAGTTACTGTAACTCAATGGGACCTTCCAGGTGAACTAAAGGTTAAATAAAATAAAATGAATAAAAACCCCCAGTTAACACCAACCCACCCCACCCAGACCCCACCCATATATTGCTCTAAACAGCAAACCCCAAAAGACCCTTACTAGTCTCACAACAAACATTCCAAGCTTTAACATCCTGACCTATGCAAGCTCCCACATAGGTCTTGTACAGTTCACCCCATGACAGCCTAGTAACACTATGAACAATCCAGCAAACTGTCAAAATGACAACGCACTAAACAAAAATACCATGCTCACCCAACAGATTCAAAATACAAAAAAAGAAAAAGTCGTGAGTTTAGACTAGCTGTCCAAATGGCAAAAAAACAAAAAACAGACACGCTTATCTAGCCGTTTTAAAATAGAGATACAAATAAAAAAAGCGAGTGAGTTAGACAATACGTCAAAATGACAAGCAACAAAAATGTCACGCTCACCCAGCTGATTTACTCATTTTAAAAAAGGGAGAAAAAATGCGTGTAGTACCATCAGTCTGAGAGATTGGCTGGGGATATGAAAAGAGCCTTTGTCCAAATTTGTATACTCACTGCAGGCAATCGTATTTACTACGGACTCACACCCAATGTAGAGATGTAGTTAGATGCTTCAGAGACGGACCGCAACCACCTTCTCTCGCCGCTTTGGAGAGTAATGCGCAGCTTTGGGAAGAAGAGAGAGGGGCGGAGACCGCGCTGATAAAGTTCAGCCATGGCCCCCTTGTATTCAGCCCGCTGCTTCAAGACCTCCGCGCTGTAATCCTTGTAGAACCGGAGCTTGTGGCCGTGGTATTCTAGCTCGCCTTGTTTACGTGCCTCTCTCATGATCAAGTCTTTAATCTGGTATCGGTGGAAGCGGATAATGACGGGCCGTGATCTCTCACCCGGGCCAGGTTTGGGTGCCAAAGTGCGGTGAGCTCTGTCCAGCTCCGGGGAAGAAGGGAGAGTTTGATTACCAAAAACCTTGACAAGAAGCTCGGAGAAAAAGGTGGTGGGGCGAGCGCCCTCAAGTGACTCTGGTAAGCCCACAATACGTACATTCTGTCTCCTGCTTCTCCCTTCCAAATCCGATAGTTTAGATTTCAGCGACTTGTTGTCTTCCTGCAGTGAGGAGCACGTAAGCCTCAAGTTGCTCCAGGCGTCCGCAAACAGTTTCTGCATTCTCCTCGAGATCGGTTATACGTTTCCCCTGGCCTGAGACCACGGCCTGGATGTTGTCTAGCTTAGTGTCCATTCTGGCAAACGATGACTTGAACTCAGCGGCTATGGCTGCTCTATGCCGCTCAAGCAAGTCCGGTATGGAAGCCATTGAGCTAGCATTAACGTCCATGCTAACCACACTGTCCGAGGGCATATCTGACTCTGCCGAATCTCTTTTTGTGTTTTTCTTTCCTCTAGGCATTTTTCCGAATCAGTGTTAGTGTTACCGGCAATACAAGCACAAAAAAAATCGATGAAAATAGGGTTTAATCAGTTAAGTCTGAAATAGTTAGTGGGAGCTAGAAAGTGAACGCACCTACTCCATGCTCTGTAACCCGGAAGTCTTCGGTATTGACATTTCAATTTAAAATTTGACAGGCCTTGTCATGGGCCCCTGTATTAGCATGTTGTCTTGGTGTGAATAAATCAAACATAATTTTTACAATAAATACAATTTTTTATGAAAAAAATATTTTAAGTGTATTCCTGGGGTCATACTATTTGTCATCTTAACCACCTTGACAATTGAGGAAGTTAACTTGACTGACAGGATTCCCCAAATTATTAGAATACATACAAATTATTTTTAATAATACTTTATATACTTATAATAACCTCTAATTTAGGGTTATGCCAAAGTAGTTTATAGGATGTTAAGAAATGTGCCCTTTTTAAGTAAAAAAAAGTTTTTTGTACTAAGTTGACGGTCACACCACTTAGACATTTTTGCCATTATCATCTAATTATTTGCTCAAAATGTATTAAAACCGAACACTTTTTGAACACTCTTAAACAGAAATTATTTAAGCCATTTTTCCAATTTTTTTTCTTCCAATTTTACGTTTTTAAATGTAATCTTATATATACACAAAAAATTGCCATAATTTCATTGACCCTTATATAGATAGATTGATTGATTGATAGATTGTCTTTAATAATCGTGAATACACAATATCAGTCAACATAATCGTGATTATGATTTTTGCCATAATCAAGCAGCCCAACCTTGCAATTTCCATGGTTTGGACCAATTATAAATTCTCCTGAAATGCACAAAAAAGTTGGTCCACATACTGACCCCCCGAAGACCCATTCTGAGCAAGGAAAAACCCTGATCATGCAATAGATGTCACGTGTACAGAAAATAAAAGGTTAAAACAAAATTAAATATGTAGTGAATGTGTACATGTATTTCATTCATTAAGACTTAAAGGCCAGGACACACCAGTCCGACTACCCGAAAATGGAGCCTGCCGATTCAGGGAGCTCCAGTCTTCCCGTCGCGGCCGAAAAAGTGCAAAGAACACACCAAACCGACTGCTGACTTTCCGTACGCTCTGCGCTTGCGCGAGACGTGATGTCTCCATAACAGCAGGCGGCGCTAATCTGTATTGTGGCCCGAAAAAATACGGAAGCCGGAAATGATGGGACGGCTCTCTAGACCATAAACATAGATATAAATACGTATTTATATTCATGGACCATAAAGAGCACCATTTTTAGCAGAGAGTGTCGAGCATGGGGTCGAGCAGTCAACAAGGGTTGATGCATGTGAGTACTCGCTGAACGAAACAAACAAACACATTAAAACGATGGCTAACTGTTGTTAGCTGTTTGTGCCACCCGCCTCACTTCCGGGCTTCACTGATTCGCTAGCCCTCCACAAATCAAATTGCTCCAACTGAAAGACTGCCCGCCGCCAATTGAACATGTTCAATCGCTCAAAAGAAGCCTGACGACATCTACGACGACCGATTTCACGGCACACACCAAACAGATTCGTGTCCCCGCCCCCTCCCGACTCTACGACGGCGATTATCGGGCCGGTGTGTCCTGGCCTTAACACTAAAGTGAATTACTTGTTCCAACTCTTCAGCAGAATGTTGGTGGCAAACCCCCCCCCCCCCAAACGTTCCTCTGCCAAGAGCCAAGGCATTGTCTGTGTTTTCACACCCTGCTCTGCCTGAAGCCAGGCTTTTGTTTGTAAATTCACACCTATCAGTCCCCCTGTTTTAGGCCCTGTTCTCACGGCAACACGAAACGGTGCAAACGCGGAAAAATTCCTGCGGTTGCACTATATCATGTCCATGAAAACAGCAAACGCAGGCATGAAACCGCAAGTTTCTGAGATCTACTCCCAGGGAGGATTTTTTGGAAAACACAACGGTTTTGGTTTCATGTGAACACCGAAAACATTTCCCCTGGTAACGCTGACGTCACGGCTCCACTTCACGTATGCGTAGTCTGTAACATTTGCTGTCAATACCCACACGCGAGTTATAAAGTTAGAAGACAACATAATGTGCAGGGCTTAAATAGGCCTATAACACTCGCCAATTTAGTCTGTAGTCTATTAGTAAGTTATTGATACCATGCACCCGCCACTTTGACTGGGGAAAGATTTGTGCTCTGCCGCTTTTTCTAGCAAAATAAACTTGTGTACACGGCTCTCTCTACATTAAAAAACACTATCCATAGTTCAGCGCGCAGCGGTTAAGTTACTGTTCAACAAAAGGAGCATTAAGGCTACGGCTTCACAGTAAAAGCATTTCACTGGCTAAATATTAACAGCATTTCACCGGACAAACGTGAGTTGACTTTTATTTTGAAGTACGCCTAACAGGAAAAGTAGCCGCTCACAAAGCCCCTTCACTATCAGCATGTCTTCTGTTTTCACGAGTTCAATGCGGTGAAATAAGAGGACAGAAAGCTTGTCATTTACAATACTTGTAGCCCCAAGCTTACACCAACCGCTTTATGAACGTTAGTGGCATTCATTTTCGGTTTCAGTAAGGTTTTATGCATCAAATTGTACCGGAAAAGCTATCTACTACTACCTTGTACCGCCAACTGCTGGCCTGGCATGCTTACTACATCGATTTCGTCCCGTTTCCTCTGAAAACATGTGCACGGGTGAAGATGTCAGATAAATTGTGTCTGAACGGGTTTTTTTTTTAAACCAAAAACGGGAAAACTGTCACGTTTTCACCGTGAGAACAGGGCCTTAATCACAAGACTCTGGCCCCACATGACTCCTTTCTCTTCTGCCATTGGTCAGAAGTCTTATGCTGTTTTTGAGGATAGCTATTGAGCCTGCTACAGCTCGCTCTCTTCTCTGCGCACCTCAAACCAGGAGGTTCGCTCTCTCTTTACGCACCTCAAGGAATGAGGTTCGCTCTTTTTTCTCTTGCAACCACCATCAGAAGTGGTGGAACGCTCACGCTTGGCCTACCAAAAAGGAGGCTAGCACGCTCTCTCCTGCCCCAAATTCCATACTGGAAGGGGGACTCTCCAACTCCTGGACCCGGCAAGGCCCGTTGTTCTCTGCTATCCCTGATCCAAGCCCTACAGCACGGCCTGTCCAAACAACCATGAAGGTCCTCTCAACCAAAGAGGGACAAGGATCCAACCTGCTGCTCCAAGCAACCCAAAGAGGAACCAGAAGAACCAGGGAACAGACCAAGCTCCCACCAAGGCCAGACCCTTTAAGAAGAAGAAGAACAAAAGGACCAGCTCAACAGCGCTGCATCACGACCGACCCTACCAAGCAGAACCCCTTTTTCGTGCCAAAGGACCAGAACCCAAGCAGGGCTATTTGCGCTGTGTAAACATCTGGTATTGAATGAACTACTGGGCAGTTAGCTTAGCTTAGCAAGAACACATGACTTAAAAGACTGTTAACTTGGAAATGTATACTTACTTATTTGAACTATTCATTGTTGTTTTGTAATTGGGTTACATACTTTGAGACCTTAACCTTAGGGGAACACACAGGCTAAACCAAGCCTCAAGCTCTCCCCTCACAGACAAAGGTTTTTCACACCTAGACACTCACACACATACACTCAAAAGCTAATTTGCATCCAAATACCTGCACCTACACACACACACACACACACACTGTGTGCTTAGTTTTAGTGGTTTTAAATGTGTTGATTTTATTTACTTTCTGTTAATAAATTGCATGCATTTTCTTTTGTAATTAGAAGTTTCTGTCATTCATTTGTGTGAATATTATTGGAAAGTCAGCAACCAACAAGTCCAGAATTCTGTAGCCTTCAGTGTTAAGGTCATATTACCAAATTTATAATAGTAATTATTTGATTACATTATTTTATGGAAATGATCATTGAGACTAGGATTTATTAATATTTATTTATTTAACTGAACATTAAACTAATCAACGTTTGAGAATAAATCATTGATAAAACGAGACAATTTGCTATTTTTCTTTCCTAAGTGGATCGATGGTGCCCCGAATTTGAACTTTAGTAAATTATTAAAGTATTATTAATCTTGAGCTAATTTCTGATAGCAAAATTAATCTGAACGACTTGTGACCGCTACAAATATGAATCGTTTGGATGCAGGAGGACTTCAGATGCAAAATGATCAAATCAGGAGAGAACTCCACTAATCAGCTATTTGTCTGTTTCAGTTTTACCTTCAGACGTCCGGAAAGTGATCGTTGGTAAAGAAGAGCAGCAGGAGTGGAGCCCCAGTCTGGACCAGGAGAACCCACCAGAGCCCCCACACATTAAAGAGGAACAGGAACAGGAGGAAGTGTGGAGCAGTCAGGAGGGAGAGCAGCTTCAAGATATCACCACGGTCCCCTTCACTCCTGTCCCTGTGAAGAGTGAAGATGATGAAGAGAAACCTCAGTCCTCACAGCTACATCAAAGACAAACTGAACACATGGAACCAGTAGCTGATGGAGAGGACTGTGGAGGACCAGAACTAGCCAGAAACTCACATCCAGATCCACATTTGCAACGTGAGACTGAAGACCAGCCTGACCACTCCTCTGAGACTGAAGACAGTGATGATTATTCTAAGGAGACCAGAGAACCTCAGTCAGTTTTAAAATCTGTAAAAAATTATAAGACTTGTGATACAGCAGAGAGACCATTCAAATGCTCTGAATGTGGAAAGTGTTTTGGTTTCAATAGGAATCTGATGAGACATGTGAAAATTCACACAGGAGAGAAACCATTTAGTTGCACATATTGTGCTAAAAGATTCATTGAGAATGGACATGTGACAAGACACATGGTCATCCACACAGGAGAGAAACCCTACAACTGTAGTGTCTGTGAGAAAAGATTCACTTGGAATAAACAACTCGGAAAACACAGATGTGTTGGTCCTCAGTCCTCACAGCTTCATCAAAGACAATCAGAAACAGGAGTTGATGGAGAGGACTGTGGAGGACCAGAACCAGCCAGGAACTCACATCCAGAGAGACCATTCAGCTGCTCTGAGTGTGGTAAAACATATACACTGAAGGAAACATTGAGAAGACACATGGTGGTTCACACAGGAGAGAAACGCTACCAATGCAGCGTTTGTGAGCAAAGATTCACTTGGTATAGTCAACTTAAAAAACACAAGTGTTTTGGTCGGAAGTCCTCAGAGCTTCATCAAAACCAAACTGATGAGATGGAAGAAGTAGCTGATAAAGGACCAGCACCAGCCAGGAACTCACGTCCAGAGAAGCCATTCAGCTGCTCTGAGTGTGGGAAACAATTTTGTTTAAATGGAAATATGAAGATACATATGAGAATGCACAAAGGAGAGAGACCATTTTCATGCTCAGTTTGTGGTAAAATCTATACACAGAGGGGACATTTAAAACGACACATGGCCATCCATGCAGGAGAGAAAATCTACAGCTGCAGTGTTTGTCAGCAAAGATTCACATGGCATATTCAGCTCAGAAAACACAAGTGTGTCGGCCATCGGTCCTCACAGCTTCAACCAAACAATGAGGAGAACAGAGAGGGAATACCTCCTTAGTGGCCCAGCAATAGAGGCAGAGGGCTATACTACTTTATTTGTATAGCACCTTTCAAAACATAGTTAGAATGTGTTACAGTATAAAGATAAGCACATATAAAACAGAGATAAAACAAACTACAGTAAAAGCCATTAAAGCTGGGGTGGAGGATTTGGGGAGAAAATGGCAGTTGGGATAGAGATTTGAATCCAAATTCCTCAACACTCTACTTGTTCTCTTTGGTCCCTCCCCTATGGTCCCTCCCTGACACGCTCTACACCAACAAAGTCGTGCCAGAGTCAATGGACAGTCCCAACAGCCAATAAGAACAGAGAATTGGAGCCTCGCTCTGATTGGTCAAAGTGTCAGCTCATGTTAACTTTGACCAATCAGAAATCATATACCCCCAGCTTTAAAAAATAAACATAATATGTGATGTACAGTTTGATACATATATGAAACTGATCTGCCTGACTGAAGCATCGTAAACGGCATCAGGAATAATGAGAATAGATTCCATAATATGCAGATGTTGTTCAATTATTACAGAATTACAGAACATATTCCAATGGTTATTTTCTTTTATGGAGGAATCAATCAATCAATCAGACATTTTTTTTATTCATTGTAAGAATGGCTTTATCTGTATTTTCGAATGTTTCTGTGTGTACACCGCACATTCTCCCATCAAGTTAGTTTTTTATAAATCGTTTATAAATTTCATAAAAAAGTATTGTACGTCGTCTTATCTGCTTATGCCACGGTTATAATTGGGGCCCCAGGTGAAGGCTGAAGGTCCACATGGCATCTGCTTCAGGCTTCTCCTGTCCTGTGCAGACCGGCTGTGCGGGATAGATGTTTATCCAGAGCTTGAAGCTGATCAGACATTCCTGAACAACCTGCTTCAAGGGCTGATATCACCAAGTTCCCCTTCACTCTGTTCCCTGTGAGGATTTCAAATGTTTAAGTTAGTAAGTACGTTGGGATGCTTAAGTTATTTGATTTTTATAACTTTCAATAACAATTGTACATTTCTGGCAAATCCACTGTGATGGCCTCCAACACAACCATTACATAGAACTAGGGTTGCAAAGGGGTGGAAAGTTTCCACGGGAACTTTCGCTCGGGAATTATAGGAATTAACTAAATGGCGGTCATTTAAATGATTTTTTTTTATATCCAAACATAAATCTAAATGGTAAATGGACTTGACTTACATAGCGCCTTCTAGTCGATTTTCTCAGCCCCAAAGGGCTTTACATATCTTACCACATTCACCCATTCATACACTCATAAACCGATGGCAGTAGCTGCCATGCAAGGCACTCTCTGAACCATCGGGAGCAATTTGGGGTTCAGTGTCTTGCTCAGGGACACTTCGACATGTGGCGGGGAGACGGGATTGAACCTCCGACCCTGCACTCCAGAGGCGATCTCCCTACCCACTTCGCCACTGCCGCCCAAAACATATAAACACTATATTTTGTCATAGGCAGACAGACATCCATGCAAACTAGTACAATTAAAAAACATTACATTTGAACAGATTTTGGATTATTTTATGAACAATCAATAACTTTACTGAAAGCAAAAAGATGAATGTTGAGTAAAATATTAGTCATCTGTCTCACTCCGTCCATTCAATATATTAATTAAATTGCCTCCCATGTGATGGAGGAATGCACCGTGTATGTAGGGGGCGTGGCCTCAGTAACCCTGCAGTAAGCAGTGTGTACAACCTGTCAAGTTTGCATGAAATCTGGTTGTTTCAAGTCAAGATTATGCTAAAATATATTTTCCCAAACTATATTTAAAATCACTGTTTAAGCCTCTGTAAACCTGGTCTAGTAACAATCAATATCTGATATCAAGTTGGGTTTCTTAATAGGCTTTAAAAAAAAACTGATTTGACATTAAATGTTCAAAAATATTTTAATACATATTTGAAAAAACTGCTTTTTACAGTCTAGAACAGGGGTGTCAAACTCATTTTCACAAAGGGCCACTCTACGATAGGATAATCACACTAAGGGCCAGACTGACATACCTTCTTTTTAATCGAAAAATAAAAAAAACATATCTAAGTAAGTATATAAACTGCGTACAATGGCTAATTTTCGCTTCAACATTTTCGGGGGACAAATTGTATGGGGGTGCTCCCCCCCGAAATTTTTGAATGTCAAACACTTAATTTCCTGCATTCTGGTGGATTTTTATCCATCGATCTGTGCCTTTTCGGCATCAATTTATGGTGGAAATGTCTTAATTTTTGTAAAGGAAAAGACAACATTCAGGTTCCTGGTGAAACATATAAAGGACTATAATGCAGTAAGGCTCTCAGGCATTCTGGATTGAGCCACAATATTTATTCTCCTGGTTTTTTCAAAACTTTCTGCACATTCAAAACATATCACATGTTTTGTTTTTAGGAATCATGACGCAGCACCAGTGTTAGCTATTTATGACACATTACATTGGTAATGAAATGCCAAGCCACCTGGAAACGAAAGAGGTGGGCTATCAGCAGCTAGCTAACGTTAGCTAGTTGGCTATATTGTAACTGAAAGCAAAAGTTAGAAACCAGATAATTTTGGCATTAATCCTTAGACACTTGACACAATCAATCATCAATATTAGCATGCTATTTAGCCACATAAATTGGCCTATTTACAGCCCTCAGAAAACTGACAGCTTTACTTAGATGCAAGTTCATGGCTTAAAATCCTGAGCTGTGGAACTTTCAGCAGATTCCTAGCTGTAAGCCACGTAAGTTTCCTAACAGTTGGGAGCGTATGCGACGTGCGGATATGGCACAGGCTCCATGAAGAAAAAAAAATTATATAGGGGAGATCGGGGGAATCTGAGGCATCGGGTAATGTAAGCCACCCCCTTTATCAAGATGGCAGCTTGTTAGGTTGCATGCTCTGTCTCTGCGCGATTTTAACGTGGTTTTACTTGGTTTTTATACCTTTTAAACCTGCTTCACTTCGCTATCATTGCCTTGCTGCATGGATTAATTTGGGAAATCTGCGTGGATTATTGCTCTGCTTTGCCTTGCTGGCGTTCTCCACCTGCAGCCAGCGCTCACCTGCTGCTGCTCCTCCTCCCTCCCTGCCTGCCTGTCTACCTGCTATCTGCTATCACCACCATGCTACAAACATGTGAATGCAACCTTACCTTGGGCCTACTGAAGGAGAGGATCTCTGGTCTGCAAGCTGAACTAAGGGGTAAAAACGACATCATCATGGAGCTATCCTCTGTTGCTTCCACTCAAATGAAGCACCTTGTCGCCCTAAGATCCTCTGGCTGCGGCTCCCTCTGCATGACAGGCGATGATCCTACTCTCCCGTGGCCCGGCTCCGCCAGTGTGGGATCTCCTGTCACTGTGCCCGGGCCTGTGTTAGCCAAACCCAACGATCAGTGGAGTCTACTTGGTGCAAGACCTAGGCTGGCGGCGACTGTCGGCAAAGGGGATGGACAGTTCCCGCTGAGCTCGACCCCTGTTAAACCGATAGATTGGTTAACAGCCCGCAAAGGTAAACATTGTGGTCGTCCGCGGACTCCCCCAGCACCGCTGCGCCTGGAGCTTGGCAACAGATTCGAAGCTATGAGCCTACAGGAGTTTCCATCAATGGCAAATGGCTCTAGCTCTCCTCCCCGGTTCCAGCCACGTCCAGTTGGCCACGGTTCACCTGTGGACAGGGATACCACTGCCCTGGCACGCGCCACCTCGTCCTCCACCTCCTTTGTTCCGACGCCCGCCGCCTCTTCCTCCGCTGTTACTTCGCTGCCCGCCGCCGCTTCCTACGCCGCCGCTGTCTCCTCTCCACCTGTGGCCGGTGTTTCCCAGACGTCTCGTCGTTCCAACACGGGAGAGAACCGACACAGGATGCTGCAGGATGCCATCATCAGA
Source organism: Hyperoplus immaculatus (assembly GCA_949357725.1). Classification (NCBI taxonomy): domain Eukaryota; kingdom Metazoa; phylum Chordata; class Actinopteri; order Uranoscopiformes; family Ammodytidae; genus Hyperoplus; species Hyperoplus immaculatus. The sequence continues at coordinate 2,175,982 of OX442361.1, forward strand.
CGTTCAGAAGGATCCACCAGACGCCCGGCTCAACCTATGCAGCTTTGCCGCTCTGGACCGCGGGCATCAACACTGCAGGCTAATGATCCAGCCCGGCCTTCACATGGTTGCTCTGCACCGCAGCAAGACCGAACAGCGGAACTCCAGTGCCTCCTCGTTGGCTCATCCATGGTCCGACAAGTTCTCCTGCCGAGGGCGGAGACCTTCTGCTATCCCGGTGCCCAGGTATCCCACATTAACTCAGTGCTTCCACACCTTATCCACAGTAATCCCGCTGCATCTATGGTCGTGACACATATCGGCTCAAATGACCTTAAGTCAGAAAAGTCAGAAAGTCTTAAAACTGATTTTAAAACCCTAATCGACTCCGTCCTGACCGCTGGGAAACAATGTATCGTTTCTGGTCCCATGCCTTCGCCTCGATTTAGTGACGTCAAATTCAGCCGCGCACGCCAACTTCATGTTTGGCTCAAACAATATTGTCTCTCCATGGGCATTCCCTTTGTTGACAATTTTAATGTTTTCTGGAACAGACCGACTTTCTTTGCCAGCGATGGTTTGCATTTAAACAAACAAGGGAAACATCTTCTGGCCAGCAACATGCTCTTAACAATAAAATCGGTTCCTAGCGTCACTCCTCTTGCAAACTCTGTCCAGCATGATTGACTATCTCCACACCTGGTCAGGCAAGAGGTAGTTAGCTCACGTGACACAGCCTCCATGACCACTAGTCCCCATGCATCTAGCGCCCCCTCCAGGCCTGGAACATCCATTACTATAAAAACTCACCCAATCCCTGTATGTCAGTCTGTCAGATCATCATTAATCCCTCCTCATCGATCATACAGGTCACGCCACAGACCACTTGGGATTACAACTAACTTGAAAACTGTACCTATTATGTGTAATAGGTCAATTGTGTTGGACCACCCCGCTGTTGATAACCCGGACATGAGCATATCAAAGCTAAACTCACCAATCATCCTCAAATCAAGAAAGGGTTTGGGTTTTCTTCACTTAAACATAAGAAGTTTGCTTCAGCACAATAAATTAGACCATGTTAACATCTTAGTATCTCAGGCTGACCCAGATGTCTTGGTTCTGACTGAATCATGGTTGAAGAGCAGTACACATGACTCTATGGTGGCAATAAATGATTATAGTTTATTCAGAATAGACAGGACCACACGGGGTGGGGGAGTGGCTGTCTATGTTAAATCACATTATTCTGTATCATTACTACATGCTGTCTCTGTTCGAAGCTGCTTTGAATTTATTGCTTTGGAATTGTCTTTATCGTCCAATGATTGTGTTATTGTAATTGGTGTGTACAGGCCCCCTTCAGCGGTAACGAGCTCCTTGAGTGAGCAAGCACATTTAATCTCTCCATATGTAAATAGAGAGGTCATTATGATGGGTGATTTTAATATTGACTGGCTTTCTGGTGCCTCAGAACCTTTTAAAGAAATCTGTAGCAACCTAAATCTTACACAAATAATAACTGAGCCCACAAGACCTAATCTAAAAAACCCAGCAAAATCAACTTTGATCGATTTAATATTATCAAATCAAAGCAATAAAATAGTTTCTGCTGGTGTCTTTGAGCTTGGAATCAGTGATCACTGCCCGGTGGCCTGTATCAGAAGTATTCATCTTAAAAAATCTCAACCCAAAATCATTATTAAGCGTAATTTTAAAGGTTTTAACGAGCAAGCATTTTTAAATGAACTCTATCAAAGTGACATTCATCTTACAAGTGAAATATCTGATGTGGAATTGGCCTTAGAATTTTTCACCAATACTTTCTCCTCCATTTTGAACAAGCATGCACCCCTAAAAAAGCACAGAGTAAAAAATAGATCAAACCCCTGGTTCACAAATGAATTGTCCGATATATTTGCAGAGAGAAATAAAGCATGGGCCCTAGCTAGACGCTCTGGTGAAAACTCTAAGTGGACTGCTTTCAGACAAATCAGAAATAGGTGCATATCCATGGTTAGGAGAGCTAAATCAGATTACTACCTCGAACTAATTTCCAACTGCTACTCCAACCCTGCACTATTTTGGAAGGCTGTGAATTATAACAAAAATAATTCTAGCACTGTTCCCAGTCAGTTAAAAATAAATGATCAGACCTTAAATGATCAGAAAGAAATTGGTTTAGCTTTCAATAAACACTTTATAGCTGCTGGTAAACTCTTTCACAATGGAGTATCTACGCCTTCCACCACCAGAAATAAAAATAAAAATAGCATACCACCTGTCTCTAAAACACCTCTTTTCAGCCTTGTTCAAGTTCCAACAAGTATTGTTGTAGATGCGCTTCTTGCCATCAACCCCAGGAAGTACATGGGAGAGGACAATTTGGACCCATTTTCAATAAATCTCTCTGCACTTATCATATCAAAACAAATAACCCATATTTTTAATCTTTCCATCTCCTCTGGTATTGTTCCTAAAGTCTGGAAAAAAGCTCACGTCATTCCATTACATAAAGGGGGTGACAAAAGTGATCTCAATAATTACAGGCCAATTTCCAAACTCCCATGCCTGGCAAAAATTCTAGAATCAGTCATTAATACTCAGTTGAAAACCTTTTTATCCAGTGCTTCCATTTTGAGTCCATTTCAATCTGGTTTTAGGGCAGGCCACAGTACCATATCTGCTGTCACTTTGGTCTTAAGGCCAGGACACACCAGCCCGATAATCGCCGTCGTCAAAAAAAATGGAGTCGGCCGTTTCAGGAAGCTCCAGCTTCCCGTCGCTGCTAAAGAACACACCGAGACGACTTTTTTTTTTTTCCGTACGCTCGCGGGACGTAATGTCTCCACAACAGCAGGCGGCGCTAATCTGTATTGTGGCCCGAAAAAATATGAAAGCCGGAAATGATTGGACATCTCTCTAGAGCATAAACATAGATAGAAATACGTATTTATATTTATGGACCATAAGAGCACAATTTTTAGCAGAGAGTGTCGAGCATGGTGTCGAGCAGTCAACAAGGGTTGATGCATGTGAGTACTCTCAAAACGAAACGAACAAACACATTAAAACGATGGCTAGCTGTTGTTAGCTGTTTGTGCTACCCGCCTCACTTCCGGGCTTCACTGATTCGCTAGCCCTCCACCAATCAAATTGCTCCAAATGAAAGACGGTCGGCCGCCGATTGAACATGTTCAATCGGCGGCCGACAGGCTCAAAACAAGCCCGACGACCTCTACGTCGGCCGACGTCACGGCACACACCAAACAGATTCGTCTTTTTTTTTGACGACGGCGATTATCGGGCTGGTGTGTCCTGGCCTTTAGACAACATTGTTACAGCTATCGATAAAAAAATGCACTGTGCAGCACTTTTTGTTGATTTGTCAAAAGCGTTTGATACTTTAGATCACCATTTGCTTTTAGAGAGGCTGCATGAAATTGGTTTTGATTATTCTACATATAGCTGGTTTAGGGACTATCTCTCTGATAGACAGCAGTCAGTAAAACTGGGAAGCTACCAAACTGAGTTTTTAACAGTTACAAATGGTGTTCCGCAGGGCTCAATTTTGGGTCCAGTCCTATTCACAATTTACATCAATAACATTGTTTCATCACTACAAAACTGCCATGCCCATTTGTATGCGGACGACACTGTACTGTATTGCATTTCTGATTCAGTACAACAATCTGTTCAGAACCTACAGAGCTCTTTTAACTCCCTGCAGAACTGTCTAGTGGATCTCAGGCTTGTCCTTAATACAGAAAAAACAAAATATATGTGTTTTTCCAGAGCAAGAATTACACATTTTAATGATCTTATTATTTACACAAATAATGGATCTCATATTGAAAGAGTCACTGAATATAAATATCTTGGCATCTGGATAGATGAAAAACTCTCTTTTACATTTCACATAAAAAATCTTGTCTGTCGTCTGCGACAAAAGATTGGATATTTTTATAGGAACAAAGCCACCTTCCCGTTGTTCAGCAGGAAAAGGATTATTGAGGCAGTTTTTATGTCTGTCCTTGATTACGGTGATGTAGTTTATCGGCATGCATCTCGTTCATGTCTTAAACTCCTAGACTCTGTGTATCACTCTGCTTTGAGATTCATCACAGGAGATGCCTATGATACACACCATTGTGTTTTATATGAAAAGGTTGGGTGGTCCTCCCTTAAGGAGAGACGTGATGCACATTGGCATATTTTTATATATAAAGCTCTGACTGGAAAGCTACCACTGTATTTGACAGAAATGCTGCTTATTTCAGATGGGCTTTATCAAACCCGCTCAACTGACATGCTCATGTTATATGTTCCCTATGCCCGGTCTGAGCTTGGTAAAACCGCTTTTAGCCATAGTGCCCCTGACTCCTGGAACAGCCTACAACATACAATTAAAATAAATACACTCATAACTGTTAACCAATTTAAAATTATTATTTTAAATCAGCCCCTCTACACTTGTAACTGCTTTAATTAGGCTATTGTCTCTTTCATTCAATTGATCTGAATGTTTTAAATTGTGTTGTCTGTGTGTGTGTGTGTGTGTGTGTGTGTGTGTGTGTGTGTGTAATCTTGTTATGTATTCTCATTGTATATTGTGATCTGTATTCTCGACGTCATTGTAAAAGAGGGTCACCCCTCAATTGATCTTTCGAGGTTAAATAAAGGAAAATGAAATGAAAATGAAATCTAGGCAACGGAAAACATTTGTGGTCATGTGAGATATATGTTTTCAAGCCCCTCTCATTTCCCCTTGGCCCTGAAAGAGAGGACCTCATGGTGCTGTGGTAAGCATGTTTTTTTCACCAAAATAGGTATTTTGCATGTAAAAGTAAATTTTCTTGCTGTCAACTTAATCAACTGTTGTGCCAAAGCAAATGTATTCACGTAGAAAAACCTCTATCATACGTGTTGATGAACTACCAACGTATGCAGTGTTTCCCCCAGGAAATGTCTTAGTCAAGGTGGTCACTGTCTAGCCGTACAGGAGGCGCGGCGCGACGCGCCTCGGCGAAAATTTTGGGGGTATTTTGCTCAAAGATGCCAATGCGCACTAAAGAAATAGTTCTGTTTATTTGAATGACACTGACCTTACAGTTGTGCAATTTTGTTTGCTATGTGCACATTTTGTGCAAACATGCAGACAAAAAAAATACAACTAAAGAAATTCTACTGTTTTGGTGCAATACCATGCAGACACACTAAATACAAATAATGGACCATACACTTAACGTGTATGCACATCAAAGTGCTTTTTAAAGTTCCTTTTTGGATGGGGGGCTGTTGTGAGATTATTGTGGACAATAGGCATACTGTGATGCGATTAATTCATATATGGTTATTATTAGCCTACTTGCTTGATTTCTTTTTAAATACAGAGGTTATTGGTTGTTTTGGAACATGTAATTCCAAACTTAAAACATAAAAATAAAGCAGCATTTAAAATTCAGAAAAATAAATCTTGTTGGCCTACACAAGCATGCTGTTTGAAAAATATTGTGTTTTCCCCTTAAAATGACTAAATGCATTTCAAAGACAGTTACAGTGTGCACTTCTGTAAACTTACTGAAAGGTGCCTGGGCCATCACTCTCATGCATGTATCAGACTTTTCTCTGCGCTGTATGAGCCGATAAGTTGTGTTGCCACGGTGATGTGGAGTCTTAAACTAGTCTAGCTTTGCATAGCACTTCTTTCTGTTCAGCTAAATATCCCCATAGAACCGCACTGCGTTTATTATCGCCACCGGTTAAATGTCGGTTTGCTGCTGCTCGTTTACTCTCCCGCGTACATGCTGTAGTCACGCGCAGCGCGGCACCGTCGCGCGCGCAGAGCCCCCGACACAGAGCAGCTGATAGTCTGAGCAGAGAGAAAGACTTGGAGACATATGTGCACATTTATTTACCGCAAATCACGGCCTTTCGCGCATTCCTGACCATGAAAAATCACACATCGCGCTTGCTAGTACATTAATTGTGCAGCACTAAAAATAAAAAAAAATTAAAGATTTAATTTTTTTTTTGGTCGGTCAGTAGTCAAGGTGGGGGGCTGGTTTTGCTAAGGCGGCCGCCTTAACTATAAAGCGCTGGGGGAAACACTGGTATGAAACCATGTGATGCTGATAATTGAATATTAGCCTAAAATGCTAAGAGAGGTCGTTTTTTCTCAAATTGTGGTGGTGGGGGAAAGTGAGCCAAATGCTGTGGGGGAAAGTGAGCCACTGTCTCACTTTCCCCCACCATGAGGCACAAGTTAAGTTTAGTCTTTAACATATTTTAATGTAATATTACATAACATATGTTTTATTTTAATGTCATACACATTGTAGAAAAGCCATCAAGCCAAGGAAATACACCAGGAAGACGACCTGGGGCAACCACACGGAAAGAGCACCTTCTCATCTTTTTCTGTAACCTTCAGGGCTGGAATGTAGAGTAGGCCTAGTTGTAGAGTATGGCAGGCTGATGTTATAATCCAGTTGGGTCAGTTGAGTCCCAGGCTGTTCTCGCTGGTTCTGATTTTCGTATGATTTGACCCCCAGACACTAGCTGGCTCTAAAGGTGCGAACACACTACACGCTTTACACGCGTACAGACGCGTATAAAATCGGCTATTTTTCCATAGGGAACCATTGGTTTACGTGCGTACATGGCGTGTAGATGCGTCACTCGCGCTAAAGCAACATTTTAGCCGCGTATATACGCAGCTACGCGCGGAATTCAAAAAATTTAACTTTTTACTCTCCTACGCATGACGATTAGCCGCGTTGGCCAATCAGCGTTGGGCTTGACCCGACGTCACATACATTGGCACGGTCGGAGAACAGTGTACTGTACACAGAGGCTGATGAGAGACACCAAGGAGGAAAATGTATTGCAGGCGGCCTGGTGCTGTATGACAGCAGCTCGGGAATAGAAGACGTGGGGAGAGTAAACTAGGAGAATGGACTTCCTGGTTAATTCAGTGAATATGTGCGGCTGTGCTTTAGCCGATAAAACAAGTTAGCGCCGTATAGCATTAGTTAACTCACCCGGTTGTATGCGGGCGGCTAGCGCCTCATATTATGAACCCAAACATGACGGCTATGTCCGGGGGACTTTCACATCAAGTACCTACAGCGAAGCACCGGTGTTGATCTACGCCAGCCACGGTCCCCTGTCACAGCCAGGTAGGGTAATGTTGGCTAATTGCCTTTATGTTGTGCCGCCGTGCACCGATGCTGCTGTAACTGTGTTTGTTATGTAGCTGCCGTGAATATGCAATGCAGTTTTAATGCTAGGCTATTTGTGCTGTTCAGTTTGTCTTTTGGCACAGTTGTTGGCCGTGTTGTTGTTGTTTTTGTGCGGACACGCACGCTGTTGTGTCGGGTCGGGTCTGATCGCAACCATGGTTGATTAGGGGAAATACAGTATCGGGAGGGAGACTAGGCACGTTACGCGCGTAGAACCATTTTTGACACAAAATGATCAAGCAAAATTTTAGCTGCGTTACGCACGTAAATCTTACGCGGGTAACGCGTGTAGTGTGTTCGCACCTTAAGGGTCCTGTGTGCTGACCCCCAGACTGTGTTCTAATCTAACTGGTTCTATCTTTCATTTGAATCTTATTAAAACCTTTTGAATTATTATATGTTGTATTTGATTTTGTTCAGAGTTACTTTCAAGTGTTTAGAAAATTTGCTTTGCTTAATTGACCAAACCCCATCATTCTTTTACTAGTCCGACATTAGTTCTGGAATGTGTGGCTAGCTTTCAGGATTCTTACTGTTACAATACGTGTTGTTATGGTAGTTTCAGAGTGGAAAAAGTAAGTGGATCAGTTCACCCCACAGCTGGGGTAAAGTGAGCCACATGACAACTTTTTTTAAAACAATCATATTTTCACTGCCCTTTGGCTTGAAAAAATTCTGCTAATGCCCATTTCTAGGAAACATCCTGAATTAATGGGAATGTGTAAATTTGAGTGATAAATCATTTTAGCTCCCATAGAGGGGAGCAAATGTAAAAAGTGGCTTTTTCAGAATTGATTCAAATCGGCCGTATTGATTCGCGGGCCAGATCAAAACGTGTCGCCCGTGGGCCTTGAGTTTGACACATGTGGTCTAGAACATTTGCCAGGACTGAAATAACATAGTTAGAATGACTTAGTGCATTTGGGTTGCTTTAAATTGAGTTAATTCCCAAAATTCCTGTTAATTCCCATGGAAAGTTTCCAACTTTGAAAATTCCCAGAATTTTGCAACCCTACATAGAACAAAGTTAAACACTTTCCAGCTTTGCCAACTGCTGGAGAGGGAGTAGGCATGCAAACTTTAGTGGTCAGGTGGCGCAGATAGTGAGGGTGTGTTGCGTGATGTGCGAGTTCAGTAACACATTACTAAAACCAAGGTTTATGAACCATATATTGATAAACAATGAGTCAATAACGTTAACAAATGTAGAAAGGAATATCTATTTAAATATTAAACAAACGGTAGGGCAGGATCCAATTTCTGATTTCTTTAAATTGTCCTCAAATTATACCCCTGTAAACGGTATTACTGTTGTGTTATTGAGTTGGCCTTTTTATAATTTTTTAAATAATATTTACTACTTCAGCTGTAGCCTTTTTTATTTCAGTTTGTTTGCAGCACTTGAACACATCATCATGTAACGTGCCTTCTTTTTGCCAAATTTGTCAAATTAGGGGTTAGGGATGGGCATTTTAAGAAATTCAATTAATCGATCATCGGGAAAATTAACGAGCAATTATCGAGCAATCGTTATCTTTTTTTACATATAAATGCCAACAGAACATCCAAAATACAGCGTTTTTACCATAGACTGTATACAAGAGGTTTTTACTCAATTACATCTTTATTCCAAGATCTTCTAGGCAAACAAATATATTAAGACAAGGCAACTTTTTAAGATAAAATAATAAAATGCGGCGCTGGTTAAAGCCTGAGGCTATGAGCCAATGCTACGATACCTTTCAAGATTAAACACATATGCGCCTCCTAAGATGCTGCCAAAGACTGCATAAGGGCACGGCACGTTTCTCTGAGTGGTAAAGGACCTAACGTTACTTCATCTAATAAACAAAATGTGCAAATTAGTTCCCCGATGAAGGCGAAGTAGGAAAGCATAGATGCTAAAGTTAGCCGCTAATGCTAGCGGCGCTAACGTGAGACGTTAAACAGGATCGGATGTAGGCTTCAATGTACAAGTGGTACATAATTCGGTTTGTTTAAGTGTTGTACAAGGTTTCACAATGCTTAATGAACATAGTTATTTTCGGTTCTAAAGCTGTCCGATGCCAAACTTCGCCCTGTTTAAGTTTTGCCATCTACGGCAGCTCGCAGGCTGCTGCCTGAGCCTGTTCTGTTGTCTCCTACTACTAGGTAAGTATCTCCCCCTGCTGGTAGGATGTTTAATTGCTGCCCATACAGTCTGTATTGCTGTGCTGCCGGACTCACACTGCGCAACACAACGGCTATATGATCGATAACAATTTCACGTGATCGACAATATTCTTAACGAGCAATGATCGATTAATCGATTAATTATGCCCATCCCTATTAGGGGTAGAGCATCACTCACATGGGTTCTGTTATCCGTCAGCTTCTTGGCCCAAACTTTAGTTTGGAGCGCATATTTTTGCTCGGCTAAGCTAACTAGCTTTAGCTGCCCGATCAACTTGCAGAGGAATTAAGTAGCGAGACATTGCGGGGGCTTTAGTTTTGTCCGACTGTAGGCTATACCAACTCACAACAAAGTCACCTGTAGCATAGGTGGAACACGGTAACACTTACACTGACTAATATAGCCTTCTTGATTTTTTTTAAATAACCGAATAAGGGTTATACTGTATCTACTTGGGCGGCTCTCAATTTACCTGGGCGGGCTGCCAAATTAGAGCCTTTGTGTGGGAAACACTGGGGGATGATAATCGGTTTCAAGGTATAAAGCGGTAAGAAAAAGTCAAGGTTTCAATACTGCCAATGGCCGTGTTTCCCAGATTCGTTAAGAGCCTCTTTGGGCTAAGTACTTCTTTGGAGTGCTCTTAAGGACGCTGTGAAAGAAGAATGCGTTTCCCAGATTCGTTCTTAGCGAAAGAAGCTCTTTCACTAAGATGGAACTGTAAGATGGAGCTGACCCACTCTTACAACCTTCTTAGCGACCAAATTGTCAGTGATCATGCCGCGTCAGGGAAATTTATTTCCTCCACTTTTCGAAATAATAAAGCAATGCTTAATGCGGACCACTGGCGCAATAAACATAGAAAAATGTTTTAATGAATTAGACATTTACGTTTTCCACACACATGAGTTTATAGTACTACACATAAAAAAACATCAACAACCCTTTGGAATTTCGCAGATATCAAAGAAACAGATTTAATTGAATTCAGCTGAACCTCATTGAGAGCGGCTTCACCTGCTACTCTATAAAGGCGTTGCCAGAGTCCACGCGAGTGAGAAACCATGGCTGCAATACAACACCTTCTCGCTGCGAACCAACAGCCTCGCCGTGCGCGAAGCCAGACGGTTTACATAAATGCATACGTGCGTCGGCACTAGGGATGGGCATTTTAAGAAATTCAATTGATCGATCATCGGGAAAATTAACGAGCAATTATCGATTAATCGTTATCTTTTTTTACATATTAAAAAATGCCAACAGAACATCCAAAATACAGCGTTTTTACCATAGACTGTATACAAGAGGTTTTTACTCAATTACATCTTTATTCCAAGATCTTCTAGGCAAACAAATCTATTAAGACAAGGCAACTTTTTTAAATAAAATAATAATAAAATGCAGCGCTGGTTAAAGCCCGAGGCTATGAGCCAACAAGGAGCCAATGCTACGATACCTTTTAAAGTTTTAACACATATGCGCCTCCTAAGATGCTGCCAAAGACTGCATAAGGGCACGGCACGTTTCTCTGAGTGGTAAAGGACCTAACGTTACTTCAACTAATAAACAAAATGTGCAAATTAGTTCCCTGATTAAGGCGAAGTAGGAAAGCATACACGCTAAAGTTAGCCGCGAATGCTAGCGGCGCTAACGTTAAACAGGGTCGGATTTAGGCTTCAATGTACAAGTGGTACATAATTCGGTTTGTTTAAGTGTTGTACAAGGTTTCACAATGCTTAATGAACTTAGTTATTTTCAGATCTAAAGCTGTCCGATGCCAAACTTCGCCTTAACTTCTTGCTGTTTAAGTTTTGCCATCTACGGCAGCTCGCAGGCTTCTGCCTGAGCCTGTTCTGTTGTCTCCTACTACTAGTAAGTATCTCCCCCTGCTGGTAGGATGTTTAATTGCTGCCCATACAGTCTGGTGCTGCCACATAGTGAAATTCATTGCTGTGCTGCGGGACTCACACTGCGCAACACAATGGCTATATGATCGATAACAATTTAACGTGATCGACAATATTCTTAACGAGCAATGATCGAGCAATCGATTAATTATGCCCATCCCTAGTCGGCACTTCTCCCCACTGGACGTGCTATCAGACCGGGCCGTCCAGACAAAGTACCGGCTGCCCCGTGCGGAGATCAAACGGCTGATCACTCTGGTGTCTCCACACATCCAGAGCAACCCGCTGCAATTTTTCCTTCAGCCCGGAGATGCAGCTCCTGGCTGCGCTGCGTTTTTAGGAACATATCAACCTCTTCTGAGGTCCAACAACCCCAGCCCCTACCTCTTCACCACCAGTCACCAAGCACTGAACCACTGAACCACTAAACCACCACACCACCCATATCAACTGTCAGGCCTGAAGGCTGAAATAAATAAAGAGTACCAGCAGATGTAACGTCCTGCACTGTATAATTTATTGCTGCAGTGTCCGGGTGCTTTACCTGAAAGTCTGGCACTGGAATGTTAAGGAAGTATTGTTGCATACAGTATGTGGGAGTAGCCTATAGTGTCCTCGTTTCTGAGGTGACCATGTAACAAGTGGGACATAAGCGGAAAAAACATGCTGTTTTGAAAGGGCGCACAATACGCACACGGGGAGGGGTGGCTCCGCGCTGTCTTTACTGGGCGTCTGCATCACCTGCAACGAAGGGAGATTGATTAGTGAAACCTTCGCACTCTTCCTTTTTGTTTGGTTCTGGAACTCCTGCCACTTCTTCCTCACAGCACGCCAGTCACACAGGCCACATGGGCTGGAGGGGGACATATTTTCGGCTATGGCCTGCCTAACACGGTTCTTCACCGTGATGTTCTTTTTGCCCCTTGTTCCCCCGAATAAAACTCAACGGTGCTGCCAGACCTCGTCCACTAAGACGCCCATCTCCTCCGCGGTAAACGACGGTGCCCGCCTGTTTCTTTTGCTGCCGCTTTCTTCCATTCTCACATGTGTGTGCCTATATCCACGGGGTATATATGCGCTAATGGGCTTGATTACTACTTGGATACACTTGTTGCCACACACACACCCGCACCCACACACGATACATGCGTAGCCTGATTCCACCTGTGTGGAGGAGACCACGGGGCGCTGTGTGTGACTTATGCGCTGATAAAGAGGTAGGTGATCGATTTGCCTGGCATCGATTTATTCAGTTTCAGCACTACCGCGGTGGACAGCTCCCACTAAAGAGCTTCTTTCGCTTCATCTTACGGCTTCTCCAAAGATGGCACTTAAGAAGCCATCTGGGAAACACTCGTATCTTAGCGCTCCTTCTTAGGCGAACCCTTCTTTCGACCCTTCTTTGGTCCCAATGAACGATCGAATCTGGGAAACGCGGCCATTATCTCTGTCATATCAATCTAAGGTACTAGAACACACAGGTTGTTAACATACACGTTTATTAATGTTCAGAATATTCCTGCATCATAACTACTTTTAATAGAAGAGAAATATGTAGAAAGTGAGCATGTCTCTAAAAGGGGCCTGCCCGTAATTCCGACGCATCATTATGCCGACATTTCAACGTTTTCGACATTCCACTTTGCTGACGATTCTATGTTAATAAAAAACGGAATGCATTAGTCCGATGTGCCCCTCTCTCTCTCTCTCACTCACACACACACACCCTAAGTACCAAAATACAACCTAGGTTTCACAGTGCATATTGGAAAGAAAAGTGACAGCGCTTCACTTCATTTTGACACAGTGTTTCAGCACCATGGACAGAGAGTGGAGGTCTAATTGTCAACACTGGTACACACACTGGCACACGCACACACAATTGACTAAATCAATACTAGCGAAATTATTTAGGCTAGTAAAAGCACACTCCAAACACAGTAAACAACACTTATAGGCTATACACAGCTACTATATATAATTATTGGATTTGTTTTTACTCACCATTTGACTTCTTTACGAGGAAAGTATTAATCCTTGTACAGGGTCTAGACTGCGACCAAATGCTTGCATTTTGCGACCAGTTTGAGAGACAGCGCGAGAGATTTTTAAAACTAGGGTGCACTAGAGCGACCTGGAAATGTGCCTTTTAAAAAAAAAATTATATTACTTTTACATTATATCTTAAATTATATTATTTTTCTTGTGTTGAAAAATGAGGAGGAACATTTGAAAAAAAAAACTAAACCGCTAATGTGTGTCTCTGTCATGAACATATTATAAGGTGTGTGTGTGTGTGTGTGTGTGTGTGTGTGTGTGTGTGTGTGTGTGTGTGTGTGTGTGTGTGTGTGTGTGTGTGTAAGGGGAGGGTCCCGGACGAATGTAGATGACGCGTTACGCACTGTTTCGCGCTGTTTATCTTTTTAATAAACAACATCTCATCTACATTTGTAGTCCCCATAAGTCTTTGCGGCTTAAAACATCGGATACTTCTTTGACAATGGCGAAAAGAACCATTCATGATTTTTTTTTATAGTACGACTGCTCCAGTAGCAGGGCCAGACCCTCTTACGTAGCAACCTGCAGAGGTAAAGGATGGCGAAGCAGAGGTGAATGATGTGGAAGGAGTTGTGGCGAAAAAAGCGAAAAATTCCCTATTTCGAGAGGAATGGCTGAAGGAATTCACCTGGCTTCGGTATGACTAAATAAACAACACAATGAACTGCATATTTTGCTGTCGATGTGGGGCAAAACGTGCCGGCAACACTAAGTTTGCCGAAGCAACAGGCACCTGCCAGTTTAAACACGATACGCTGATTAATCACAGCACCAGTTTGAAACATAAGACATGCCGGGACAATTGCAACAGCAAAAGCGCATCACCACTACCGACAGCCTTTCGCCAGCATGAAGCAGCAGCTCAGTCTGCAGATGAGGCAGAAATGGTGGCTAAATTTAATACGGCATATTTTATTACCAAGGAAGAGCTTCCATTCACCAAGTTCAAGGGCAGATCGAATTGTGGAAGAAAAACGGCTTAAAGGTTAATCCTACTTATAGTAATGATGTGGCATGTGCCCAATTCATTGGCCTTATAGCTGATGAAGGTTAAAAAAAAAAATCATCAGGCGATAAAAGATGCCAGGTACCTGCCATTCATGCTCGACGGTGACACTGATGTCACAACCAAGAAGTGCGAGATAATACAGTCCCCTACAAAAGTATTGGAACGGTGAGGCCAATTCCTTTATTTTTGCTGTAGACTGGAAACATTTGGGTTTGACACCAAAATATGAATATGAGACAATAGATCAACATTTCAGCTTTCAATTGCAGGTATTTACATCTGGATCTGATACACAACTGAGAAGATAGCATTATTTGTAAAGGAACACCACATTTTTCGGTGAGCACAAGTATTGGAACAGATAAAAAAATAAATAGATAAAATAAATTAAAATTAATAAGACTTAATATTTTGTCACAAATCCTTTGCTTGCAATAACTGTATTAAGCCTGTGACCCATTGACATCACAAAACTGTTGCATTCTTCTTCTGTGATGCTCTTCCAGGCTTTCACCACAGCCTCATTCAGTTGCTGTTTGTTTTGGGGGGTTACTCCCTTCAGTCTCCTCTTTAGCAGGTAAAATGCATGCTCTAAAGGATTTAAGTCTGGAGATTGATTTAGCCACCAAACTGATTGGAAGATCCTCCATCATGCAGCAAAAAAACTGCAAAAACAACAAAGGAGTTAATCAGGGGCAAGAAATGGAAGGTTTTAGACTGGCCAGGTCAATCTGCAGACTTAAATCCTATAGAGAATGCATTTTACCTGCTAAAGAGGAGTAACCCCTCAAAACAAAAAGCAACTGAAAGAGGCGGTGAAAGCCTGGAAAAGCATCACAAAAGAAGAATGCAAAAGTTTGGTGATGTCAATGGGTCACAGGCTTGATGCAGTTATTGCAAGAGAAGAATTTGCAACAAATATTAATTCTTATTCACTTTAATTTATTTTAGGTCTATCTGTTCCAATACTTTTGCTCACCTAAAAATGTGGTGTTCCTTTACAAATAATGCTATCTTATCAGTTGTGTATCAGATCCAGATGTAAATACCTAGAAATTAAAGCTCCCATATTATACACTTTTCGGTACTATTATACACCATATTATATGGTCTTAGTGGTCCCTAATACGTTTTTCTTTAATTGTTTGCTGAAAAAAACTTTCAGATAATTTATTGTACTATGCTGATGTTCAGCTAATCTCACAATGGCCTATTTTTTTAAAAAGAGCTGCAGCTCCCCTCGTAAATATACAATCTTTGAGCTCCCCCCGCCCCCTGTCCGGAAGCGAAGCCAGATACGCCTCGCACTCTGTCTGTCAGGGCCGTGGACCAATAAGAAATAGGGGTGTGGGCTGCACAGTGGAAGCTTCTGGCTTTCCAGTTTTTGAGGTCAGAAACGAGGAGAATTCTAACTGGAGTATATTAGGGGGAGGGGTGGGGGTTTCAGAAAGGGGGAGAGTGAGAAAAGGAGAGATTGTTATTTTTTTTTATATTTTGGCAGTCTCTAGGCACACCGTGGCCCCATGGATATGTTACAACACATTTAAAAAGTGCATTTAGCATAATATGTGACCTTTAAAGCTGAAATGTTGATCTATTGTCTCATATTCATATTATGGTGTCAAACCCAAATGTTTTCAGTCTACAGCAAAAATAAAGGAATTGGCCTCACTGTTCTAATACTTTTGTAGGGGACTGTATATGCCAGGATCCTGCATCAGGGGAATCAAGTGTGAAATTTTTTTTTTGATTGGCTACAGGGAAGTCCATCACGCACATGCTCAAGGTAGGGTGAGTTGCCCTAATGTGGGACACCTAAGGTCTAGATAATTTATCTCTTATTTCTGACACATGTAAATAGATAATATTGTTGTCAAATCCAAGCAGGGATGCCCTGTGATTGAAATCACATGACTTTACGATTTTGATTATAAAGTTAGGGGAGGGGCTACAGTCAAACCGGAAGTGCACAGTGTGAAGTCCAGAAAAGGTCAATAACATAGAGAGAATTAATGCTAAGGCTATAAATTTGTTATAAACAAAAAAAAAATCCTATTATTTATCAGATTGTGTTTATGATATAAGTATGATGCAAATTATGCAAAAATATTATGAAAATGTTTTTTTATTTTTTTATAAATCTTTAGCTGTCCCACATTTGGAAAGGTGTTTCCGAATGTGGGACAGCATGATTTGCCTAATCTGGGACAGTCATGTAAATTGGGATAATAAGCATTTAACTGTGTAATATGTATTTAATTAAGGGTTTATTAGTACATTAGTGTTGTAATGCAGGCCAAGGATCAAAACCCAGTCTTGATGGGCCAGTTAATCTAGCTAAATGGACTATCTATGTTAAAACACTAGCTTTTAGTCACACTAAAATCAAGCTAGCAAGACTAGCTATGACAAAGGCTTTTAGTCACTCACACATCACACACTCTTTGTCACACACACTCTCTCACACACACACACACACACTCTCTGTGTTTGTCTCTGGCGTTATCATGTGCTTACTATGCCAAGGTGGTTTTTGTACTAATCACACACTTCGCACCCATAAGGAGCGGAGTGTGAGAGTAGCATTTTTTTAACCTGTCTTTCCCTGTCGTTCTCTTTATCATTCCTACTTTAAGGGGCGCAGCGCACGCTAGACGACTCTTCAGTGTATCCCCCCCTGTTTCCCATGTTTGGTTACTGTCACTCTATGTCTCTTGGCGGGGTATAACTGTAAACAGATTATCGTTGTTCTGAAACATGTACAATGACAAAATAAATCATCTTGAATCTTGAATCTCTCTCGCACACACACACACACACACACACACACACACAGATAGCTAGAATAGCTACCCGGGTTAATAAAAGCAGTCTTCTTTAGTCACACACTGATACAAACACACTCAATACACTCTCTCAGACACACACACACACACACACACACACACACACACAGCTAGAATAGCTTCCCAGGTTAAGAGCAGTCTTTTTAAGTCACACAGTGACACATACAGCACAACACACTCATTACACACACACACACACACACACACACACAAACAATAAGTATAAAGCAATGTTAAGGAAATTTAAATGTAACTTAATTCTGTGCAAATTATATTGCAATTTTCTCATATTAACAATGCAATGTATTAAAGATAAGGCTACAATGGCAAAGCAGAACGCAGGGAAAGAATGCAGAAAAGGAAGACAGGGCAAGAAGCTCAACCAGTGGAGGCAAGAAAGAATGAAGGGAGCAATAGATGAGTTCAGGGAGATTGTTGAGGTCGGTGGGGTCCCTCAGATGAGGCTGTTGGCCAGGGCCTGGGGAGTGCCCAAGTCCACCCTCCAGCGTAGACTACAGGGAGTAGGCCACCATCACCACACTATCGGCCGGAAGCCACTTATTGCTGCAGAGGACAAAGCTGAGCTGGCTGATTTAGTTAAGACCCTCGGGAAATGGGGCTTCCCTCTAATGATTCCTGACATTCAAAAACTAGCCGTCCAGTTTGCTCAGAAGAAGGGCATCATTGGTTTTAGCAAGAAAAACCAGAAGGCTGGTTATCGCTGGTTCTGGGGCTTCATGAGACGGAACCCTAACCTGGGAATTCGCAAACCTGAAGCCCTGTCAGCAGCGGGCTGGTTCCAAAAGTTTCAAGCCCTCATCAAAACCCTGGCATTAGAGGATGTGCCCAGTCATATTTAGAACTGTGACGAAACACGGCTCCAAGACCACTTCCTCTCCACCAAGGTGGTGGCTGAGGTTGGACAGCCATGCTATGAGGTCACTGGTGGGGAGAAAGGGGTGACAACCACCTGTCTGGCCAGCCTGAATGCTGCTGGCGGCTTCGGGCCAACCATGATAATATTTAAGGGAAAGAGAATGAAGCTTGAGTGGCTCTTGGGGCCTCCCCCCCAACACATTTGTTAAAATTTCTGACAACGGCTGGATTAACAGCGACCTGTTTGTAGAGTGGGGTAAACTTTTCCTTTGTAGCCTACCAATAAATGATCCTCGATCCCACTTGCTCCTTGTAAACGGGCATACGTCCCACGTCTACAACTTAAAATTTCTAAAGTTGATAAAGGACAACAATGTCTTTGTATTCAGCCTGACCCCCCACACCACTCACTATCTGCAGCCTGCAGATAAGGCACTCTTCAAGAGGTTGAAGCACTTCTGGAGGCTGGAGCCAGGTGGTAAGCTGGCAGAGCTAAAGGCAGATATTCAGGCCCAGAAGCGAAAGCAGGAGAATGATGATAGCGAGAGTAACCCTGTCTACAAATATCAAGTAAGCAATTATTTTAAATTATTTCAGCTTCTGAGTTGAATTTTTATTTTATATCCTTGTCTCAAGCCATCCCCAAATGTTTAAACTCAGGGGGTCACCATCAAAGGAGAAGCTGCTGGACTAGCAGAGGATGGACTGGTGAGCACACCAAAACTTCAGCAGGCCATCAAGACAACTGTTAAGTGTACTGTGCTGCACTTAAAACAAAGATTCAACAGTCTACTTGGTAAGTAAAAGCAACACCAAATGATTACAAATGTATGTACTGTAAATATAAAAGAAGCAATCTTCATACATTTTCTCTTTCTTTTTATATATTTTTTTCCCTTGTAGAAGATGAAGTGTCTACATCTGCAACAGCCAAGGCAGTGAAGTCATTCAAGATCCTCAATCATGATTCCTGGCCAGAGCAGAGAGACCAGCTGATAGACTATGGCACAGAAGAGCTGGATTTCCTGCTGGATCATTTCTCCACTGTGTTAAGGTCATTGACTCAAAATAATTCATTGTCATTGACTTGGTCATGGCATTGCATATAAAAGACAATATCACTAAGTTCACAATTTTACAAACATACAGTAACTTGATTCAAATGAACTTCAAATGTTTTGTTCATATATTCCCTCACTCCTTTCAGAAATGGCTGTGACACAAATCTGGCTAGAGACGAGTATCAGTCCATTAAGATGTTTATCTTCAGAAACTACATGGATAAATCCTACCATGCCCTATGGGAGATGATGCTAACCAAGTTGCCATTCTGCTCTGACTACGAGTTACGAATCTAGTCTGCATTCATGTGTTTTTGTAAATGTGTTTTATTCTTTGTAGAACATCCTACATCTTGTCCACTAGTCTAAAACTAGAGACTAATAGCAACACTTTTAACAGAGAACTTAAACAACGGCTCAAATCAAATCAACAGAGCTCACACAAATAATTTACAACTGGTTTATTGTTTGATCATGCTGCCTTTGTTTTACTCTACGTAGCCTATATATATTTGACTCATTATATTGCTGCTCTGTACTTTATTGTATTCTGCCTTTTTACTCTTTTAATTATCAGTTTATCAGTATTTGACCTTGTTTCTGTTTTGTTTAGTTTATTTTGTTGTTTTTAAAAAGCCTCCTGTGGACAGGTGTTGTAAACTAGCATTTATGCTAATACACTGTAAACAATCCATCTGGTTCGTCCAATGACATTGTCATGTCCATGTCCAAATAAAATCTACTATACTATACTAATATTAAATATGTATGTACAGAGCTCAAGTGGGGTAAATGGATTATTAAAAAAAAAAGAAAAAGAAAAAATTATTGTACTAGTAGATAGCTCTTCTGGTACAATTTGATGCATAAAACCTTACTGTAACCGAAAATTAATGCCACTAACGTTCATAAAGCGGTTGCTGTAAGCTTGGGGTTACAAGCATTGTAAATGACAAGCTTTTTCCTATTATTTCACCGCATTGAACTCGTGAAAACAGAAGACATACTGATAGTGAAGGGGCTTTGTGAGCGGCTACTTTCCTGTTAGGCGTACTTCAAAATAAAAGTCAACTCACGTTTGCCCAGTGAAATGCTATTAATGTTTAGCCAGTGAAATGCTTTTACTGTGAAGCCGTAGCCTTAATGCTCCTTTTGTTGAACAGTAACTTCACCGCTGCGCGCTGAACTATGGATAGTGTTTTTTAATGTAGAGAGAGCCGTGTCCCTGGCATATAGAAGCTACACATGTTTATTTTGCTAGAAAAACCGGCAGAGCACAAATCTTTCCCCAGACAAAGTGGTGGGTGGTCTCAATAACTTACTAATCGCTTAGACTAAATTGGCGAGTGTTATATTTGAGCCCTGCACGACACTCTCCGCTGATCATAGTGATGGTGCCGCGGAGACACCTTGCATGTTATGTTGTCTTCTAACTTTATAACTCGCGTGTGGGTATTTTGACAGCAAATGTTATAGACTACGCATACGTGAAGTAGAGCCGTGACGTCAGCGTTACCAGGGAAAATGGTTTCGGTGTTTACAAGAAACCAAAACCGTTGTGTTTTCCAAAAAATCATCCCTGGGAGTTGATCTCAAAAACTTGCGGTTTCATGCCTGCGTTTGCTGTTTTCATGTAAATGATGTAGTGCATCCGCGAAAATATTATCGCGTATGCACTGTTTCGTGTTGTCATATAAACAGCCCTATCATCATTGGTATGTGTGATGAATAGACTACGAACAAATACAACTAACCTTTTTCAGCAGATCAAGATTTAAACAGTAGCGTGCCATGGGGTTTCAGTCAGGGCCTTCAGTAGCGAACTCCGACCAACCCCCGCCCCCCTCCTCCTTCCCCCCAAACACTGAGAAACGCACACGTCAGGTGCCGATACAGCCAACACAGCCACATACAAAATATAGGCTACAATCACAGTATACACTAAAGCATAACATGAAGAGCTTGACAGTTGATCTTCAACAACCACAGAGCAGCGCACTGCGCACACCACTGTTGTTTATCCTACACCAGATAGACTACTGCACCATCACCATCAGATATTTCATGTCACTCGACAACTGTTTGCAAACGCATAACATGACACAACACAAGCATCCAGTTATTGCAATAGGGTTCACCGGATGCTTGCGCAACTTCAATGGATTCAATTTAGTATAGCGACAATATTACCAGTGCGCCGCATTCACTTCAATAACAAAAATTAAACATGCAAGAAGGGTCTTTTATGCCAAATATTTTACAACAGCCAATCCAACCAGCATATTAAGAAGTGTAGTTGAGAGTTGGTTCCCATATTATGCTTAGAAAGCGGCATCAACAATGAAAAACCGCATCACCCAGCAATATAGTCCCAGCAATATAGGCTACTACAAGGACCATAACAAACAAACAAAATGGTTTTAAAACCCCATGAAAAACGTTATCCCTTCACAGATAGACACAGCCAAAAGTAACACTCATCCATCACTTGTAGAGGAAATCCATCCTCGGATCCTATAAGCCATTAAGGCTGTTAAAATCTGTGATGTGCCATGTTCCTTCACAGGTTTGAAAAGCAGACAGGTCCAGCAATACCGGTAACTTGTTCCGCTCGGTGCTAGCTGTTAGCCAGTCATAGCGTCGTAGTTACAGTCAGTGAAGTGCCGCAAAAAAACGCTGTCAGCCCATCCAGCTTATGTGTAGTATTCCTGTCGAAACTATATCTAAACTATGTTAAACGATCACTTTTAAATAGCCACGCTAGATCGGCAGCGGGAGCAGTAGGTCGTGTGAAAGCGATGGCCATAGTAGTTCACTCACATCATCACAATGCTAATAGTGCGCGCGCCGAAGTTTCAAACTTCGCTGATAATCACGGGGGGCTAGCGGCTGAGATATCGCTGGGCCTTGGGGCGGGCTGTCACTACACATCAAAATCTGATTGGCTGATGAGACACGTCAGTCAGCGTTATTATCCAATAGGAGACGGCAGCTTCAATGAAAGGCCAGCAGTACTTCTAGTGCAGGTCCCGCTGCTCCACATAGCTGTGATGCGTTTAGATGAGATATGCCTGGGAAATCCAGCTCAGCCTCACAAAAAATAACTGTATTGCAAAAAAAGTTTTATTATTTTTGTAATGTACTGACATTTTTTTATTAAATTCAGACACATTTAAACACAAATTAATATAATTTTAAACAACAAAAAAAAATATATTATTTGGATTTTGACAGGGCCAGCAGAGAAGGCCCTGCTGTCCCTGACGGCCCACCACTGGATTTAAAATAAAATTTATTTATTTATTGGAAATATTTTAAGGAAGATTTAAAACTGAAACAGTACTTATTAGATTTTTCTACATCCAGCACTGACTGACTATAACTTACCAAACATGCAGAGCCTTAGCCGGGTATCCCCGAAGTTGGATTTTTGGAACTCCGACCTGGTTTGGTTGGTCAGGGCAGAAGCATCCTCCTTATTCTGCCCTTGACAGTACCCTGGCAAGACGGCCGACCTAGGAGGGGGTTGTGGATATGTTTGCATTTAAAATGGATAATTTACTGTAGGAACAAAATTTCCCTGCTGGATAATATTTCACACCATATGTAGACGGTATAAGTTTGACCATATCAAAACAGTAAACGTTTCCTAGTCTACAAAAAATTTATAAAGCTTCCTGCTTAATTTAACCTTGGCTTGATTGCAAGACGGACTCAATGCCGACTCTACACCTGAGGAGAACTTTGTTTGGCGGGTCTGATGTAGGCTATTATGAGTTGCAAAGAGTAATTTGCACCAGATTAGGCTATGTCTAATTATATTAGGCTCATTTTAATTATAGCAGATCTTCCCCTGCTGTGCGCTGGGGAGAAACAGACACACTGGCACCTTTTCTGCTCCAGATCTGCACCTTGGACAGCGGCTGTTTTTTTTTTGTAGCCTCGCACACGGTCGAGAGCGATAAGAGTCTTCGCCCAACGGCATGTGTTATTCATCTATTGCACCCAAAAAAATCACACATCTTAACTTAATAGTAGCAAGACTGTCAGGATGGCGTGGGGCTGTCAAAGTCGCAGATCTGGGAGCTATATTTATTCAAAATTGACAGTCAATTTGACAGTTCATCAATCAAAAGTACATTTAAATACAATAAACAGTGCTATATAAGACAATACATAACAGCAGCAATCGAAACATATTCCTCCAATCAATCCAACCTGTCAGTGCCTGAGGAGCCTGGCGGCAGGAGAGCCTCAAATTGGTGAGGATGATCGGTGACTTGGGAGGTGCAAAGTCACAGTCCTGAAAAATGTTGGGATGGTAAGGCCATATGCCTGTGCACTCGAAGCCAGGCTGTTTCTTTGTGTTGCGGCCATGGGTAGGGCGCTCCTCAAAATCCATGGAATGTCGTAAATTGTCTTCAGTTTACCTGGATTCATCCTCATCCATTCATCACTAGCCGCATTCACCATCTTCTTAAATGGACCAAACACACTACGATCAAGTGGCTGGAGTTTATGGCTGCAATATGGTGGAAAGGTAAGAAGAACAATGTTTTGACCTTTGCAAAAATCGACAGCTCTCACAGAGACTTGCGAGGAGTGATTATCTAGCAGGAGCAACACCTTTCTCTCTGGACTGACCTTGGTATGTTTCACAAAGTAAGCAAGAAATGATAAGAAATCCTCCTCATGCATCCACCCTGATTTATTAGCACTTCCAGCACTTCCCAATGGCCCACTCTGTACAAAGTGTTCCTTAAAATTATTGCATGCAGTATGCAACTGAAACTAATGTGCCTCTCTCACCCGACGTCATGGCTCCAACCTGCTTGACCCCCCGGCGCGCTACCGCTCGGGATGGTGCCTGCACAGCTGTGATGCCTGTCTCATCCATATTTAAAACGTTGGCACAATCAAACGGTTCTTCTCTATTGCCTGAAGAAGACCTCGAAATGTTCCCTATTGAAGGAGGTGGCCCTTAAAAAGGCGTGTTGCCTGTGGACTCTGAATAGATAGTCTTGGGTTCCGCTTCAAAAACGTGTCCCAGGTTTTAGGCCCCGCCATTAGCTTCTCGTCCCAGGTTTTAGGATGCCTTATTTGGAAATTCACAGGCTAAGAGGTATAACTTCTGGTTCTGTTGCCTGACTTCACTGACATGTCTGGTTCAACCTCCCTTCACAGTTCTTACTTGTTTGACATAATTTTGGATTTGGTTGAAGTTCATCCAACCATTTGCGACCTTCTTGAATTGTCTCTTTGCATTTTTATTTCCTTGCTTTTTCTCCAAAGTCCCCATTCTTATAACTCCCCTCCTAGCCGTAGCAGAGGTCTCACTCTTTCCAGTAGGTGACATCTCCTGGTAGCTCTTGTGTCTGACTTGTGATTGTTGCGACAAAAGGCAACAGAATAACTGAAGAATTAATCTGCAAAATGTCAATGAAGGTCAAAATATATTTATGTACGATTATTGTTATTATTATTATTGTGTGACAAACACATTTTCCCAATTTAAATCACTTATTCCTTTTCATGAAAAATTTTGAAGGTAAATGATTTAACCACAGCAGAAAGAGTTAAATAAACAAACAGGGTAACATTTTAATTGAAGAGCTATGCATAACATGCACATTATGAATAGTTATGACTGTTGTCATGAAGTGTCATTTGGTCAATTATGTCACGTTTAATGCACAGTGACATCGTATGAGATGTCTTTGTTATGACAACCTGACATTAACGAAGACAAAATAACTTGTCGATGTCTTGGTTAGGTCCACTTGACTTTAACCAATAACATTACCTGTCATAAAATTGTCATAGTAGCCTTAATTATCAAATGAAACTATTTCAATTTATGTGGTAAGATTATATTAAACTGTCATGCAGAATTTTTTGACATTGACTGTCATGAGACCTTTTCTATACTGCCATGAATGATTCTGTTTGCCTCAAGTAAAGTGAAACAATTTGGACATTTCAATAATATGTCATAAAGCGTTATTACATTGTCTTATTTTGACATAGCAGGGCTGTACGCTTATTTTTTAAAGTGGTAGCACTGGTGCTAGCAAGCAAAAAAATTCAGTAGCACAAAAATAAATTTGGTAGCACACAAAGTATGATCGAAAACTTGCATGACCCTAACCCTTGCATTTAGCTCTAATTACCTTTGAGCATGTCATCTTGGTTTTATTTGAGATTCTCAATGAATATGATATCCTAGTGTGCAGTAATAATTGTAGAAAAATTAATAGGGGTGCACTGATTGCAATTTAGACAAAAGAGTCTAACCTGCCAATGGCAATTTTTTTGCTGATTCAGAATTATTTCCCCCCCATAGAACTATACAAATAATGTCTATACCTATATATTTTTATAAACATATCATTATTATATTAGGCTAATAATAACAAAAATGTTCAGAACATTTCATTATTTTAATGAAAACCATACTTTAAAACATTGAACATATAGCCTATTAAATAAATTAGTAAACATAGTTATACAATTTAGGCCAAGTTAAATAGGTTGTGTCAATCTTTGTTTAAATCATAGATAGTTACTGCTGATGACTGCTTTCTTTATAGGTCCATGGTTGACTGCAGGGCTGTGAAGCGCTAACTTCCTGTTCTTACCTGCTTCAAAATAAGAGTCAACTCGCATTTGGCTAGTAACCGACTTTTATTGTGAAGGCGCACAGGAAATGTTCTGTTTGCACACACACTAACTTGACTGCGTTAATGTAAAGAGAGCCGTCTCCTTCCTGTTTTAACCATTGGTGAAGTTAGACGCTATAATCGCCGCACAAGCACAGATCCCGAGCACACATCTTTCACCAGCCAAAGTGGAGGGTAGACTTAATAACTTACTCGCCTAAGACTACATTCACCGCATTTGGAGAGTGTTAATGTAGAGCCCTCTAAGCAGTATTGTGCATAGCTCCTTTGTGTCTCAAACAGACAGCATCTGCTCATTAGCACTGGTGCGACTGGACTTGTATTCATCATCGCACGTGATCAATTTCAGTAGCAAATGCGATCAAAACTGTCGCACTGTACAGCCCTGCATAGACTGTCATGTGACCTTTATTATACTTATACTGAATGATTCCCTTTACCTCAAAGTGAAACAATTTGGACTTTTCAGTAAAGGTTATTACACTTAATTACACACAACAGTGTGTAGTAGTCGCAACTTCATAAATGTATCATGAAGCATGTGGGTATTACATGTGGAAAATACCTTAACAAAAGCAATAAAAGTCAAGACCGTTTCTTTTATTTACTTCAAGACACAAAACAAAAAATTAATTAAGTGGTGGACAAAATTATTAAAACACTTTGCAATTCAGTTGTTTTTGTTGAAGTGGCCATTAAAGTACCTATACAACTAATGAAATATCAGCAAAGTCACTCAAACTCATTATGCTCTTTAAAACATATAATAGCACCATGATAAAGAGATTAAGGTCATTTTCCTTACAAAAAAAACAAGTTAGGCAGGGTTAAGAATTCATAGTGAATACTAAAATATATATAATTCTATGCAGTATATAGACATAAAGTAACAACTCTTAGTCCCTCTCTAATAATTATTACCTAAGCTGCTTTTAATATGTATATGAACTATAGAAAACAGTTAAGTATTGGGCAACTTTAGTGTAAAGCTGCGAACACACTGCACTGGCCGCGCGGCGAGATTACATACAAAGTCAATGTACTAGCGCGTGGCCGTGCGTCCACCCAAGAATCGGCGGCGGGCGTTTCCGTGGCCGCCCCTCATCGAAGCGCGTGAATCGGAGGCGCGACCATTTGTGCGCCGCGATAGCCAATCAGCGTTGAGATTGCCCGGTGGTCTGCAAGACGAGGTGGGCTTGTGGCGTGAGGACATTGTGCTTCCAATACATTCAGCAAACATGTGTATTTTGCATCTGTTAATCTGTTTGATGTACTTTAGCCAAGGTAGCGCCGGTTAGCATAGTGAAACTCACCCAGCTGTGTGCTGTTCCGGAGGATAATATGAACATAGCTGCCAAGTCTCACTCTTTGGCCGTGAGACACACGCAAATCAACCTGTTCACACTCTCACACACCACACCTCAAATTTCTCACGCGGAGAAATTAATCCCCAAAATAACATTTGTTTTGCGGGACTTTTATTTTCAAATTATTATTTTGAAAAGCTAACAGACATGAGGGCCGTGACTTCCTCTTTCTGAACGCGCATGACGGTTATGCTTTGATGTGCACTGTGCATTCGAAGCGGGAGGCGAGACCCCTACCTGCACCTTCTCTTCCGAGGTGTGTGTTGATAGCATGGACATATAGCCTGCCAAGTTACCGCTGATAAGAATTGTGTCCCCGCCGGCTGGTGAGCGCGCGTGCAACAAACATATTAACCCTTCAATTTCACTCAAGTAAATTCAGAAGATCTTTGGATCGTTTTGTATATTGTTTTTTGGTAATTTAGTTTGAAAATTAGGTTTGCAAAGTAACAAATGGCTCATCCGCCAATACAAATGCTTTTATTCTTCTGTGTAATAAACTGTAGCCTATGTATTGCACATTTATAGCACTTTTCATAACACAAATCAAGGTAGCCTAAAGGTGCCAACACACTGCGGCGCGGCGGTTGGCTGCGCGAATCGCAGGTTCCGCGCCGCGTGATCATTTTGGCTCATTTGTGTCCGCCGCCGCCCGATGACTCATTGAATGTGCATGCCCAGTTTCTTCCCGCTATTTACATATCTCTCATCATCGTCGTCATCCTCACTGATTTGTTTTTGTTGGGAGCGTCTCTGAAGTATTCTGCCTTCATCATCTCTGCCATCGGCCCTTGTATTCATTGTATTGGTCTCACTGCACCTCTCACACATTTCTCCCCGCCACCTGCCACCCAAGCTTCGTAAACACACCCACACTTGCGCCCACACACACATACACACACAACCCGCCCACACACACACGCACATATGTATCCATGGCCGTGCATATACACACTCACGCCGGCATATCAACATGTAGAGAAAACCCAAACTGATTTTCCCTTTTTCCAGATTTGTTTTCACCTCTGATATTGTTGTGATGTTTAGAGAAAT
The DNA here is from genome assembly GCA_949357725.1 of Hyperoplus immaculatus. Classification (NCBI taxonomy): domain Eukaryota; kingdom Metazoa; phylum Chordata; class Actinopteri; order Uranoscopiformes; family Ammodytidae; genus Hyperoplus; species Hyperoplus immaculatus. Next base: position 2,204,232 of record OX442361.1, read on the forward strand.
GTTTGGAAGTGTCAGTTGTTGTATTTAGTTTGCATTGTCTCTGCATATTCACTCATCTGCAGTAGGCTACATCTTCCCTGGCTTTCTCTCCTTCTCTCTTCTATAATGTGAGTCTATTCCTTGCTCCTTTTACTAAAAGGTGTCTCATTAAACTGCTGTCATACATTTTATCGATGTGTTGGAAGTTTCTCCCTCTCTCTCTCTCTCTCTCTCTCTCTCTCTCTCTCTCTCTGTCTTTTCCTTCTTTTTTCCCTTCATCCCTCCTTTCCCGACAGCACCGCCAGCCAGGTTTCACGTGTCTTGTAGCTCAGCAGACTCACCCGAGTGACGTCGGGAGGAGCTCAACGCTGAATGGCTATCGCGGCGCGGCCGGCGGCGAAAAGTTCAATATTTTCAACTTCTGCGGCGGCCGCGCCGCCCCATTCGCGCCGCGCCGCGTGAACCGCTCGCCGCCAGCCGTGCTCGAAATACATTGACTTTCTATGTAAACTCGCCGCGCGGCGATGTGCAGTGTGTTGGCACCTTAAGAGGAGGGACCAAGTAACGCAGATGTTTTATTTTAGTAGTTTGCATTGGTGTTGAACTGTTCCCTAATTTTTTTTTCTTTGAATAAAGCCTAATGCTGCTAGTAAAATACCATACTCAATAGTAGACATGATATAGAATATTTACCTTAATTACAGTTTAACCAAATGTTTTAACAATAGGCTACAGGAGATATTTGAAAGCACTACACATGAATTGAATGCTATTCAATAACATTTGCGAAACCGTGAATGTTCTCTTTTACTTTACATAAAAAATAATGCAGAAAAGACACACATTGCTTCATAAAAATTCACCAGAATGCAGGAAATTAAGTGTTTAATGCTCAAAATTTTCTGGGGGGGGGGACTATGGGGCTATTATTGTAGCTAAACGTTTGCAAATGTGTATTTGTGTATTTGCGATTTGTATTTGCGTTTGCAAATGCGTATTTGTGTATTTGCGATTTGTATTTGCGTTTGCAAATGCGTATTTGTGTATTTGCGATTTGTATTTGCGATTTGCGATTTGTATTTGCGATTTGCAATTTGTATTTGCGATTTGTGTATCTGCAAATGGTTTTGTGCGTGTGGGCACAGATTTGTGTCTGCAATTGGATTTGCGATTTGTATTTGCGATTTGTATTTGCGATTTGTGTATCTGCAAATGGTTTTGTGCATGCACACAAAGATTTGTGTGTGTGTACATGGTTCTGTGTGTAGACACATCTGTAAATTATATTAATTGTGGTTCTAAAAGCTCAAATAGACTAAGTCTTTTTACAAATCTCTTTTTACAAAGCCATGGAAGAACTGTAGCAAAAGTCACGTGGTGTAGCAAAAGTCACGTGTGAAAAGACAGACACGTTGATTGGTCAATGTGTTACAGTGGCAGGACTCTTAATTTGAAAATCCCTAAATCGGATGTAAACAGAGCTTTGGCTATGAACCAGGGATGGAAATTAACACCCGCTACACGCCAAATGCGGGTAGATTTGCGTGCTGGCGTGTAAATTGTGTCACTTCACCCGCCACTGTGTCGGGTAATACCTTACAGTCAGGTCCGATCGAATTTGCATATTTAATACATACAATGATGCCAGTGTGCTGCACAGTCCCACAGTTTCTTTTTGCCTTTCTAGTCGAACTGAACTACGGTGCGATCCGCTCCGCGAGGAAATACTATCTGCGAGACGTGTGGAGGCATAAGTCGACAAATCAATCGACTTACTTTGCCCCCTTTATTTCTTCCCACAGCAGAGGTTGAGGTGCTGAAAATAAAGTGAAAATTGCGCTTTTCCTTTAAGCAGCAGAGCTGCCGCCGTTATGTTACAGTATTTACATCCAAGCCCTAATGGTAATACAAATTAGATGCTTTATTTAACGCTGTCCGTGCTTAGGAGGTGATTGTAATTGTGTCGGCTGAAACAGAAACTAACGGAGGGACTCGGCTCACTGTAGGCTACAGTGTATTCAGGCTCGAGACATTCAAACGGATCGCATACAAACAAGGAAGCCTCTCCCATCGATATCGCTAACGGGGAGAATATCCTCGGTTATTATTTGAGCCTCAAACCACAGAGTTCTTCCTCGCGCGGCGGCTCGCTCGCTCACTGGTGAGATCTGATGTTGAAACGCTGCTTTGCTCAGACGAAGGCATCGTGTGTTTCTAGATGATTTAACACCATAGCCTCAGACTAGCGTTTAACATTATGCTGCATCTTTTGCACTGCACTGTTTTTTGTCAACAGTGAAAACATGGTCCCACACCGGACTCTTATGTGTAGCTGATTACTTCATGCACGCACCTTGCAGAAGTGACGCTCCTGCAGCGCGCACACGACCAGACGTGAACTCGCACGGTGACATCTCCCATTAATAAAACGGCATAACAGATTTTCAGATTTCTATTTTTAAATTCGACTTGAGGGCAAGTGGAAAACCGGTCATTGGGTCGACACCTTCACATCCCTAATGCATAGAGAAAGTGATAAACACTGCATACCACACCACAAAGACTGATCAGACCTTCATCTCTTATTTTTCCCTATGCTTGACCATGAATTCTGCAGGTGAACTATTCATTAAACTGCCGAAATTCAAGAATAAAATAAATCATTAAAGTACTGCACTTCTGGCCACTCCTTCCACATACTTTCAGTTGTAGGCTTCACATTTATATGTTTGCCTGGTTTTATATTATGTGTATGCACAATATCAACATTTCACATCATTAACTAAAAATAAAAAAATAAATCTGAAGCTAACGTCAATACTGTATTATAATTATTGACTAAATGATGAAAAAAAGGTGTCTGCAGGGCCAGTGAAAATATACAAGGGGCCAGTAAAACTCGGATCTATTGGCCAAGCTGGCCAGTTGGGAAAAAAGTTGCATTGAACCCAGAGTATATATGGAGTTCAATTATAAAATGTTTTGAAATAAAGATGACGTGTATTGTGTATCATATATAGTAAGAGTACCATTTGCAACTCAGTTCCTTGGTAGCACCTACTAACAGTAGAAATGACTTCTGATGGAAAACATTTGTATGAAAAACACTTTCATTAGCTAATCTTACTATTGTATTGTTTAACATTAACGCATATATTAAAAACGATATTGCGTGTAAAAAGTGGCTGGTAAAAAAGACGAGTGGCTGGTAGATTTTTAAATCTACCTGCCACAGTGGCTGGTAGGCAAAAAAGTTAATTTCCATCTCTGCTATGAACCCATGTGGGCTATGCATGGAGGTGTCGTGGAGACAGAAGGCGAAGAGTGCTAACGGACACTGCAGTTGACAAAGCACTTCAACTTCAAGTAGTTTAAAAGTAAGTATTGATTAACAATTTTCCTTTTTTTTTCTTTTCAAGAATCATTCGTTCCTATGTAAATCTCAGTGATATCGGATACAGATAATGTACCTTGGGGCTGCGAATAACAACCTGTCATCTACAAACCTTGCCTTCTTCCAAGAATCTGTGGTTGCGAACAATAAAAGTAATTGTGTGTGTGTGTGTGTGTGTGTGTGTGTGTGTGTGTGTGTGTGTGTGTGTGTTGGTGTCGGAGCTCGTTGTGCGGTCTTGTTGTTCACATATTTAAAAGAGAAGCTACCCAAGGCTTACAACTGGATGGACAAAACTGACGAAGATGAAGCGATTGCCGGTGTTGAAACTCTCACTCGCGTATTAAAATAATTATTGTGACGATATGTTTCACATCAAGCTAATATGGTCCTTCCACGGCACGCATTCACAAGGGGATTCCTTTTTGCAAACGTATCCGATATCACTGAGATTTACATAGGAACGAATGATTCTTGAAAAGAAAAAAAAGGAAAATTGTCAATCAATACTTACTTTTAAACTACTTGAAGTTGAAGTGCTTTGTCAACTGCAGTCTCCGTTAGCACTCTTCGCCTTCTGTCTCTACGACACCTCCATTCATAGCCCACATGGGTTCATAGCCAAAGCTCTGTTTACATCCGGTTTAGGGATTTTCAAAATAAGAGTCCTGCCACTGTAACACATTGACCAATCAACGTGTCTGTCTTTTCACACGTGACTTTTACTACACCACGTGACTTTTGCTACAGTTCTTCCATGGCTTTGTAAAAAGAGATTTGTAAAAAGACTTAGTCTATTTGAGCTTTTAGAACCACAATTAATATAATTTACAGATGTGTCTATACACAGAACCGTGTACACACACACAAATCTTTGTGTGCATGCACAAAACCATTTGCAGATACACAAATCGCAAATACAAATCGCAAATACAAATCGCAAATCCAATTGCAGACACAAATCTGTGCCCACACGCACAAAACCATTTGCAGATACACAAATCGCAAATACAAATTGCAAATACAAATCGCAAATCGCAAATACAAATCGCAAATACACAAATACGCATTTGCAAACGCAAATACAAATCGCAAATACACAAATACACATTTGCAAACGTTTAGCTACAATAATAGCCCCATAGGGGACCCCCAGACCCAATGTTTGATTAAAACCTGTCCTACGACTTTGCAATTCATGAATTAGTTTATTTTAATAAGATTTTTGATGTTTTATCACATTTTCCAATTGTCATTATTTCTGATTTATTATGAACAATATATAAACTTGCAGGACACTAGCAAAACTTATTGGGTGGGAGAGAGGACACGGTTTTGGGTCCCTCGGCCAAACAAATCTCACTCCAAACTTTTGGTGAAACTTGGCAGCCCTGATATGAACCCGAACTTGACGGCAGTGTTCGTGTGGAAGTCCAATATAGTACAGCGAAGCACCGGAGTTTTCCTCTGCCAGACCCGGCGCACTTTAATAAAACTATTATTCTTCACGTATTCGTTTCTTAAGAGGAAGATGAGGATGCAAAAATGTTGGAGGAGACGAGGATAAAAATTCACAATGGATTGTTTAATGAAAAAGTGATGTCAGCAGGTTACAGCTTATGCAGTAGTCAGATAACGAGCAGCAAAAAAGAAGAGGAGCTTCTCCGGACATTCAGTTGGTATTTAACAGTTCAGTTATACATGTTTATTGGATGGTTTAGCTTGTCATTCATCAAAAATCATCCAATCTTCGGGCTCCTGGATGGAGAATCTGCCCTACGCGGAAGCCCTACGCTATCTTGCCGATGTTCCTCTAAATGCAACAATGTATCTACCTATGGTCAGGTCTGCTGACGATCTGCTGAGTACTGTTTACAGAGGGTCATTGTGAAGAAAAAGATACATCTTTAGCCTCAGGGTGTGGGAAAGTACATTAAAGCTTCCTCTACAAGTTGTTCTATCTATGTCAGTTTACGAGTTTGTGCTTGTTACTTAAAGAGTGTTAGTTGACCTATAACATAACATGCTATCAATGTGCTCAATTGTTAGTTCGATTATATAAGATACATGGAATAAATGCAATTAATGATGGGGGTATATACTTCATTAATTATTTAAAATTAGAATTCTAACAACTTTCACTTTCAGGTAGGATGATGTCTGCCTTTATTTTTGCCGCTGAGCACACACTGCTGTTGTTAATGTGTTTAGTATGTTGCTGAATTGCTGTTAATGTGTGTGTATTTGCGACCGGGGTGCGTCTTCATGCTGTTTTAATGCTATTTGTGACATGACTGCCGCTGGTTACACAGAGTACCTACATCTGTATTTTTTGGCACAGCTGGACCATGTTGTTGTTGTTGTTGCACCGTAAGTGTGTCGGGTCTGATCTCAGAAACGGCGTTGGTGTCAGGGATATATGGCCCAATATGATCAAGCGGCGAGCAACTTGCGTTCACGCGGCCAACCGCCGCAGGGGGCGAGTGCAGTGTGTTCGCAGCTTTAGAAACTATCTGATTATAAAGACGACCTGTGCTTACTTCATGAACAGCTGTTTGAGTCGGCTTTTTTCTTTCACTTTTTGGTCTTCATTTTTTCTTCCTCTTCTCTTCTTCAGAGGATGATGAGCTGAAGTCTGAGGAGAAAGGGGAGGGGACGGGAGATGAAGATGATGAAGAAGGGCTGTATGGTATGGTCAAAAATGTATATCACGGTATTATTTGAAGCATAGACGGCAACGGTATTATATCATGGTATATTCATTTATCTTTAAATGAATGCTTGTGAAGGGGGTAAAATACTTGCTATTACTGTAGGCGAGGCATCTCCAAACGGCAGACCGCGGTCTGGGTCTGGACCAAGTGACGGTCCTATCCGGACCCATGTGTTACGTTTTACGATGCTGAACCCAAGAGCAGACAAAGACAGTGTTGGATTGATGAAAAAAGGGTTTATTGAATGAGGTGGGGAAAGCTGGTAGTGAATGAGGAAGCCGGGGTGAGAGCGAGGCAGGCGGACTGGAGTGAATGATCCAGGTAACTGCAGGCAGAGGAAAAAAAAGTTAGGATGTGGTCAAAAAACAACAAGAGACGAGAGAGAGCGAAATAGAAAATACACTGGAACCAGCAGTTACATATAATTACCACTGTAGTGCGGAGCACGATCTGGCACCGACTGCAGGGAATCCACGGGTATATGAAGGGGAGATGATTGGAGGATGAAGACCAGGTGCGCAGATTGCAGATGAGGGCCAGGTGTGAGGTGAGACAGACATGGGGAGTGGCAGACACAGGAGGAGGAAAACACAGCATGCTGCAGTGACCACAACACCATGACCAATTTAAAATGCAATTTTTTTATTATTATTATTTACTTATTGTTTCACTATAGAAAGCATGATCATGTTAATAAAGACAGTTCTCACTGAAATATAAATTGAAAACTGAGCAGAATAGTCCGTAGTACAGCATAAAAACAGCAAAAAGTAATGATCTTCACAGAGCGAAGTCATCATCGAACTCCCCCTCCCTCTGGCTGTGTTCGGAAAGCCATACTAGCGTCCTACATCCTACATACTCACCATCTATATACTGCATACTATCTACTCAAAGATCGATTGTGTATGCGAGTTGCGTCGAAACGTTTTCAGTTGAAGTATACTCAAGCGATGAAGAATTTCTTCTTCTTCTTATAAGATTCAGGCAGTTTAGACGTTGTTTAGCGTATAACCGCCCTCTACAGGTTAGATATTGAACTAGATTTTTACAGTCCTGTGTTCATCATCTTCGTTTTAGACCTCTTGTTTTATAATTACGTTTTGAGGCGGAGGATCCCACCGACGCTCTCTGTCCGGCTATGTACAGCACTCAGCTGTCTGTCGGTTGAGCTGGACAAGCTGCGGTGTGTGGAACAGCGATCTGTTTTGATCTCTCTCCACTATCAGACTCACATCACTCATTTCACTTAGTAACTCTAATGTTGTTAGGTATTTATCTTCATCTCTTATCTATTGTAAGAGTTTATGAATGACTGCACGTACAGCTGTCAGATCGCGGATCCCAAACAATGTCGTTGCCTAGCAACTTGCTCGAAAATATTTCATTTTCCTGGGCGGGTAGAATTGACCCAGTGCATTGTGGGGCGGTTGAGTAGGAAAAGTATACAATCGATTCATACCCATAATCTTCCCGGAAGTTAGTACTCATCCGGGAATTTCTCGCATACCCAAACTCGCATACGCAACCGTCACATACTCAAATTGAAGTCAAAATGACTATGAGTAGGACGTTAGTATGGCTTTCCGAACACAGCCCCTGTCTCTGTGACGGCATGTGCGTAATAGCGTCACTCAAAAAATAGCCAATCAAATCGTTTGTTTACCGAAAGAGAGATTTGGAAAGAGAAAATGTCTTGCTCGAAAGTAAGGAAGGTTGGCAACGAAAACAGACGTTTTAAAGATGAATAGACTGACCAATACATGTTCATTCTCCCGCAAGGCAGTACTAAACCTTTGTGTCTTGTATGTGTTGAAACCATGGTGCTGATAAAAAGCGGGAATATTAAGCGGCAGTACGAATCCAAACACAGATCCTTCGACGAAAAGTATCCCCAGAAGTCAGAAGTAAGAGCGCGGAAAATATCCGAGCTTAGAGGTCTACGCTATTCTTCACACTCATTTACAGGCCAGCAACGTGCAAATGAATGCTCACTGAAGATTGCATGGATTTTGGGGCAACATAAAAAAATTTCAGTGATGAGACTGTTGTGAAGGAGTGCCTGAACGCCGCTGCCGAGACGTTACTTGAAGGTAAACAAAGGGATGAATTGTGTGAAAAAATAAAGCAAATCCCAATGTCAGCTGCAACGACAACCAGAAAATCCGAAATGTTATCTGATGACGCACTGTCACAGCTTGATGCGGCTGTTCAGAGTGCCCATTGCATATCCTTAGCCATGATGAGTCTTCAGATGTAACGGATAATACCCAGCTTTTAGTTTAAGTGCGATTTTTTTTTGTGAAGACAAGAAAGAGATCTGTGAGGACCTGAGGGGTATACTACGAAGCAAACTCAACAGAGCCCAGCTCTCTTTTTTTGATCTGGTTCAACATGACACATACCCTCGCTCAGAGCTAACCGGTATCACGAAGGAAGTTATCAACCTCTTATGTTGAATGAGGGTTTCAGCTTCAGGCTCTGTGCGCGTCCCCATGAAAGGGGGCGTTTGACCCGTCATTTGACTCTGCTTCCGCACAGACTGGACTGATCTTGTGCCACTAACTTTACACAAACGGACTGATTGCGAGCAGCTAAAAAAAATAAAAAGTGCGTCGCTGACTTCACTCAAGAGGAAGAGTTTGTCAGTCTGAATGATAACAGAACAGCAGAAAACAGAGAATATAAATAAGGAGAGAGTGGAATGTTGTCAGAAAATTGGGCTACTGAATTGATTAAAGGGGACATATTATGAAAAACCAAACATTGCCGGTGTTTGGGCACACTTTTTAGGTTATTGGGGTCCCTACCAGCACACACAAGCTTCAAAAAAACAAATATGTCAGTTTATGTCAAGGGGGGATTTGAAGGTTTGTTCCAAAAAACACCAACTGATGACGAAATTGGTCGGTTTTCATTAACATATAATCCCACGGGAAAGCTCGCCAGAAACTCAGCAGTTGATTGGCAAATCAAGACGCCCCCGTTGGTAACCACACACACCTGGAACTGCACCTGCTAATGCAGTGGTTCTCAATTATTTTATGTCATGCCCCCCCTAGGGGACCGAAATTTTTTTGCGCCCCCCCCCCCAAATTGACATACTATTGAGAACCTGCTAATATTTATTTATTTATCTGTACAAAACCACTGTATGAGTTTCTGGCACGAGCATTCTGCATACAATCACCTTATTATCAAATTAGATAACAAATTAGCTGAGATAACTTCTGCAGCAAAAAAAATTCAAAGTTCAGTTTATTAACTCAATTTGTAACATTTAAACAAGACTGCTCGGTCTGTGTGAATCTCAGGACAGAAACAAGAGCAAATGATTCACTGAGGTTCGCGTTTCATTAAAAAAAAAAAAACTGTAAACATATATTTAAGGTGGTGTTTTTTTATTATTATAGGCCAATAGGCCTTCTGTGATGCGATAACCAATAATTCATTAATGTTATTATTAGTCTACTTGCTTGATTTCTTTTTAAATAGCCTACAGAGACACTTGGAGAAACATGTGGACATTTATTTACTACAAATTGCAACCGTTCGCGCGGATATGACCACACACAAGCACACATCGCGCTTGCTAGCACTTAAAAAAATATTATTTTTTTTTGGTCAGTTGGAAATCAAGGCAGCCCGCCCCCCCGACAACTCACCGCGCCCCACCATTTGAGAAGCACTGTACTAATGCAACAACAGAGTAGAAGCAAGCTGTAGTGTTAGCTCATCCTCAAGCTACCATCACACCCCAGCCTCGAAGCAGACCGGGGCTGAATGAATTTACTTCATTTTGCATTAGGCTATACCCAGCAAAGGTTGGCAATCTAGTGTGATCTGCCGTTATACTGGAGTGTGGAGGAGATTGTGCCTGGAAGACTGAGAGACACCATCTCTCCTCTGGAAATGTAAGTAGTCCTATTTTAAAAAAAAACAAATCTGTCCATTTATGAGTTAAATGTGTGTAATGTGCTTTGATTTATCCCTCCTATAATAACCAACGCCGACTGAAACGAGATAATGCCATCTGTGAGTCTGTCCATGACAGCCCCTGTGTGAAAAACAGACGGGGAAACTGTACGGTGTGTTGGAAACTGAGGAGTATTGGTATGTTGTTGACAGTGTGTAGTTATGCAAGCAGTCGTGGTACATGCAGCAGTAGGCCTATTACATCTCCAGTGTTTATGTACACTATAATAGACAGGAATAGCCTACTGTAAGTTGCCTCTGCTGCTGTTTGTTTCCTGTCCATTATATTTCAAAAAGCACACAGTATCACTCAGAACTCGTTGCTTCTTGAGCAAGGGCTATACTGAACTTATTAGTAGCCTATCTTAATAAACGAAGAAAAAATATTTTTTCATTAGTTTGTAGCTTTGCCATAACTACAGATGTATGATGTATATTTCAGCTAGGCTACATGATATAACATTGAATGTGTCATGTTTTACAGATAAGAGTGACCTGACGGACCACACTATCTGTTCCATCAGAGGAGACTGTTCACTGGGTGGGACAGGTGGTCTTCTTCAGCGCCCACCAGCAACAACTGGACAGTTACATACAAGTTATGGCTTTGCTTCTGTTTGATATGTACACTTTATATTTCCATTTCACTGGCTATGAATAAACTGCTTTATTTTTAAGTATGGTTTTGGTCTTTAAAATGTAATGATACTGTTTTATAAGAAATCTTCAGACAGGGTTGAATTAAAAAAACTTATAAGTCAATGCATGTAGATCGGTCAGAAAACTCTTCACTCCACTGGGTTGTAGATCATTCCCCAGTTTAACCTGTAGAGACATACATAAAACGTTGTATGTTACAAGTTAGGAGTTTTTTGCATAAATACTTAGCTCATATTCTGTTATTGACTGTGACATATTTAAACTGTATTTACCTGAGGATAATGTCAGGGAAACCAGAAATCTTGATGCAATTTTCACAGTTTTCAGCTCAGACTCCTGCCTGACCAGGTTCAGTTGTAAAGCTTTTGGTTTAGAAGTGGTAAGTGTGCTGACATTTGCTGTAGGAATGAAGCTAAACATGGTAACATCGATCCCCATGCTGCATTGGCCAAAAGTAAACAAAACTGACAGCTGGGCGTGTGCCATGCCCATATAGGTTGGTATAGAGTAAATGAGCAGGGCGGTGCATGCACGCCCATGTAGATCTGACCAGTCAGAGCAGACTAGGATTTTTGCGAAGGGGGGTAATGTCAAAATCAACCTTTTGAGATAGAGAGCAGAAGAGGCTGGAAAAGGCGATGAAGAAATGGGAAATGGTAGAAAACTAATGGGTTTTTTGAACAATAAACCATTAAAATATTTTCTAGTAGACCTCAGAAATATACATTTAAACCTGAGTTTTTGCATATGTCCCCTTTAATTTAACAAAGAAACATGAAGGTGTATTGAACTTTATACTCCTATATAGTATAAATGTGCAAACATTTTAGAAATCGGTTCATCCTAGCCTGAGAAAAGGCAAAAAGAGTGTTTTTATGGTCTCTCTGGCTATCTCTAGCTCTAAAGTCAGAAATCCTCCTACCACCACAATGCACTGCGCTCGCAGTCCTCGTAGGCCCCGCCCACATTTCCCTTGTAGTCTCGTCTGACTCTGATGAGAGTTGGTAAACAACAACTTCCAAATACAGTTGCGCGCGATACCTCGACAAATACAGACACTATTTAGATTCCACAATGAATGATTTTTTCCAAGTATGAGTTTCCGGTTTCACTGTAAAATGGAGGGAAGGAAACGCGCACTCGGCTAAGTTTGCTACAGTTTCAAGATAATTTTTCAAATGCCTGCAGCTAGACCCACAGGCTGCGCGCTATCAACAAAACTAGCCTAGCTTCAAACCGGAGGTCTCTGAAACTAAATATGCTGGGCAAGAGGAGGAAACTCTGGACGGGAGGGACGTATGCGGACCAGGACCCTGTCCTACAGAGATACTAATGCACCACCTCCTGCAGAACGCACTCGCGTACAGGTAAGACTTTCAACCTATTAGAATACATTTCTGTTCACACAGTATGCAATTATAGCTGCAGTCAGGGGGGGGGATTGCTAAACTGTTTCAGAAACAAACTAATGTAACAACCGTTTGTGTGTATGTAAAGCAACTAAAGAAAAAAGTTTTCATCCGCTATCATTTTCAGTGAGTGCTCAAAGCTAACGTTTCACTTATGGTCCTAACTGTTGTATTTTATGGTGAACTTTCAGAATCCGATGTCTACTCCCTCCATGTTAGCTTTGATAATGGGGTATAAAGTTGATCAATGGCTGTCTCCCACTGAACTGCAACCAGTGCCCACATCAAAGAGGCTGCTGTGAGCTTCACAGAGAGGATAACAGCCCCCTACATCAAATTCAGCAGCAATACTAATACTATGTCCTCACACCTCTAGACCTATTGTAAAATGTTTTGTTCATAGCTCATCCTTTATATCTTATCTTTATCATGTTCGTATATTGGACATTTTACTTTTAAGAATTGTCTCATTGTGTGTTACCTGGTTTCTATAGCATTGATTTGCCACAAGATTTTGCTTTGAAAACAATAAAATATCTTATGTTGTTGTACCTTACCTTGGACTCTGTCTACACCATGGACCTATAAGGTCTACACCCATGTTCACCACTACAGACTTGTTGGTTGGAGGCTGAACAATAGTAACTGATTTTGATGCACAGATTACTGTATGTCATATTGTTTTTAATCTACAATCTATGAGGTAAATGTTATAAAATCAAGAGGATGCAAGGTAGGTTCATCATACTGACAGGATCACAGGAAAAAACACAGATAAACCAGAAAAATAAGTAAGCTATCAGTGTTGCTTCCAAAGCTAGCCATAATATATTAAAATGAAGTACTTCAGGTCACATTTCTATATTGATAGCATAAAAAAAACATTTGCTTATTTATTGAATACAGTAGCTCAGCATCTGAAGATTGTCCTCAACCTTTTTCCCCAGTAGAAATTTGTATTTCTCTATTAGTACTTCAGTTGAACAGCACTCTGGTTAGTAGACAAACTACATCAACCAACTTGAGTTCAAAGTTTTAATCGCAAAAATATGAACAACTATTTATAAAAGTAAAATGTGTAGTGTGTTGGCTCAGGTCATTCTGGTCACAGCTGCTCGATCTTGTTTCTTGATAGCCACGGTACTGCTCATCACGTGCATGGTCAGGTGCTGGGTCTCTCTCTTTGCATGATTCACGCCAGGAAACTGCATGAATCAGCGATATTGTCTATAAAACATTGAGCAAAACATTAGTAAGACAAGCTCATTTTAGCCTGCAGTAGCTCACATTCATGAAAAAGAACTGCAAGGTTACTTCACGTTGGCTTTGCTGCCCATGTTACCAACCACAGGAGAACGTAGTGCCAATAAGACATTTTAGAACATGATTCAAAACTTTAATAGGCTAATAATAACACTTGTGCCGTGTTTACGCCCGGGTCACATCCTACGTATGTGCAGTGAATCTAGCTCGCCCCCCCCCCCCCCCCCCCCCCCCCCCCCCCACACACACACACACACACACACAGTCAGTGTCTCACTGATGCAGCGCTGCTTTTACCAGCCTGTTACATGAGTTTTTCTTTGATAATTCCCATTAATAAAGCACTGTGTGGCTGCTCTGATCTGCTAACACAAGCGCCAAGGGAAAAAAGAAAGGCAGGCGCAAACGCAAGATGTGTGGCGGAGAATGAGTAAAAATAAAAATTTACTGTGCTGTGGTTGACGTCTGTTGTGTCAGATTAACTGGTAATCAGGGTAGCTGAGGGGTATACTACGAAGCGAGATTAAGGGCTGAGCGAGGTCTGTTGAGTCTAAAGCGGTCTAAACCCAGAGTTTTCAGTATCACGAAAGGTGGCTCTCTTTTTACCTGGCTAGATCACCGTGGTAACAGAGGCTGCACGGCTAACCTGCCCAGACCAGTTTTTGTTTCAGAGTTTGAGCTTAAATTCGGCTCTTATAGCGCTGCCCTTTAAGGAAACTACACATTTTGAAATCCCGCGGACCTGACTATATTGTCTGAGCGATATATTCTCACTGAGGAAACTCGTTAAATAACGAAACTTATTGATCAGTAAGTTAATGAACGAAACGAAGCCGTGACATAAGGCTTACAGCAGAGTGAACTGTAACATCGCGCTGGGGCTTTTTGCCTCATGCATACAGTTATTGATGCAGAAAATGTTAAATAGCCTAGACCTACTGTATGCAGCGCCACTCTATGCTCTCACCTCAAATGGTTTTACCTGGCGATCTACACACACTGGCTCTTAATAAAGCGAACTATACAATCACAGTTTGCAACATTATTTCACTGTAGGCTTCTTTCTTTTCATCAGTAGCGATTACAGTTGGGACGTGACAGGTGACAGCTGTCACAGTTCGGACATCGCTGCAGACTTGCAGGTTAAGCTTCTCACAGTAGATCCATATTTGTCCGAAAAATACAGACTACAGGTTTTTTAATGTAGGCCTATTGGTGTTTGTAAGATTCAAATAAAAGGCTAATAGTCTAAATCAAAATTGTATTCATTATGATGTGGCCCAAAATTAAAGTGATTTTCCATAGGCTATTCATTTGGGGACAGTGTCAGACTTAAATTACATTCTTAAGTGTGGGACTATAGGCGTAGTGCTATAAATATAGCAAAGTAGCCTATATATATTAGGCTAAATGGTATAGTGTTCAAATCTGAGTTCAACGTTTAATTGTTTTATAATGTCACGTTACGCACTGCGAGAACGATCGGCAAGATAAATAAATAATTTCCATGCTGGCAGCATTCCACTCTCCTTATTTGCAGTAAGAGTTTTTTTCGGCTCTCTGTTTTCTGCTGTAATAATTCAGACTGACACACTCTTCCTCTTGAATGAAGTTGGCGACACACTTTTGTTTTACTCAGCTGCTCACAATCAGTCCGTTTGTTTAAAGTTAGCAGCACAAGATCAGTCCATTTTGTGCGGATGCAGAGTCAAATGACGGGTCGAACGCCCCCTTTCATGGGGACGCGCACAGATCTGCTATAATATAGACCTTCACTTAAGGTGTGTCGGTCAGAACACACCATTCAACAAAAAAAAATGTTTTGAGGTGACACGTTAAAAAACTGCAGTGACAATCCGTGATAAATCAATACAATCGGTCAAATAAAATAACGGTTGGCAAACTCTGTGTTTTATTCAACCACTTTGAAATGTTTTTTTCATCCCTCTGCAATCATTCTACTTCTATGCGCCGCATATAGAGCATACCCACTTTTTGCGCCAGTGTGTGTGTGTGTGTGTGCCCAAGCGACAGAGTAGCCTACAGCATAAGCTAATACAATAAAATATCTGACTTTTTTTCTTCTTTTGTTTTTAAACTTCTTCCTCAGTTATGCTATAAACAAATCAGAGAGTGCTACAATAATGACATAAATGCAGAGTCAATGGATCTCTATGTTTAAAAGCATTGCTATTACAGCCATGTACAGAGATGAAGAGAAAGTGAGACAAGTGAGCAGTCACTGTCTGGTCCGTGCCACTAGTTAAGCGCCCCTAGTGGCAAGGACCACTGGTCCTTTGTGGTAATGACCAGTATGTGGTCGCAAAGTGGTCCGTGCCACTAGCTGAGTGGTCCGTGCTACCTGCTTGAGCGCCCCTAGTGGTAATGACCAGTGGTGTGTGGTCTCTGGCTGGTCCGTGCTAGAGTAGCGTGTGTCCGTGCCGTCAGTGAGTGAGTGAGTGTCTGTCTGTCTGTCTGTGTGTGTGTGTGTGTGTGTGTGTGTGTGTGTGTGTGTGTGTGTTTGTGCCCAAGCGTCAGAGTACAGCATAAGCTAATTACAATAAAATATCTTATTTTTTATTTTTTTTTAAACTTTTTCCTCAGTTATGCTATAAACAAATCAGAGAGTGCTACAATAATGACATAAATGCAGAGTCAATGGATCTCTATGTTTAAAAGCATTGCTATTACAGCCATGTACAGAGATGAAGAGAAAGTGAGACAAGTGAGCAGTCACTGTGTGGTCCGTGCCACTAGTTTAGCGCCCCTAGTGGCAAGGACCACTGGTCCTTAGTGGGCATGACCAGTTGTATATGGTCGCTGAGTGGTCCGTGCCACTAGCTGAGTGGTCCGTGCCACCAGCTGAGTGGTCCGTACCAGTACCTCCAGCACCCCCTGGTGGTGGAGACCATGGTCAGTGTACAGACCACTGAATCGGCTACAACCCCCTCTCCGTTTTTCTATCATCACTACAATGTGTTATTCACTACTCGGAACTACAGTCATTACTTAGAACCAATGTAGATCGTACATGGTCAAATTCGAGTATGAAGATTGAATGATAGCTAGGCTATTGTTATTTGCTGTAGTTTGGTCTGGCTTTGTGAGAGGTAGCCTAACGCGCCCCACACACATCCTACCTCTACTGCGCGTCTACCTCGCGTCTGCGTCTGACTTTTTGTCACTGACCGTGTAATCAACGTAGAGCGGACACACATCCAACCTCAGACGCACTGCTGATGCACGTCGGAGGCACGTCTGCAGCGACGCTCCCCTTTACCTCAGGAGGCTCGCCTATTTTTTTCTGAGAGCCGCGCGTCTCTCTCGGTTCTCTGTGCTTTAACTGATAGAGAAATACTCTGTTGACAGTCATACCAGCAGCATTCACTCTAGTTACACGATTTCCCGGTGTGTTTCTTTCAAAATAAAACATCCCTCAGTCGTATACGCAAATAATCCCTTTATTTCACGATTTAATTGTGCAATCGGCTGTTGGCGCAACTGGTCTATCTATTTCCTCTTGAGTGCTTTTATTATGAAGGGGCAGAACGTAAGTGTCAGCCGTGTAAATGTGTCTGACTAAAAGTTCGATGTTGTGAGCGCTAGAATAAAGTGCAGTTCAGTGAATGGAGTTCCCGTATCTTTATTTCTACAATGACAAAGTAGGACACACTATACACCCTCGGTTACAATGTGAACGAGAATAATCAAAGGGAAACAACAGAGAAAGACAGTGATTTTGAAGCAGCGCTGCAGCAGCAGCAGCAGTAGTAGCAGCAGCGTTCCATGTGTGTCCGAGAAAAGTCCGAGAGACGCAGCAGTAAGGTAAGGCGACGCGCTCCAGAGGTAGACGCAGGATGTGTGTGGGGCGCGTAAGTGTAGAAAACAAATGATCAAGGGTGTGCAGTCTTTCTTAAAAGGATGCTATTTTACACATTTGTAGATTTTAATCATAGGGTTTAAGGGTTTTGGAGAGCAATAGCTGAAGCCAGATATGGTGACACTTATGGACATTTAAGACGTGACGGAGTGTTGATTCTTTCTGTTTGCTTACTGACAGTAGTGCGCATTGAGGTGTGTATTTTTGTTTGAGGTTGGTTTGGGGAGTAGCCTATATTTGTAATGACAGTGACAGTGTGGTTCATGTAGGCCTGTATCTGTTATTTTGCTTTGTTGTAGTAGGCCTATTTATTAGTCTGTGTGAGTGAACAAGAGAGCGTAAACAGTGGTGCTAGTAGGAAATGATGTGCAGGAGATACTGTAGGTGAGCCAGGTGGAGGTGCAGAGAGAGGTGAAAGCATAAGACACAAGTCTAATATTTGAGTTTAATTCAGACGTTTTGCTGGACACTGTGGAGTGGATCTAGGGTTCTTGCGTTTCTGCGTGCAGTCTGTGGAAGTTCTACCACACTGGGAGTAGCCTACTGTTCTTTTACTGACACTATTTCTGTACTGCTTGTGTTCAATAAAATCTCGTTTTAATGACCGTTTTAATGACCATTTTGTTGTCTTTTCTTTTGTGATGCTCGTCTCTAGGACACAGAGCTTGTATTGCATATTTGAACTTTGATTTGAGACACTGTGAAAAGGGTAAATAATAGATCATCATAAAACGTTGCCAGTTGATTACTTAGATTAAAAAATATATTTTGTGTATTACAATTTTTACAGAAATGTTTGAATGAATATGCAACTTTGCTATATAGGCCTTTATAAATGCATTTTCGTCATGTATTTCCAGAATAAATGTATCATTAATCATATAACTAACAACATAACAAATTATTCTGTAATAAACTACAGAATTTGAATTTGAGGTGTAGAAGTGAATGTTATAGAAAAAAAAACTTATGTTGAGATAATGTCTGTCAAAGATGGGAGAAATAGACAAGGATTAGTCAAAGAAACACCTAATAGCCTACATTTTGGATCGTTTATTTGTACTACACTATTCTGCAATTTGCTCATTTGACGTGCATTGTACATATGATTCAATATTTGCCTATGTGAAAATGATAATATCCTACTAGCACAGTGTTTATTCGTCTGGCTTTGTGGCGCACCGTGTAAAATTCGGGTACTATAGTTTCTTATGAATGGGTTGATGAGATCGCTGGTTCGACTCCGTCAAGAATGAGTGTTCTTCCCCCCGCGCTGAAGACAACTGATTATTTATGTACTTTGGGACCAAAGGTAAAGATCCTGCAAACGGTTTATGACATCATGTATAAAATAAACCGATAAATGAATGCGAAGAGAGACGATGTTTTGAATAGGTTTATTTCCGGGTTTTTAGACAAAGGGTCCTAAATAGACACACCTACGAAACATCTGCAAATGCCACCAGCTACCCTGATCACCAGTTGCTCTGACACACCGTCTCTCCCCGCGGCCTGTGGCTGGCGCCTCCAGTTCCCCGTGTCAATACTGAAATATGTATCCAGGGTGCCTCTGTCCATAATTGCTGCAAAGCTACGGTGACGTTCCTAACAGTGAACGCCGGGAACACACCAGGCACAGCGGCTGGAGCTCCTCTTCCACAGCATGGAGCAGCTACTAGTGTAGCTACAGCTAGCTTCTCCTCTTCCTCCTGACGACTATCACCTCTCTTCCTCGCTGTAATCCGGTTTATACAGGTAGACACGAATGTCCGTTCACTGCAGTTAACATTAAAAATCCCCTTCAGGCGTTACAAATGGAAAATGTCCTTGAGCCATCATGGTCGGAGTTTCTCGGGACTCGGCTTCTCTCTAAGCGGGGGAGAAACATGGCGGACGTTGTGTTTACATCTCGTTCGTGAGCTCCCGCCCCCCTCATTCCTTATTGGTGGGCATAAAAATGTGCGGAACTAAAGGCCTGTAGTCCTCGGGCCCTCTGGCACGCAAAATGCGTCATCCATTAGAAATGTAGGGTGTGGATTATCAGGACAGCTGGGCCAAGGGAAGACTGAGTCAAGACAAACCTCTTTCCTTATAATAGCCATTTTATAATGATGGAAAGCAGGTTCTGTATCGGTGAAGTAATCCTTTAAGCTCAAACTCTGGAACAAAAACTGGTCTGGGCAGGTTAGCCATGCAGCCTCTGTTACCATGGTGATCAGTGGCGTGCACAGACATTTTGGGGGGCAGGTGCTCATTGCAAAAAAAGGGCACAATATAGTCTATCGATGAATGACCAAATCATTTTAAGGGTACTTGTACAAAATCCCCCCCTGGCCTAATGACTTTTAATACCCGGCTACACATTGGGTCTTATTCATCATCCATGAGTAAATCTGTGTGTAGGGTTGCACATAAATTCTCACGCTACTAAAACTCTGCTCCGGATTCACGAAGCGTGCGGAAAACTCAGATTTGATCGTAAACACGTGTGTAACATGATGAATCCCAATCCTGCGTAAATTGAGAGCGCGCCCCCGGTGATCAGCAATTAGCATAGATCTCCGCCCATGAATAGCAAATGACCGCTATATAAGGGCATAGGTGCATCTGCTCAGCCTGCGATCATCATGGCGCAAGGAAAGAGAGAGAGAGAGAGGAAAAAAAATTTCTCTGAGGAGGAGATTGAAGTTATTCTGGCAGAAGTCGAAGTCAGGAAAAACATTTTATTTTGTTCAGTCAGCTCCGGGGTCAAAGGGACAGGGAAAGATAAAGCGTGGAAAGAGGTTGTAGAAGCAGTCAACTCTGTCTCCTCTGTTGGGAGGACCCTCCAAGAGGTTAAAAGAAAGTGGTTCGATATTAAAATAGATGCAAAAAAAAGAATCAGAGTAAATAAATTAAGCACTTCGGCCACGGGAGGAGGAGGACCATCACAGCCAACACTGAGCCAGCAAGACGAACGAATTGCGGGCATTATTGGGGATACTGCCTTATCAGGCATAATCCCTGATGGAGACAGCGACATGCCTCCTTTGGAGCTGAGCCAGTCCCCATCAACTTCAGAAGGTAAGGTCACACGTGTCATTCGTTCACAATATTCTGAAAAATTGCGACAAAGCACTGAAAAAGTGCTTTGTCAGGTGCTCTTTAAATTGAAGGAATTGGCAACCAGAGATTCTATTTTGTGCCAATTATAAACTTTAAATAACTCAGTGATGTCTGTCGGAATGTATAGCCACTTAACACGTTTAACAAATAAAGACAACATTTAAGTCTGACGAGAAGCACACAGCTCGAATCTTTCTTTCATGACAATACATTTGACTAAGCCTGCCCTTTCCTTATGAGATGTGCGTGTCTTTTATTCGATTCGAAGACAGCCTACAGCATTCAGGTCATTTACATTGAATTTTAAAAAAATGTAGGTTTGTGGTGTTCAAAGTAGGCCCACTTAATTTTTTAAAACAAGTTCTGTTTTTACAAGTTCAAATAAATCCACTCTGTAGCCAATGTAAATGTTTTCTCTTTTTTCAAAGCATATTTATTGATGGGTTTTTTTTTTTTTATTGTTTCAGCCGGCGAGTGCTTCTCCCGTGGCTCCAGTCCTCCACCTGCTGCTCCTCCTGCTCCTGCTCCGTCACCCAGACGCCGAGGCCGGAGAGGTGACCCGGTCCTGACGGAGCAGGTCCTACAAAATCAAGTGGCAATTGTTAGGGCAATTGAAGGATTGAATAACACAATGCAGGAAATCAACACCAGCCTTAAGGCAATCTGCCAAGCACTTTTGCCCACCAAAAAATAAAGTTTACTTTTTTCAGTGTCCCCCCTGTGTGATGTTTGGTTATTCTAGGTAAAACCATTTGGAGCTGTAGAAAATAACGCAATGCAATAACAAAGGCAGTATTAAAATTAATTGATGAACTAAAATAAGCGGGATGTTGGATAGATAAATGAATATATCCGTTTTTGCAACAAAATAAAATGTTCAGATTAGCTTTTTTAATGTTAATGGTAGCTTGTGCAGTACTTGTGCAAGCAACATTTACCTTAAAATCGTTCTACAAGTCGCTGGCGTACCAGAACAGCAGCCGCATTCGTCATCTCGCGAGCTGGTTCTGGAGGCAGCCGCTCAGGTGGATGTGGGATATCTGGTAGGGGAAGTCCCCTCTTAATTGAAAAATTGTGCAGGACACAGCAGGCCATTATAATGTTGCACACCTTTTTGGGTGTATAGAGGAGGGTGCCACCTCTGTGATCAAGGCACAGCCATCTTGTCTTCAGAACCCCGTTGGTGCGTTCTATAACAGCCCTTGTGACGGCGTGGGCTTCATTGTAACGCAGCTCCTGTGGTGTCTGTGGGTTGGTGAGGGGTGTCATTAGCCACCGCGTAAGCGGGTAACCCCGGTCCCCTGTGGATATAAAAAGATAAGTCTCTACATATAAATCACATGCATTTGTGAGTATATTCTTACCGATAAGCCAGCCGTCTCTCACAGCTCCATTCTCCAAACGCGTGCCAACTGCGCAATTGCGCAGTATGAAACTGTCATGCGTTCCTCCCGGCCACCGTGCCACAACGTTGAGCAACACACAGTTTGCATCACATATCAGCTGCACATTCACGGAATGAAAGTTTTTCCGGTTTATGAATGCAAATGCATCAACAGATGGAGCCTTGATGCGTATGTGTGTGCAGTCTATGGCACCGATTACATTGGGCATGTTGGCCAGCGCGCAAAACTCCTGCTTCACGAGTTGCCTTTGTGCGCCATAGGGGAATTGAATGTACTCCGGCATTAATCTATTAATGCCGGTAAGTACTTTGGGCAAAATGCGGCTCATTGATGGCTGGGATATTCCTGCTCTGTCTGCTATCTCCCGCTGGAAGGTCCCTGTGGCAAGGAATCCCAGCACGGATAGTACCTGCAGATGTGCGGGGATGGCGTGGCTTCTTTGAGTTGGCCTCGTCAGATTAGGCTCCAGAATGTTGCATAAATACAACAGAATTGGTCTCGGTAGACGGAAACGACTAATCAACCACTCATCACTCTCAGCCAACAAGTCTGCCCGGTCCCTGAAGTTCCTCTCTCTCCAGATAGCACCTTGTGCCAAATCGTGCAAAAGTGCAAGTTCAGCCATTGTTACCATTGTCTAAAACCGAAGTCCTTTTTATACTATGGTAATTTCAAATTCACAACACCTGGTGAGCACTATTTTGGCCGTGACAATAGTTTTTGTGTGATTTTATTATTATGATAATATTTTTTATTGATATGTAGAAAGTACGTGTTGTCTGTGGTTTTAAACAAGTAGTTTACATTCTAAATAAATCGAATCTATATCTTAAACCTTGAATTGTCAACTTATTTTCTGTAGAACATTTTTATATTTTTTAATATTTTGTCATATGTCGCATATTGCGTGTTTCAAAGGCATCAGCGTATTTTGAACATGAGAGAGAGTAATACGAATTAAAATTGTAATTTTCAACAGTGACAAACAGTATTTATGTCTATTCCTACATTTACACACAGCGCTACACACAGTCGGGAGCATGTGTAGATTTTGTGAGTAGCTACACAAAAATCAGCACTACTAAAAGATTGATGAATGTGTTGCACACTTGAATAATTAAACTCAAGAGTGACTTGACGTAGTTTCTTTAATGAGTTCTGTAAACAGACACAGGCAAAGTACACATTTCGTTACGACACGTTCTGTCCGCCATTGTTCCAATACTGCTCTAATAATGTGTCGCTTTCACTCTGTTTACATCCTAATCTAAGTATTACACAATTGACCAAAATACATATTAATACACATAGAAATTGCAATGGAAATACACAAAATAAAAGTACATTGTGACTCCTGATAATTTTCCCAGTTCTAAATGTACCGCGACCGGACCCTAATGGCGACGCAAGAAGATTAGCTTAACTGCTACTGAAGTTGCTTATGACGGCATTACAACCTTTTAATACAACATTCACGGTAGAGTTAACAGGCCAACTCTTCCCCACATATCTAAACCCTTTCCCAGCTCATTCTTATGTACATTCATGACTCTTATATTATTTGCTTACCTGTAAACAGACACAGGCAAAGTACACATTTCGTTACGACACGTTCTGTCCGCCATTGTTCCAATACTGCTCTAATAATGTGTAGCTTTCACAGGATAGAACAATATCCTAGCCACCCTGTGGCGGAAATGAGATACTACATAGGCCTGTGTAAAGGTAAATGGAGCACAATGTTTACAAAATGAAACAAAAACAAGAAGAATGACTAATAAACTAATTATGGCAAAAATAAGGACATCATATATATATGGTATGGGGGTGTACTTATCTAACACTATTCTCACATTCTCCCCTCCAAAAAGTGATGTCGTCCCTGACATTCTATTACCAAACCACATTATGATTTCAATAGTCCACATGTGACATCTATGCATGGCATGTAAGAAAGTTATTTCCAAGGAGCCAGAGTTCATATGTGTCCATAAAGATGCATGACTGTCCACAGTCCCAAATATGACATATATCTCCTGTTAATACCATATGTCTGCAGCAGGTGTATTTGTGCACGATAACAGCCCACTGCCACTTCGCTATAAGCGAGGATATCTGCATCTTCCCTGAGAGTAAGGTACTTTACACAGGAATAACCTCCTATCTAAGCCAACATGTGGTACAATTTCTTTGGTAAAGTCTGTCTTAGTGTCTCACACTTTTTAACCAACAAATTAGTAGTCATTACTTATTTAACATTCACTGTATTTCCACATTGCTCAAGTATAACTTTACTGTTAACTGATTATATATAAATGTTTTGCTTTTACTCCGAACACAACAAAAGCAAATTATTTTTAACACATCCTCAATCTTTCCTTATGCATTATCTTTGCACTTAATCATGTGAAATGGTAGGCTGCCCTAACTTATGATATGTAAATATCATTTTTGGTTTTCTCGCTCTGAAAGGATACTTATTCGCCATGGCAGGAGGATCAGCAGGATCTTCATCCTCATCACTGGCTGCAGATTCAGGAGACTCCTCTTCACTCTGAGTGTCAGATATCTCAATGTCCTGCTCTGATGCCCTGATTTCCTCTCCATCTGATGCCAGGTCTTGTCTTATTCCATCGTCTTCAGTGTGTTCCATCTCTGCTGCTTCTCCGTTGCTTGGATAAAACTCAGGTGCTTCCACATTCAGATGATCTTCACCATGTTCACTGGCTCTTTGTCGTAATCCAATAATGGATGTCCATCCATCCTCATTTTCATCCTCTGAGTTCTGTTCTTGCTCTTTGTGTTTCTTTTTCCTTTTTCCAGGTTCCAGAGGTAAGTCCACTTTTTCCACAGGGAGAAAGTCGCATGGTAGCAGAAGATTCCTGTGCAGGATCCTACAACGTCCCTTGCCGTTCTCTGGTTTGAGCTCATATACTGGACTGTCTGGATGTTTCTTTTGTGTCACAACATACACTCTATCTTCCCAGAATGATCTCAACTTTCCCGGACCCCCTCTTTCAGTCAGATTTCGAATCAGCACTCTGCATCCAGTAGACAACTCTGCACCATGAACTTTTCTGTCATAGAGAACTTTACCTCTCAATGCCTCTTTGTTTGCGGAGTTGGAAGCTATCCTGTAAGCTTCAGTCATTCTTGCCCTCCATTTCTCAGCGTAGTCGCTGTGCGATGAACCTTGGTCTTTTGGTGTAATGCCAAACATAAGGTCAATAGGGAGTCTAGGGTTGCGACCGAATAAGAGGAAATAGGGTGCATAGCCCGTGGCCTCACTGCGAGTACAGTTAAATGCATGGACCATTTTTGTTAGTGACGCTTTCCAATCTGCTTTGGCAGTCTCTGGTAAGTTTCTGAGCATGGCCAAAAGTGTCCTGTTGAATCTTTCAACCTGGCCGTTCCCCTGTGGGTGATATGGTGTGGTTCTGGACCCCTTCACCCCACTGTATTCTTGTAATTTAGCAAACAGCTTGTTTTGAAATTCCTTACCCTGGTCGTGATGAAGGCGTGCAGGGAACCCAAACCTCAGTGCAAAATCTCCAAATATCTTTTCTGCGGCTGTTTTGGCAGCTTTGTTACGGCAGGGGTAAGCCTGCGCGAACCGCGTGAAATGATCCATCACAACAAGGATATATTCATATCCTCCCTTACATTTCTCCAGATGTAAGAAGTCAATTGATACCAACTCAAAAGGATACGTGGTGATGATGTTGGTGAGAGGCGCTCTGGTTGGTTTGTTTGGACGCTTGTTTTTCAGACAGCTACACACCTGTGTGATGTAATGCTCAACATCTTTCTGCATATGCGGCCAATAAAAGCGCTCTCTGATGAGATTCACCACCCTTTCCACTCCAAGATGTCCCATATCTTCATGGAGTTCTTTGTAAACCAGTCGATGGTACTTTTGAGGCAGGAGGAGCTGTAGTCTGTTTGTCGTTTCCCTGTACAGCAGTCCATCATCACTAAGGTGCAGTTTATGTTTTTGTCTTGCCAGTCCAGCTACTTTGTTACTTTGAGGTTGTTTTCCACACTTTGGCCATTGTTTTGATGCCATGTATTTTAACACAAGCCCAATCACTGGATCATCTCTTTGTGCCTCTCTCAACTCTGTTTTAGGGATTTCCCCCACTGATGTCACACCATCATCGTCTTCAGCGATAGCTGTCGCTATGGTCACTGGACAAAGCCAGGGCTCACTCTCTTGTGACTGAATAGCTACAGCCTGGATCATACTGTTCATAACTTCAGGCAACACAGCTTGTGTGCATGTTAGCATGTACTGCTCCATGTCTAAGGGCATGCGCGACAGTCCATCAGCATCCCTATTGGCTTTGCCTGGGCGGTACTTAATAGTGAACTGGAAGTCAGCTAGTTCAGCTATCCACCTATGAGTAGTTGCATTAAGCTTGGCTGTGGTGAGCACATACGTGAGAGGATTGTTGTCTGTATAGACTGTGAATGGTGGTGAATAATAGAGATAGTCTCTAAACCTCTCACATATGGCCCACTTCATGGCTAGGAACTCCAACTTTCCCGAGTGAAGGTGGTAGTTTCTCTCAGGGACAGTCAGCGTCCTCGATCCATATGCAATCACCACCAGCTTCCCTTTCTGCCTCTGATAAAGCACAGCCCCAAGCCCCACTTGTGAAGCATCGCAGTGTAAGGTGAAGGGTTGTTCATAGTCCGGATACCCTAACACTGGTGGCTCAGAGAGAAAGTCAATAAGACGGCAGAGTACCTGTTGGTGTTCTGGAGACCATGTGATCGGATGAGAGGATGGCAACTGACCTCCACCACTTTGTTTCTTCCCGACTTGTCTGGTTTGTTTCGGCTTCCCTTTTCCACATTTGTCTGCGGTGAGGAGATCATACATAGGCTTCGCAATGGAAGAAAAGTTAGGGATGTAACTACGATAGTAGGAAATAAATCCCAATAATTTTCTCAACTCACCAATGGTGGTGGGTTTCCGCTGCTTCATGGCCTGCACTGGGGCAATATCTGCAGGGTCCATAGTGTAGCCTTCTTTAGTAACCAGCTTCCCGAGAAATCTCACCTGATTTCTGAATACTTCACATTTTCTGGGAGTCAGCTTTACTCCGTGGCTTTGGTAACGGTGCAGTACCTGCCTCAGATCATTCAGGTGGTGTTCAAATGTCTGAGAATGTACAAGATTATCATCCAAGTAAGGCAAACAAACCTCATCTCGCAGCCCAAGCAAACACTCCTCCATAGACCTTTGGAACTCTGCTGGTGCGGATGATAAGCCAAAAGGGATTCTTACCCACTCATACAGTCCCCAGGGTGTTATGAATGCTGTGAGATGACGGCTTGATTCTTCCAGGAAGCCCTGGTGATAGGCCTTTCCTTGGTCAAGGACAGAAAACCAGGAACTTCCTTTGAGGCTGTTCAACATATCTAATATGCGGGGTATTGGATGTCGATCAGGAATGGATTTCTTATTCAGCTCCCTGTAATCACAACACAGTCGAAGGCCTCCATCTTTTTTTCTCACACACACAATGGGACTGGAGTAAGGGGACTTAGACTTTGTTATCCAGCCTCTGTTTAACAAATCCTCCAAGTATTCTTTTACCTCTTTATGGAGCGGCTTTGGCACTGATATGTATGTTCGCTTTACAGGTGTGGGGTCGTTAAGACGAATCTTGAGCTGCAGTGAGGGGATGGTCCCTACATCATGTTCATCCTTAGCAAAAGCATTGCATTCCTTTCTGAGAAGTTGACTGACCTGCTGCTGCTGTGATGGGGTAAGGTGAGTAAGGGGGACTGGGGGATCCCAATTCTCCTCACTCTCTCTTTCTTTAGTGTTTTTGTAAGGGGTTAAATGTTTTTCATTATGTAACCATGATCCAAAATAAGCTGATACATGACGTGTCGTTTAAAACTATGTGTGCTGGGATTGTCGTGGCCAGAAGTGACCTGGTCAGAACATACTGCCATGCCCCAGCTGGGATAAACAAACAAGCTCTCAGAGACATTAGTCAATCATTAGTTGTAATGTACACACAAAGTCATGTTCGTATGCACCATGTAACTGAATAAAAACGGACCTCGGACACGGAGAGATTTCAGAGTTGGTTTCCGGGTTGGCGACGTAACACCAGTTGCGCCATACCTCTCTCCTTGTCCTAGGCAAGTAACATGATCATGTGGTCTCACTATATCATCATTGTGTCTGTCTCATTTGTCTGGCTGAACTAACGCCTGGGTTTTATTGTCTTACACACAAGTTGGATAAACCTAACATCTTGGTCCTTCGAGAAAGCCGGAGCCCAATATATCGCCGACCGAGGAGAAAGAAAGGAGAGGACGCACCGAAGTCTGTCGACTTGAGGAAAGACTGGGGCCGTGAATTCATCTCCAGCCGGTGTTTTAGCATTCCTCACCCCCATTCTCTTCGGGCGGCGATTGACGGGATCCAGACGGAGCCAGA
Source organism: Hyperoplus immaculatus (assembly GCA_949357725.1). NCBI lineage: Eukaryota > Metazoa > Chordata > Actinopteri > Uranoscopiformes > Ammodytidae > Hyperoplus > Hyperoplus immaculatus. The sequence goes on from OX442361.1 coordinate 2,232,477, forward strand.
CACACAGATATACGGTGAGACGGGTTTTTTCCACCCTAAAGGGAAACATTAAAAAAAAAAAAAAAAAAAAAAAAACAGGAGAAAAGCCAAAGAAAAAGCAAAACAGGGATCCCTTCGCCCTTAAGAAGGAGGGTCTCTCCGCCCTGTTAAGGTAGAAAAAGCGGGTTTTTAATCCACCCTTAAGGATTGAGTTGGGTTTGCTCCACCCAAGAGAGCTAGTGGTGTGAAGGCACCCTAAGAAACTGAAATTGAACAAGCGCTATGCAATGCAGATCTGTGTGATGAAGGAATGAATGAATGCCGGCAGAATGAATGTTGAGAAGATTGAGTGTTGAGAAATAAATGTCACCAGTGGAAGCAGCCAAAAACCTAACGGTAAACATAAAATCTGTTGTGTACACAAAGTGGTGAATGAGGATTTTAGGTTCTGAAGAACACCCAGTTGAGTAAAAACACATAGAAATAAGTGGCAAAATGGAAAACGGAAAGAGTAAGTCTCCTGAGCCGGGGGATGTCATATATATGACGAGGCGATGGCCCGGGAGCACCAGATACTGTAAAAAATGGCAGAAAGAACATGGGTTTGAGAACAAGTTGGTTTTAGAGCAATGTAGGGAACTGAAAGAGAAGGTAGAGACAAAGGCTGCAGTACAGATGGAAAGGCAAAGACAGAGGTGTATGTTAGAAATTGAGGCTGCCATGTTATGGATATATACGGCCAAAGAAAGACTGGAAATTATGAGGCAGAAGCAAGAAAAGGCAGAGTTAATTGCAACAATGGCTAAAATCAAAATGGATGAGGAAACCGCACCAAGTATGAGTGTGGCAGCGCAGAAAGAGAAAGAAAGGTTGGAAAGGGAGGAACATGGAAGGTTGAAATGGGAAGAAGAAGCAAAGGAAGCTCGAAAGAGACAGAGGAAGATGAAGAGGGAGCAAGCCTATATGGCAAGCCACAGCACGAGCCCAGACAAGAAAGAAGGTAGTGAAAGGAGAGGGCGAAATCAGGAGGGAAAATTCATCTGTTACAGGTGCCACAAAGAAGGCCATATGGCCAGGAATTGCGAATCAAATTGGCCTCACAAAAGTCAAAAAGAGCAATACAGGAAAAGCGAGAACCCTCAAAGCAATGTTGATTGGGGGGAGGAGATAGACGATCAAATATTGGACCTACAGTGAAACAATACTGCACCCTCTCAGTCAATGAAGTAATAACCAAATTCCTATGTGACAGTGGAGCTGACACATCAGTTATAATCAGAGAAACCCAAGAATGTGGCCCCCGACCGAATTAAGATTTGTTGAAACAGCCAATAGGCAAATAAAATGAGAAACCATCCCAACTGACAGAATTGTTGACAAAAAGCAGGGAAGGAAAAAAGGAAAAAAACAATGTGAACTAGAAAATGCATTTCCTGCTGAGAATACGTGTGAATGCTCAAACAGCATGAAAGTATGAATAAGTCGAAAGACAGGGTTAAATAAAATAATTAAATAGTAATTGAATAGACTTGAAACTAAATAACATTGATGGCTTGAAGGTATATAAATCAGATAAAGGAATATTAAGATAATAACGTCTTAAGCATGAACAGTAGTGAATTGAGGAGGTTCTGCCGAGATACTTATCCAGTATGCTTATTACTTATAGGAAGTATATTGAATATTTTAAATTGACAAGATAAAAATTATAATTATAAACCAAAGACATTATGATTAGGTTTTTATTTTATTTTATGTGTGAAATTGGTCTTCAAAGAGCAAAGTGTTTACCCCATTTCAACTTTGTCTCTCCAAACTGTTTAATAAATAAAGAAAAATAAAAAAGATTTTATTTTAAAACCCTCCCCTTGTGATCAGAGAAGCATCTGTGAAGCAATTGTTTGTGCATATGCAGACAGAAAACCAAACGGAAATGGATAGAAGAACAAGCCATACTTGGAGAAGATAAAGAATTATATAGAATTAAGAGGAAAAATAGTGAGTAGGATGAGTCATGGGTCGAAACAATGACTCAAAAGTAGGTAACATACGTGCATACAACTGTACACAATTTCAAAAAGCTGTTGTGTAGAGTATGTATATCTGATTGATGACGTCGAAACATGTGATAATGCAGAATCAGAGAACAGAGAACTGACCGAATGAATGACAGAACTCTTTGTAAATCTAACATAGTTACGAGAGCAAATAACTGCGAGTTTTTCCTATGTCCTAGGAAGCTGCATTGGACGAGCTGTTGCCAGGGGGCAAAGTGCAAAGTTGGAGCTGCGCATTGGGAAGGCCCTGCCCTACTGACAAACTTCCAACTACAGCCAAGTCAAAAGAACTACAATATCCAAGTCACCCACTACAGGAAGACGTGGAACACTCCTGACTATGCCCACAGCCATAAAGATTGCAGAACGAGATACGTGAATACACGAAAGACACTGAGAAAAAAGGTGCTGCCTCTCCCCTCCGACGTAGTGGTGGAAGTCCGCTACAAAGGGATTTAGCCTTATAGTGGTTAAACATGTCTCAACCCGGTGAAGAAAACAACTGATCCACTACAATTAGATGGGAGGAGGAGCTGCACTGAGGAAACTCTTTGCATGGGACATGGACCCGAATGCCTGGTACAAATATGCCTTAATTCTAGCCAACGCCACAAGATAAAGGGATCGTTACGTCTGCACTAACATATCAACATCAGCTGATTCACACACGAACCAACAGACAGACTGTGTGATCTCATGAAGACCCGCCCCCTAGAGAATGGGACAATCACTGAAATGAATAAAGACGGAAGATAATCAATGTCCAACGCCCCTGAAAACTGCTAAAATGTTGTAATATGGTTAATAATGGAAAAAAGTGGGAAATGTAAGGGGTTAAATGTTTTTCATTATGTAACCATGATCCAAAATAAGCTGATACATGACGTGTCGTTTAAAACTATGTGTGCTGGGATTGTCGTGGCCAGAAGTGACCTGGTCAGAACATACTGCCATGCCCCAGCTGGGATAAACAAACAAGCTCTCAGAGACATTAGTCAATCATTAGTTGTAATGTACACACAAAGTCATGTTCGTATGCACCATGTAACTGAATAAAAACGGACCTCGGACACGGAGAGATTTCAGAGTTGGTTTCCGGGTTGGCGACGTAACACCAGTTGCGCCATACCTCTCTCCTTGTCCTAGGCAAGTAACATGATCATGTGGTCTCACTATATCATCATTGTGTCTGTCTCATTTGTCTGGCTGAACTAACGCCTGGGTTTTATTGTCTTACACACAAGTTGGATAAACCTATCAGTTTTCTTTAGTCTTCTCTTTGTTTTCTATCACCACTGTTTGTGTGTTTTCTGTGTCTGGGAACTTTGCTTCTGACAGACTGATGTCTACGGGTTTTGTATCTGCTGGATAAATGGTTTTAACCCTCTGTGTTTGTCCCAGTATAGTTCTTGGTGGCAATAGGATATCATGACTAGTGCTGTTTGTGACTGGAATAGTAACACGTGACCAGCTACCTCTATGCAAGCGAATCACACTTTCTTCAATTTTTAACCCTTCTGGTAATTCTGCTTGTGAACAGGGTTCAAATAACACGTCTTGGTGGTCTGGGAGTGGGCCTGCCCTCACAGTGCACTTCACCGTTTTTGTTTGACCAGCTGGAATATACTTCATCTCTCTACCCACTTTAACTGTAGCTTCACCTATCTCGTCGTCCCCACGCTTCATTACTTTCAGAAATACTTCAGTTTTCTTACAGTCAAATGAGAATGCTGAACTGACTGCTTCTGTGACAGCACATGGTGGCGCTATACCCTTCGCTAACACCTGCTCAATTACATTGTAACCGATGATTGGTTGTTCTGCCACCCCATCTCCATCAGCTATAAGTACTGGCACAGAGAGCTCAAGCTGTTTGGTGCTGTTTGAGGGTAATTTGAATGTGACCTCAACCCACCCAGAAAAAGGAATAGGTGTCTGGTTTACTGCCCTCCCATCCAATCTATCTGTTCCCAGAATCTCAGCTAGATTCCTGACTGCAGCATGTGGAATGTTTTGTTGTCTCCATGTCTCATTGATTAGGCAGACCTGTGATCCAGTGTCCCACAAAGCTTTAGTTTCTACGTCATCTAACAGGCAGGTAATGACGTATTTCTTGCCAATTAGACTGAGTAACTCTGTTCTTCGTTTTGGGGAGAGGAGACTGACACTGACCGCTTCTTCCTTTTGTAGTGTCATATCTTGTGTATTAGCTGCCACTTTAGCCTCTAAGTGCTGGATACTATCTGTGATTAACTTGTAGACATCTCTGAGCTGTTCATTCGGATTGTTTTTGTCAACAGGTGGCGTTGGTGCAGCTGTAACAGTGCTAGATGACATATCTACCTGTCCTTGTTTATCAGTAGGCCTCCTTCCACTTCTACATCCACGTGACAGATGTCCACTCAGTCCACATTTGAAGCAATGGTCGCAGTTGTCTCCTTTATTGTTCTCTTGGCAGTTTCTGCAGCCACGTTTCCTGTTTGTTCGCTGCTGGGCAAAAGATCTAGGGGACTCAGACATGACCTTTTTAATTTCTTCCACTTCTCCTCTCAGCTGTTTTATTACAACAAGAAGTTCAGATTCTGTGTGAGTCATTGCCGGCGGTGTTCGGTTCACTTTACCTTTTGTGAATGTGGAGGATGCCCGTTCTTGTCCACCAACTGCTCCGACTGTTGCCTCTGGGACTGACTGTGTTTCAGCATGGATTTCTCTCACTTTGGGCTCTTTATAGTTTTTCTTGAATTTTTGTTGTCTCTCCCACTCAAGAATAGCTGCTTCGTTGATTTTCACAATCAGCACCTCATCAGTGACTGCTGGATCATCCAGGTAAGCTTTGAGCTGGTATTTTATATTGTCACTAATGAGTCCTGTCCCCAAAGCTCTTAGGAACTTTTTCTGAATGAGTTCCGGGCTATAGTGTTCATCTGAACCAAGTTCTCTGGATTTAACTAACAGCCTCTCTTTTAGTTCTATTGCCCTGAACAGGAAATTCTGGGGTGACTCATTACTTTCTTGAGTGACATTGAGGAGCCGATGATAAAGATCAGTGGAACTGTCCTCTTTGTAATGTCCCTTTAAGATGGTGCGCAGTTGAGAAAGGGTGAGGTTTGCTTTTATTTCTAGCATGTCACGTAAGGTCAAGCCAGGACTTACGGCTCTTACCACTGCCTCAACTATTTCCTCCTCACTGTGTTTTTTTCTCAACCCCATATCAATCTGGTGGGTCAGATTAGAGTATGAAAGCTTGTCTTTCTGGCCCCTTTCCCCAATTTGACCACTTATTTTGAACTCCCTTCTAATGGTCACTTCAGATGGCTTGGTAACTGAAGAGGAAGCTGTTGGTGGGGTAACTGAAAATGGGGTTGTTTGTGGTAAAACAGGATTGCTTGGTTCCTGACTGGTCATTTTATTCGTCAACCTCATTATGTCTCCTTCCATTTTCATTGTAGAGGCTTGAAAACTCAGTTGCAGTGCGGCATATTGTTGCTGCAGACTAGCTAGTGCTCCAACATTGCTAGTAATATCGTCACTCAACTGTGGTTGTTCATTTATTTTCATCAATTCCTTTGCAGTTTTTATTAAGCGGACAAGAAATGCAGATGCTACTTGCTCCTCTTCATCTTCTACAGCTTCCTCAGCTGCTTCAATTATTAATCTGATCAGCGTATGCTTTTTGGTCTGCTTTTCAGTAGAGATTTTTGCTTGAAAACACACCTCTTGTAGCTGTTCACACTGCAACTGCACCACAGACTCGGCCAGTTGATCTTGCAGACTCTCCAGCTCCATTTTGTGTTTGGACACTGCAATCTCTCTCTTCTCAGCTCACAGAAGCACCGCTGATCCCACCGCTGCCACCAAATTTGTTGCACACTTGAATAATTAAACTCAAGAGTGACTTGACGTAGTTTCTTTAATGAGTTCTGTAAACAGACAAAGGCAAAGTACACATTTCGTTACGACACGTTCTGTCCGCCATTGTTCCAATACTGCTCTAATAATGTGTCGCTTTCACTCTGTTTACATCCTAATCTAAGTATTACACAATTGACCAAAATACATATTAATACACATAGAAATTGCAATGGAAATACACAAAATAAAAGTACATTGTGACTCCTGATAATTTTCCCAGTTCTAAATGTACCGCGACCGGACCCTAATGGCGACGCAAGAAGATTAGCTTAACTGCTACTGAAGTTGCTTATGACGGCATTACAACCTTTTAATACAACATTCACGGTAGAGTTAACAGGCCAACTCTTCCCCACATATCTAAACCCTTTCCCAGCTCATTCTTATGTACATTCATGACTCTTATATTATTTGCTTACCTGTAAACAGACACAGGCAAAGTACACATTTCGTTACGACACGTTCTGTCCGCCATTGTTCCAATACTGCTCTAATAATGTGTAGCTTTCACAGGATAGAACAATATCCTAGCCACCCTGTGGCGGAAATGAGATACTACATAGGCCTGTGTAAAGGTAAATGGAGCACAATGTTTACAAAATGAAACAAAAACAAGAAGAATGACTAATAAACTAATTATGGCAAAAATAAGGACATCATATATATATGGTATGGGGGTGTACTTATCTAACACTATTCTCACAAATGCGGAAATCACACGTAAATTCGCGCTGCTCACGGTTTACACACAAATCCGTGCTGCTCACGTTTCATGAATAAGACCCAATGAGTGTTTCTCAAAGGAGACTGTTTGGGACCCTGGACCTTTTAAAGTTAAATTCATCAATCAGGTGCACTTTGAGAAGAAAGCTAAGGCTAAATCACCTGTGTCAATGAGGGCTATTTATTACTATTTTCTGGAATAATTTGGAGACACAGAATTACCAAAAAGCAGAAAGAAATAATTTACATGTTTGGAAAAAAACAGTCAGCTTCGGATTTTTTTAAATAATCCCTTATCCCGAATTCTCTCTTTGAAGTCTTTGTTAGGCCCCTGATCTCCGTACTAACAATATCCTATTAAGGTAAATACAAGATTACTGCAAGTCTTGTAACATAGAAATAACTTATGGTTGGGACAAAATAATATAATTATCTTATATAGCTTCATGACTGATTTAGTACCACCAACCCACTTTGCGTAGTTAAAATAAAATGTGTGGATAGCTTTTAAGATATTTCAATAACATTTGAGGAACAGTTCAACATTACAATCTGAGCTTTAAAAGGCCCTGAACAGTTAACATGACTCTGGTCTTGACTCTGACCTTTCATCTTCATCTTCCTCCTTGCTGCTGGTGGATGCTTTCATCCAGCAGAGCAGAGAGCTGCTCCCTTGGGCTGCCTGCTGTAGCTCCCTTTCTTTTTCCTTTTTAACCTCTCCTTTCTAGGCATTATACTGCAATTTGTAAATAAAAAGAGACCAACCATATAAAATAAGACTGCTTGGTTACATTACAACCAGGCACAAGGCTACTTTTTCTACAGGCAATTGGGAATTGCCTGTTTGTCATTTAGCAAATAAATTACTGCATGTGTTAATTATATAGCCTAAAGTAAACCTAAACAACACTAAATATTCAGCATACTGATAGATTCACATGCTGCACCAATGACAAACTCCGCCGACATTAGTTGTGTTCATCACGTCATATCAATATTTTTTTTGGGCTAGCTTGTTAAGCAGGACAGTCGGCTAATTTATGCTCAGCTGTGTGGCGCTGCACGATAGAGGCTACTTTAAAACAGAGACAAATAAATGCAAGTTATAGCTTGGCAACTGAGGCTTAGGGGGCAAACAATACACTCTTGACTCCATTCAATGTATGTGTTACCTTGCTGGTGGGGCAGGGCAGGCCGGGGAGTAGGTGTGTGTGTGCAGCAGCTGTGAACTGCTGCGGCAACGCGCCTCCGTTTGTGTCCACTCTGCGCGTTCACGTTGACAAAAGAAGTGTGTGCGGGGGAGGGGGAGGGGGGGGCATATTTATTGGGGCATTATTGTCAAACGTTTTTAATCGTTGAGCATTTATAGATGATAATGTCGGCTTTTTGGCACTTGATTGGGCAAGGGGAAAAAGGGCAGGTGCTTCAGCACCACTTCAGGTCTACCTGTGCACGCCACTGACGGTGATCTAGCCAGGTAGAAAGAGAGCCACCTTTCGTGATACTGAAAACTCTGAGTTTAGACTCAACAGACCTCGCTCAGCCCTTAATCTCGCTTCGTAGTATACCCCTCTGTTGGGTCTAACACCACTTAGGACACACACAAGAGGAGAATATATTTATGTCTCAGTCACTACAGATGGTGCCCCAGCCATGGTAGGAAAAGAGAAGGGGGCTGTGACACGGATGAAAGAAGACAACCCTGATCTCATAGCCTACCACTGTATCATCCATCAGACTGTTCTGCGTGCCACTCTGAAGGAAGAGTTTTCTGAAGTCATCACAACAATGATGAAACTCATCAACTTCCTCAGGGCATCATCATTGCTGCAGCATCGCCAGCTTAGGGAATTTTTGAGAGAAGTTGAGGCAGATGCAAATGTCCTACTGCTGCACAAAAATGTCAAATGGCTGAGGAAAGGGTTTGGCATAACAAAATGCTTTGGCACGCTTCTGGTCTATTCGAAAGGAAATAGCACAGTTCTTACAGCAGCTGAATAGCCAGAAAGCGACACAGTCTTCAAAGTTTTTACAAGATAGGCACAAGATGGATATGGTTGCTTGTGACTTGTTTTTATTATCCCTCATGGCGTGATTAAAGTTTATCATATAACATGATAAAGCCTATCACATTGAGATAAAACATAATGATTCTAAAGTGTGAAAAACAGTTATGATAAAATCAATATAAAAGCTTTTCAAGATCAACATGATAGGCTTTTATTATGTTATGATGAGATCAATCTATCACCTTATAAATTGTAACTGATATCTATTTTTATTTCACTAGTGGCATCAAAACACTGCAATAAAAAAGCATCTTTGAAGCCAAAAAACTATTCAGAATATCGTTAGTTACGTATTGTAACTCTAGATTCTATGAGTATAGGCGCAGCCTTTTAAGGCTATCGCTATTGGGTTTATCCTCGGCGCTAGCCGTAGCACTGAAAAATTAATAATCCCCGCCCACCAACAGCCTCAATCACGTCCGCAGCCCGCACATATAAGCGGGCGCCGGCGGACGTTCTGCTCCCAAAAAACAGCTTTTCTTCAGCTATTTAAAGGTCAATGAGGCCGATCACTTAAAAGGCTGCGCCTATACTCATAGAATCTAGAGTTACAATACGTAACTAACGTTCTATATCGTATAGGCTTCGCCTTTTAAGGCTATCGCTATTGGGTTAAAGGGCGAAGCACGATGTAGTCTATGCCTCATTGGTCCCATTCAGTACCAGAAACACAGATACGTACGTGCCAGTATCATGCGTCAGACGTAGCATAACATACGTCATGCGTCTAACAGCACGTCATCAACGAGCAGCTCCAGTGTGTCTGATAAGACACAAGAACTCTCGGCATGAATATTTGACTCCACATCACATTTGTTTAATATGTGAAGGAATAGTCACACAATCACACTCACTCTGACAAAGCCCTAAGTGTGTCATAGAGAGGCGCGACATGTCTCTTAGGTAAAACCTAATAAAAGAGCATAGGGAAGCCCAGGAGGCTGCTGTGCAGATATCCTCCATAGGCAGTCCTTTTTGCAGAGCGACAGAGGACAAGATTCCTCTAGTCGAATGAGTCCTCCCCGTTGACACATAAGCCTGTGTGATCGTTTCACACAGCCAATGTGACAGGTGTTGTTTAGTGAGGGGGAGGCCTTGTGAATGTTCTCTGTAATGCACAAATAACTGTTGAGATTTGCGCAGAGCCTCCGTGCGCTTCACATAACATGCAAGCGCGCGCACGGGGAACAAGAGATGGGCTGTTGCTTCCTCCTCTGATTGGTGAGGAGGAAGGAAGAAACCATTGAGTGTTATTACTCTCGATCTGAACGAGCTAGTAATACTCTTTGGTGTAAAATGGTTCGGGTGTAATATGGCCAAACTGCCGTCTCTTTGTATTCTCATACATGAAGGGGCTACACAGAGTGCTGACAGGTCGCTCACTCTCTTAGCTAACGTCAGAGCCAGCAGCAAAGCTGTCTTGGCTGACACAAACTTGAGGGGAACTCGATCAATAGGCTCAAATGGGGCTTTAACCAGTGCGCGCAGCACCAATGTTAAATCCCATTGTGGAGCGAGAGAGCGCGTCACGGGTCTCTCTCTCCTCACACCTTTTAGGAAGCGCTTCATTAAGGGGTGACTAAAAACAGTTTCATCCCATAAAAACATAATCCCTCTCCAAGCGCCATTTCTGGAAAGCCGCCCATTTAGCCGAGTTATACGCTCGAGTGGATTCAGATCTGGCACCCTGGATGGTCCATACGACCTCCTGGGAGAGACCGAGACCCTCTAGACGCTCGCGTTCAGCGGCCAGGCCCACAAACGCTGGCCGATCTCTGGGTAATCTATGATTGCTCCCTCTGCCTGTGAGAGAGCGTCTCGCCCCGAGAGCAGCCGCTGGAGGCAGGGAAACCACGGCGCACACTCTAGCGTTGCGGTGCTATGAGAATCATAGACAGCCGCTCCTCTTGGACTCGGCCCAAGACTTGGGGAATCAGAGGGACGGGTGGGAACGCGTACAGGAGTGTGTTCGGCCACGGTTAATGAGCGAACGCGTCCACTCCGAGCGGGGGATTGTCCTTCGCGCTGAGAGAGAACCATAGCGCGCACTGTGTTCTCCCGTGTGGAGAATAGGTCGACTTCCCAAACTCGCTCCATATCTGATTGATCAGATCGTGGTGCAGAGTCCAGTTTCCTGGTCGGGGTCCCCCCCTTGACATTATCATGCCCCTCTGTTTAGGACACCGGGGATGTACACTGCTCTGATGGAGAGCAAGTGTGTGTGCGCCCAGCATAACAGCCGTCTTGCTATGCTCAGCAGCTGTGCCGAGCGCACGCCCCCTTGGCGATATCGCCTTGTTGTCCGTGCAAATCATTAAATGTTGATTCGTTAACATTGGAGCAAAGTGAGAAGCTCCAATGCGTTTATATTAGGGCTGTCAAATTAACGCGTTAATTTCGATTAATTAATCACAGAAAAAGTAACGCAGATTAATCGCACTTCTATATTGCCCTTTGACCCGGTGCAAAAGAGGTGAGACGATAGCGCAGCTGCACCTGTAGCTTGCTGAAACGGCCCGCATGGGATTAAAGAGTAAAGAAAGGGGGGGAAAGTAATTTAGGTATGGCTCGAGCAATAATACGAGGTTTATTGACGGCCTGCCTATAGGGGAGAGTGGCCTAAAGTTGTGCATTTTGGAAGTTGTGCCACCCCTTGTTTCTAGAAAACCGTGGAAGAAATTGGAAATGTGACCACATATTTAAGAAGAGCCATCCATTTGACTCATCTTGTAAAGAAGGGAGACACAAGGAATAAGATATAAGCACATTTAAGCTAAAAAAACAGTGTTCTGCCTTTCAAAGTAAAATTTCCATGATCAAGGTTTTTTGATTATTGTGTCTGAACACTTATAGACAAGTTTGAAAACATTTGACACATGTTTTAGTGCTTTGGTATGCTACATTTTGAGTCTATACAGTTAGCACGATGTCAGCCCTAAATTGCTGCATCATGCTAATTATTCAAATTTCTGGGATTGGGGTGATTTGTGCCAAAGGGCCGAGGTGAGTTATAAGTAAGTAAGTAAGTAAAATGTATTTATAAAAGCAAATGTATGACAGTTTGCACTGTCCAAAGTGCTGAACATAGTGCATTCAGTAGGTAAACAATGAAGGTAAAATAACAATAACCAAAATAAAAGACGTAAAGCCCATACATCCAAATAAACACAGATAGTAGTGCAGAGGTAAGATAGTTAATGGGGAGGAAACACCAGGGTGTACATATGGGTTTTGAGCCTTGATTTAAAGGCAGAAATGTAGAGGGAATCACATTTGTCAGGTGGCAGTTGGTTCCACAAGCACGGAGCAACTAGTGCAAAGAACATTTCTGAGAGTTGTGCCAGTGGCATGGCTGTATACACTGGTCACCAAAAGAAAGTGATTGTCTACAGTAGCTCAGAAGAGAGTGACATCTCAATTCCACTTAACAACACCACTGATGAGAGTTCAGATGGCCAGAAAGATGATGATGGTGACTTGCAGGTAAAACCATTAGATCTGCTAGGCCTTGTTTAAGAAAATTGTCCTTCAATCTTTGTCAACTATTTACTTTATTTACTTTAAATACACCTTAAATAAGTGATTGTCTAATGGATTTGTCTTGCATTACAGTTTATGAGATATATAGCATTGGCACAATTTACCCCATGGTATTCTCTCCAACCGCACAACTTACACCACACCGGGGGCAAGTTGTGTAACGAGACAACTTTTTTTCCGAAAGCTATATTTCTTCAACAGTTTATTCCAGATCCAAAGTTTTTATTGCCAGGGATGCACAACACCCTAAAATATATGTACATATTTGAGTTGGAGACTTTACTGTCAAGGCCTTACTTTAAAGTCACTTTGAGTGAAAAGTTGCACAACTTAGGCCACTCTCCCCTATGTGGTGGGAGAGACGTGTATAACAGTTATGACCGGGCCGACCGGGTGGGTGGCTCTTAAAAGAGCCGTTGTTTTCTCGTGTCCTTCACACGCATCTCCCTCGTCCTGTCAACGCTGGCGCTTGCGGGGCGGAGCATTGCCCCATGAGGCCACTGCCCGGGGCCTTTGCTGGCCGCCGCCTGTGTTGGAGGCGGGCGAGGCTGGTAAGCCGGGCGAGGTTGGTGAGCCGGCGGGGCAGGAGGAGCTGTCGGTGGCGCCGTGACAGTGGCTGTCTGAGGTCGCCGGTGGCGGCGGGAGCCAGGAGCAGAGCGTTGCTGCTGGGGAGGAGGAACAGGGCGGGAAACAAGTCTCCGGAACTTCTCTGCTTCCTCGGAAGCAACCTGCATTTTGTAGACCATAGACGGCAGGTGGGGCCCGAACAGCCCGTCCGGACTGATGGGACACTCCAGCAGCTGTCGCCGTGTCGGCTCAGGGATGCTCGGGGTCTGCTACAGCCAGAGGTGCCGCTGTATCAGGTGCTGCCACGCCGCCGTCCGGGACACTGCCACCGCCCTGGTGGAGCAGAGGCAGAGGATGACGCCGGCTGATTTGGCTATATCGACTGCCCAGTCAGCCAGTCGATCAGGATCAGCAGCCATGATGGAGATATCGTGCGCCAGTAGGGCGATGTTGTTCACGACGGCCTGCACCTGATGTGACCTGTCTGTGAGCTTGGCCGTCAGCTGGTCTTTAGGAGTGGGGCAGCGGCCGCTGAGCCCCGGCTTCACTCCAAACACACCGCACAGAGCGGGATCCAGCGGCGGTACTGCCCTGTAACCCCGGTCTGTCAGGCCCTCCGTCTTGGCCACTTGGATAAATGTTTTCACCGGGGCTCCACCACAGCACCGCTGAAATAAGGTCTGATGGCGGTAAACATCAGCCAGATCGGGTCGAGACGGGCGGGGCGAGTCGCGGGCCTCCAGCCCCCAGATTCCATGAAGCTGGTCCGGGCGTTGGGGGGCCTGAGGCATGGGCACCATAAGACCAAAATTTGCGGCTGTCCTTGCGATAATGCCCGTTAGCTCGGCCACCAAAGCTCCTACCACTGGTAGTGAGGTGGTGGCGGAGACGGGCAATGCTTCTGGGCTGGGCTCCAACCCCTCCGTCTGGAGGGGGAAAGCCGGTGGAGACGCCCCCTCCTCGTCGTGGTCGCAGTCGTCTGACCCCGAGTACACTAGGAGAGAGAGGGCATCGTCAAGCGGAATTTCAACGTCGTCAGCACCTTCTGAAATGACGGGGGCAAGGTCGGCTTGGCGCTGTCTGTCGTCCGCCGGTAACGATTTACAGTGCCGACAAAGGCAGCGTGGCGAAAGCGCAAAGACGGCATGTTCATGCCCCAGGCAGCCCTCGCACTCCTCGTAACCCGTGTCACATTTTCAGCAGATGCGGTTCGTCTTGGTGTCCATCTTCTTCTCTTTCAATGCTACAGAATTGTCCTGAAGAAAATGGGAGAACGTCCGCCGTGATTGAGGCCCACGCTGTTGGTGGGCGGGGATTATTAATTTTTCAGTGCTACGGCTAGCGCCGATGATAAACCCAATAGCGATAGCCTTAAAAGGTATGTTATCTTATGTGTGTGTCTATTTGAAGGGCCTACAATCAGTTTAAAGCATTATCATTATGGGCTGTGCCAAAAAAGGGTGGAAAAATTCCAAAAGAAGACCTTTGGATAAGGGCTGGTGGCAAAGAAAAAATAATAAGCATAATGTCAGATTTTAATATTTAAAAAAAAAGAGGACCTCTTTTTTATGTTCCAAAAAAGGAAATTTGGCCAGAGCTTTCCATTTTGGCGTCAACCAAGACATTAAAAAAATGGCTGTGTACAGTATGGCACCAAAATCTAAGAGGTGTGGATGAAGGCCTATCACAGGGTGAAGAAGATATAGCTGCAGCTGAAAGTAAGATGGAAGATACTGGTGCAGATGGAAGATACACCTGAAAGAAAGAGAGAAAAAAGAGGAGAGATACAGCTGAATGATTGACAAGAGATACAGCTTCAGCTGCAGGTAAAATGATAAATGCAGCTACAGATGCAGTAACTAAAATGGATGATGTGCAGAGTGAGGAGATTGCCATCCTCGTGTCTGGTGCCATGGGTAATGGGATGCAAGAAAGTGAAAATGAAGAGGAAAATAGCGAAGCCGTCACTGACATCTCCAGAGAGTTCACAGCCTGGACCAAAGGTATTTAAGATGGAGATAAAAAGGGTAAAATGGGAAAAAATAAAACCCGGTTCTGGATCCCCAAAACTGAAGAAGTCTTGGACACATGTAATCTACAGTCTCTTCAGAAAGTTCAACCCTTGCTGTACTCTTGCATTCAAGTACATGCATTTCAGAGCACCTAAGAGCAGCAAGAAATAATCACCATATGTAAAAATTAAGGCAAATCTGGGGGCGTAAGAACATTGCCACGCAAAGTATGGAATTTACCAAAATGTACTTAGACTTAGGAATGTGTGTACATTTAAGCACAGCTCTGACCATGCTTACGAACAGAATCTAGAGGTAGAATAGCGATATTACAAGCGCAAAGCAAAGCATTTAAGAGTGTCAACGTCTGCATTAACACTAGAACCGCACCACCCGTTCATTTCTAGCGTAATATAAAGTCATACATTTGTTTTATAATCTAATGCTGTGTCTGAAATCGCGCACTTTGCGCAAAACCGGAGAGTGTGCCAAAATGCAGTGCACTGTAAGTTCCTCAGTCGTGCACTCAAAACGGTCTAAAACTTGAGTGTGGAGCGATGGACACTTTCCACACTCAATGGCCGCCATCTTGCCTACGTAGCGGAGAGGACGGGACATTAAAATCAAAATAGACGAGCTTGAAGCAACCATGGAGACAGACGCGCTCTACAAAAGTTAAATTACACATTGTTTTTGTTTTTCCGCGATTTATGTACCTGTTTTGGCTATCGGTAACACAAGCAGAAAAAAATACCACCGAAGAAGAACCGTCAAAATGCAAAGTCATTTCCGGTAGGTGCGCGACGGCAGTTGGGACAGTGCAATGTAGAAATGAGAGCACTGCGTCTATAAGTAAGTGTACTGTAGGGATAATAAAGTGCTTAAAGAGGACTTATTATACTACTTTTCTGGTCTTAATTTCTTGTTTTACACTGCTATAGAGCAACCTGACACGAATCACATCACAAAAAACTATGTAGATTTTCGGGAAGCTCTTTCTCTTATTTTGGCGATCCAGCACATCCTGTCAACACTTGAGTGTGTGTGCTTCGGCAATCTCCGCTCCCTCCGCCTGTGATCGGCCATCTCCGCTCCCCTCCCCCCCCCCCCCTCCTGCAAACCCCACTCCGTTGTGATTGGTTACCTTCCTTCCGGAACACTTTCAGTGGCGGGAAGCGCGAGCATGGACCTATAAGGGCGCGAGGCAGACGCGAACAGGGAAGTGACAGGATTACCATACATGGAAACATCCGCGTGGTGACTTCACAAAGTTAGATGCAACGTCACAAAGTTACGGAAGGGTAGACCACTTTGAACACGTGACTTCTCGACTGGCTAGAATAGTGTTTAGTGCTCTGCACAGACACCCCAGACGGTCAGCAGGGAATACGTCGAAATGCATGTAAGTCATTATTTGATAATTTAGTATGGTTAAGCATGACTATGAATCATCATAACAACGTTTATAGGTCATAAAAGTCAAAAAGCATCATAGGTCCGCTTTAAGAACACTGATCACGTTTCGTGGCGACTCAGTAATGAAACTGAAAGGAGATATAATATCGCCAATATATTAATGAAAACAGACAGTCAAAACAGCGTCCAAATGAGCTAAAATCCTGAATACAATAAATAGTTACATAGCACACTTATTTTTAGGTAAGCTCTAATTGATTATTCATTACATTTGTCACATGTTTTGAGGCGGAGGATCCCTCCGACGCTCTCTGTCCGGCTCATCTGACAGCACTCACTTTAGCTGGACGAGCCGCGGTGACTTGCCAGACTCGCCAATCACTAATTTCACTTAGTAACACTAATCTTGTTAGGAATTTATCTTCATCTCTTATTTATTGAAAGAGTTTATGAATGACTGCACGTATAGTTGTCCGACCGCGGACCCCAAACAATGCCATTGCCTAACAACTTTCTCGAAAATATCACATTTTCCCATGCAGCAAGCTTTATTTTGTTTGTAATGCCCCCTGCACTAAGTGAGCCAAGATAATATGTTTTGCTTTGATTCAACCTCGTTTACAAGGGTTTCCATTTCTGTGTTGGAGAAGTTTCTTTTCTTTTCCCTCTTTGCCATTGTAGCGAAGAGGGGTAAAACACATTCACATGGTTGATAAAGGGATCTGTTGTGACCATATACTGTAAGAATGCAAATGGTCTGAGCGTGAACGAGCAGGTTACTTAAAGAGGACCTATTATACTACTTTTCTGGTCTTAATTTCTTGTTTTACACTGCTATAGAGCAACCTGACACGAATCACATCACAAAAAACTATGTAGATTTTCGGGAAGCTCTTTCTCTTATTTTGGCGATCCAGCACGTCCTGTCAACACTTGAGTGTGTGTACTTCGGCAATCTCCGCTCCCTCCGCCTGTGCATCGGCCATCTCCGCTACCCTCCCCCCCCTCCTGCAAACCCCACTCCGTTGTGATTGGTTACCTTCCTTCCGGAACACTTTCAGTGGCGGGAAGCGCGAGCATGGACCTATAAGGGCGCGAGTCAGACGCGAGGCAGACGCGAACAGGGAAGTGACAGCATTACCATACATGGAAACATCCGCGTGGTGAAGTCACGAAGTTTTATGCGACGTCACGAATTATGAAAGGGTAGACCGCTTTGAACACGTGACTTCTCGACTGGCTAGAATAGTGTTTAGTGCTCGGCACAGACACCCCAGACGGTCAGCAGGGAATACGTCGAAATGCATGTAAGTCATTATTTGATAATTTAGTATGGTTAAGCATGACTATGAATCATCATAACAACGTTTATAGGTCATAAAAGTCAAAAAGCATCATAGGTCCTCTTTAAGAACATGTGGGATTTATCAAAATTGATGACTTACTGGTGTGCGTACGATAGGGCTGGCCCAAATGCCATTTTTCAGGCTTCGAGTATTCGTTGGTTTTTCCGAGCGAATATTCGGATATTCGTTCCAGAAAAACACACCATCTAACCAACATTAATAATGCCAATGTACTCACTGAAACAGAGTGTGTGAGCCGAGACAGCAAGCTGCGTAGTTTGTTGATGCTTTAATAACTTTCGAACGGTAGTAAAGTTGGAGTTCCTTACTTTTTCCCATGGAGGCAGCAGCTGTTTTTTGTTCCAAATTAGCTGTCCTCTGCGCCATCGTAACCCATACAGGAGCTTATCAATTCATCCAGGAACTTGCATCTTTTCGGCGATTTATAAATCCATACAAAGATCCAATATTGATAGTCTTTTTTGTCCATATTATATCCATTATTGACCGCCTATTCCCATGATGCAAGCAAGTCACGGTTGATGATGGCTGATGTAAACAAACAGCTGAGCTAAGCTAACGTTAGCATTACGCCAAGCATAAGCATTACATTTCCTTCCGAAATCGCGCCGATGTTGTGGTAGCCTATAGAGTTATTAGGAACACAATCTATTCTTCCTCCATCTCTCTGTCCCTCCTGCGCTTGGTGCCGCTTTTAGTTTGCCTCACTCTTGTAACATCACGTAGCCTACTACATCACCGGTTGCGCAAAGGGCAGCGGCCAACTAGGTCAAAGTTCAAATAATTCGATAATATATGTTAAATGAACGTCTAATTTGTATTTTACAATTGTTTTATAACTTGTGTATCCAAATATTGTTTGCTGACAAAATATACTTCAGTTTGAGCTACCTTTGCAAAAAAAATGTAAAAAAATGTTTTTTGAAAAAAAAATAAAAACGAATATCCCGAATACTGAATTGAGCTCCGAATACTAATTTAACAAACGAATACTCGGATATTCGAATAATTCGGGCCAGTCCTAGCGTACGATAGGCCTGCGCACGTTTGATAAATACAGATTTTTTTTGTACTTAAAGGCCTACTTCACCGGTTGGAATATGAAGGTGTATTGAACTCGGAAATCCAATGAAGTATACATGTGCAAAACAAATTTAAATCGGATCATCCTAGCCTGAGAAAAGGCAGAAAGAGTGTTTTATGGTCTCACTGTCTAACCCTACATTTCTCTTTATTTCTAAATTTCATTCTTAATAGTGAACTGAGAACCTTTTCTACGCACTGTTGATAAATGAGGCCCCTGGACCGGTAAAGTGCAACATTTGCAAAATGAATCCAGAGCAAGGCCAGCCAGCAATTTGAAGAGAGGGAAATTGGCAAAGGTCATTACTGGTGGGGTGAGTAATGCCTTTTACAAAAAGCTAGGAAAAACACCATCACTGGAGATACTTGCAGGTAACCTCAACCAGGCAATTTCAAAAGACATACTTAAGGCAGTCTCGGCAGAAATCAAAAAAAGCACAAGGCTTCATGACGATATGATCATGGAGCTAATACTTACACAACAGATCATCAGAGAGTCTCACAGGATACATTTTCTGTCTGGGGTACATACAATATCTGCAAGTGGATCCCTTTGGTGTCCACTTGATCACAAAGCAAGAAATCTCAATTATGGTTGAGCATCTCTGCAAATGTTCTCCAGTGACCCTTTTCCTCGATGCCACTGGTGGGGTTTTGCGCCGTCTCCCAAACCAACCCAAGAGGATATTATATTATGCCCTTTTTGTCAGGTGATGGAAAAAACAAACCTCCTCTTCCTGTAAATGAAATGGTCACCAGTGGCAAATCTGTCTTTTTGGCGAATGAAATTTCTGACATAAGTCAGAAGAATCACTGTCAACAAAATCAGCCAGGTAGAAACCGACTACACTTGGGCTCTGATGCAAGGTGTTCTGCTGGTATTCAATAAACAGGACATATCAGGGTACCTTGAAATGCTGTGCAAAGTTGTTCAAGGCCACCACTGTACTTCATATGTGCTCAGCACATATTCTGAAGGCTGTTTAAGTTTTTTTTCCAGGAAGACAAGTGATAAAGGCCTGAGGGAATTTGCTACTCATTGTGTGCCACATCTGACAGCCGCATTTTGGACTCTGCAGTAAAACAAATTGGACACATGGGAAGGATTTTTGGATCCAAGCCATTCCATGTCAATGCAAATTGTGCGGAAAATCCTTATTACTGTCCCGAGATCATCAATGTTTTGTTGAGGGATAACATGGGGATCTTCCCACTCTGGTCAGGCCTTGTGCTGGGGATCTACGCTGATATGCAAGTGATGCAGATCCAAGAAAACCTAACACAGCTGACAGCAAAACAAGGCAAACAAACTGCCATGTGGAGAACTGGTTTTCAATCACCAAAAATCAAATTCTACGCAAGGAACGTTTCCTCAGGCCTGGCTCTTTCATTTGGAAGATGCATACCTCTCTCCATGGACGTTACATCGAACACATTTTGCAGTACGGCCTTAATCCAAAGCCATTGAAAGGGAAAGAAGAGCTGTTAGAGCACTCTGAAGAACAGTGGGGCAAACGGTTTTTAAACAAAACCTTAAAACGCATCTTTTTTAAAAGAACATTTAGCTAAAATGTCTTTGAGGTTCCACTTTTGTTTTAAATGCTTTTATTCTCATTGATTTGTTTTCCTTAAATTATTTTACTTCTCTGTAGCACTTTGATTCATGTAATATAAAGTGCATTACAAATAAAATGTATTATTATTATTATTACTAAGAGGACCAAATATTTCCACCCGCCCCACAAGATCCCAGTTCCTATGGGGGTGAACAGACACATTCGCAGGAAATGGAGGATGACCAAAAAAGAGGTATGACATTAAAGAAAAATGTACTTAAAAGAACCTTATCACAAAACATTTGCAAATTAAATGCTAAAACTTTTGTCTTATATTTAATAATCCTGTCAAATGTCGTACAAATTCTTCTATGTTCTAATTTACTTTATTTTCTAAAGGTTCTTCAGAAATCTAAGAATGTTTTAAAACAGAACACAGGAGACACTGAACAGGTATGGCATTGTTTTCACACATTTTCTGTACTCTTGGTCAGTATACAGCAACTCTTTACATTCTGATTTCATAAGATCTAATGCTTAAATACCAGATATCGGCAGATAAAGAGGAGCAGCGAAAAGGGGGAGACCAGACAAACACCACTTCTACGATGAAAAAATCCACATACATAGCAGGACTTGTATGTATTTTACTGAGTCATATGGGTGAAATCAACATTACAATAATCATGAATTACTTTTAAATAGGGCTGTCAAAATTAACGCGTTAACGCAGTGTTAAAGGAATTCTTTTATCAAAAAACCCAAGTGTTTTCAATAAAGAGATCTGAGTCAGGCATCTTCAAAGAAGTTTTTACTTGCAACAGCAAAAGCAAGGGTGCTCAATTAACGTACGTCACAAGTGTGGCACAGATGATTGAGACAAAGAACTGTACACTTGTGCACAGTGGCGTGCACAGGTAGACCTGAAGTGGTGCTGAAGCACCTTCCCTTTTCCCCTGGCCCAATCAAGTGCCCTTTTGGAAAAAAAAAGAAAAAAAATCTGATTTTTTATTTATTTATTTTTTTACAGTGTATGTGGACCATGCCGACATTATCATCTATAAATGCTCAACGATTAAAAACGTTTGACAATAATGCCCCATAAATATGCCCCCCCCCTCCTCCTCCACACACACTTCCTTTGTCAACGTGAACGCGCAGAGTGGACACAAACGGAGGCGCGTTGCCGCAGCACACACACCTACTCCCCGGCCTGCCCTGCCCCACCAGCGAGGTAACACATACATGAATGGAGTCAAGAGTGTATTGTTTGCCCCCTAAGCCTCAGTTTCCAAGCTATAACTTGCATTTATTTGTCTCTGTTATAAAGTAGCCTCTATCATCATGGACGTCGATTTGGCTAAACAAGTGGGGGGGACAAACAGGCATTCTGGAGTGCATTTTCAAAAGTGGGGGGGACAATGAGGAAACATCTTTTTTTCTCTTTAGTGCAGGTAATGAACGGTTCTGAAAGACGGCATACCCGCTCACTAATGAATAAAATGTATACAAAACACTGATGTCTGACACATTTGATGAAAAAAGCATTTTCAAAAAGCAGCGGACATATGAGCCACTAGCTGCTCCCCGTAGCCCAACCAAACATGACGTAAACAAAAGGAGCTTGGAAAGGTAGTTCCAACTGAGCAATCTGATTGGTCGAAGGCATTTTGACCGTGCTCAAATCGAGCCGAAGCACGGCTGGACTGTCGCACAACAATATTACTCCGCCTCGGTCTCCATGGCAACCTAGCTAGTAGCATAGCCATGATCAGCTTCAATTACTTCTTGATAAACAACATCGTCAGTATCCATGTGCCGCGACACAAGCTGCTGTTAGTGTCCACTACATTTACAGTCATTAGTGGGCATAGAGGATGGTAATCCCTACAGTTTACACTTCACAACGGGACACTTAAAGCCACCCGCCGTTGTCTCTCTGCTGCTGATTGAAATGCATCAGTCTTCTCTGGTGTGCAAACTAGCGGAGACTTCGGAGCATGTTCACTGGTTTGTCGTTAGAGAGAGAGAGAGAGACCTTGACGCTGTGTTTTAATACGGCTGGACGCACTCCATGTCCGGCTTAAAAAGTGGGGGGGACAAAATGAGTCTTGACGAAAAGTGGGGGGTACATGTCCCCCCCATCCCCCCGTAATCGACATCTATGTCTATCATGCAGCGCCACACAGCTGAGCATAAATTAGCCGACTGTCCTGCTTAACAAGCTAGCCCAAAACAATAATAGATATGACGTGATGAACACAACTAATGTCGGCGGAGTTTGTCATTGGTACAGCATGTGAATCTATCAGTATGCTGAATATTTAGTGTTGTTAAGGTTTACTTTAGGCTATATAATTAACACTTCACTTGCAGTAATTTATTTGCAGAAAAAATAGCTTGTGCCTTGTTGTAATGTAACCAAGCAGTCTTATTCATATGGTTGGTTGGTCTCTTTTTATTTACAAATTGCAGTACAATGCCTAGAAAGGAGAGGTTAACCTCTTAAACTCTAGGGTCCCCTAATTAGGGGACTTTGTGATCACTCTCGCAGGAAAAGGCATACAACACTTCCATAACAATGTAGAAATAGTCATACTGCACATCAAATTAAACATGAGAAACTCAGCTACAAGCACATATAAGTAATTTTTACACACACCAAACACAACTCAAACACCAAGCATATTAATGATCAAATATCAAAATCTGAATAGCGTCAGAAAGTCAACCCTCTCTCCACATTTCCATTGCTACCGCTCCGATACTTCATTGTATACACACAAATATCATCTCAAATGAAAGCTAAGACCATGACGAGTTCAACAGTACCACTGTCATGTCCCTACGATAAAAACTCAGTGAATTAGCGGCCAAAGAATACAAAGGTAAACAATCACTTACTTACAGCGACCAACATAAATTCACTCTTACCTTTGAGATATTTTGATGAAAAGTTGTACTTTAGAGCAAAAAAACTCCTGTTAAAGTAAATCCAACATGTCCCCTTTCGTTTCCAATCATTTCCAAGTGAATCTGACTTTTTTTTACTTTCAAGGAGTCTCGTTGGCTCAGCATGCATCGGAGAAGGTTTCCCGGGGGTACCATTTTGCTTTCTTACTGCTAGCCAATGATGTGTCTGGCACACATTTCGATACCTCCCCTAAAATCTATTGGCTCTTACGGTTAAAACAAGGTGTCACTCATCCAAAACGACCAATCACTGGCTGAGTTATTCGTCTGCGTAACCTTCTTAGGCTACATGCAGCAGTAGCCATCTTTACGCAGAGTGCGCAGAGCGCACAGTGTGAGACGGTTTCTGAGCAGTTCTGAGGAGTTTTGAGATAGTTTGTCGTTGTTTTTTGGTCATTTATTATCAAAAATGGCAGAACATCGCCGAACCAAGTGCAGTATGGATAAGTTGATCGAAATGATAACTGCTGACAATGCTGAAGCTGGACGAACTTTCTGCACGGGACTCCAGCTCAGACGACAGAGACCTCGGCAGCAACAGTGACTACATGCCGCCATTAGAAAGGTACAATTCAATTCATTAGTTACTAGAGAGACATCTCAAAGAGATGTTCATATATAATGTATATAATATCAGTTTTATGCATATATAATGTATATAATATCAGTTTTATGCTAGATAAATGCGTGTGTGTGTGTGTGAGTGTGAGAGAGTGACAGGCAGGGAGGGAGGGAGGGAGTGTTTTTTATGTTATGTTTACTTCCAAGATTATTATTATCACATGTCTATTGCTTTTGTGAATGCATGTATTGTGTGTGTGTTTTACTTCCAAGATTGTTATTATCACACATCTATTGTGATAGCTTTTGTGAATATATTGTGAATGTATTACACTTTCAAAATAAGGCCACTAAATAATATTTGTTTCCTTCCACAATTGGTGTTGCAGTGATGATGAGCAGCTTCATCTTCCCAGACAGAGCCATTGCCTTCTCAGATGCAGCTAGGAAGTTGGTGTTTGCTGAAGGCTCAGCAGCTACTCCACCGCTTGCATTATCCCCACGCATGCCCATCTACTATGACTCGCAAATTTGCAAGCATTGCAAGTGGGGCCTCAATGCTGGGATCCCGAGGGTTAAGACATCCATGTATTGCAGGAAATGTCAGGTACCACTGTCTCACTGCAAAAAAGAACTGTTTCCAGCTCTGGCACGACAACAAGTAGAGAGGAGCTACAGTTGATAGTTTTAGCCGTTTTCAGCCGTTGGGATCCCAACGGCTGTTTTCCCAACGCTCTACCTGCTGTAGCTCCTCCCTCTGAACGACAGCAACGCGCGTTCATGTGAATTCAGTTACATTGACAGGAGCCAAACACCATGTCCGATTCCGAGGTGATTAAACATTAGTAATGATAACTACATACGTACATATTGAGCATACATTTTAATCACAGACATACCATGTATGTTAGCTTAAAATCATTTTAAGTGTGCTGGTAGGCCTAACAAAAGTAGCTGTAACTGCCAGGCAAGATAGCAAACTAATTGTAACAGAGCGGAGAGTGTGTGTGTATGCTCCTGCTCTGACCGCAGCTGGGAGGGGCTGCTCGGGCAGTGTTGCCAACTTAGCGATTGTGTCGCTATATTTAGCTACTTTTCAGCCCCCCTGGCGACTTTTTTTTTCAAAACAGCGACAAGCGACACATCTAGCTTTTTTCTGGTGTAATTGGTGACTTTTTCGCCGAAGCAAATATCACTTGTAACGCTTCTCAACGAGCAGCGGGAGCCTCCCGGCCCGTCCCCCGTCACAGAGCACTGACAGACGGCCCGGTCCTCGCGCAGCAGCCCCTCCCAGCTGCGGTCAGAGCAGGAGAGCACCTCTCAGCTCGGGGCTGCTGCGCGAGGAGCGGGCTGCGTGTCAGTGCCCCCGCTGCTCGTTGAGAAGAGATGATACTTGCTTTGGCGAAAAAAGTCACCAATAACACCAGAAAAAAAAGCTAGATTTGTCGCTTGTCGCTGTTTTGAAAAAAAAGTCGCGAGGTCGCGGTCGGAGACGTCTTGATGTGATAGGGCAAGAAGACATGGCCGGTGTTTTTTTTTTCAAGCTCTCTCCGTCTCCCTTTTAGCAGTTAACTTTTCAATATTCGTCTTTCCTCGTTTTTTTGCTGTCTTAGCGGTGTTAGTTGTTAGTATCCTGGGAATGGTAAATTGAGGGTTCGTTTGTGAAGACATTGCTACTCGCTGTCCGCCGTAGTAGCCTTGTACCAAACAGTAGGCTAGTGTCAGACTGCTAGGGTCGTGAACGCTCACGCAACTGACGCATCAACGTCGTTGCCAAGGTCCCACAGCCAATAAGAACGGAGAATCTGACCTCGCTCTGATTGGTCAAAATTAACATGAGCGGTGGCAATTTTGGGGGGCAGCACACAGAGGCAGGGGGGAGAAAAGTGATAAAAAAAAATTTCAGACCACTTCACCTACATATAGCTGAATGGCTATTATGACAGTTTTGCCAAATATTACAGTAAAAAAACTCTCAACTGCAGCTTTAAGAGGTTAAAAAAGGAAAAAGAAAGGGAGCTACAGCAGGCAGCCAAGGGGAGCTGCTCTCTGCTCTCATGGATGAAAGCATCCACCAGCAGCAAGGAGGACGATGATGAAGATGAAAGGTCAGAGTCAAGACCAGAGTCATGTTAACTGTTCAGGGCCTTTTAAAGCTCAGATTTTAATGTTGAACTGTTCCTCAAATGTTATTGAAATATCTTAAAAGCTGTCCACTCATTTTATTTTAACTACGCAAAGTGTGTTGGTGGTACTAAATCAATCATGAAGCTATATAAGCTAATTATATTATTTTGTCCCAACCACAAGTTATTTCTATGTTACAATACTTGCAATAATCTTGTATTTACCTTAATAGGATATTATTAGTACGGAGATCAGGGGCCTAACGAAGACTTCAAAGAGAGAATTCGGGATAAGGGATTATTTAAAAAAATTCGAAGCTGACTTTTTTTTTCAAACATGTAAATTTTTTCTTTCTGCTTTTTGGTAATTATGTGTCTCCAAATTATTCCAGAAAATAGTACTAAATAGCCCACATTGACACAGGTGATTTAGCCTTAGCTTTCTTCTCAAAGTGCACCAGATTGATGAATTTTACTTTAAAAGGTTAACATTTTTCTTCCGGGTTGCTCCCCCGGACCTCCCTCGAAGGTCCAGGATCCCAAACACAGTCTCCCAAATCCCTTTGAGAAACACTCTATGTGTGGGGGATTTTGTACAAGTACCCTTAAAATGATTTGCTCATTCATCGATAGAATATATTATGTCCTTTTTTTTACACTGAGCACCCGCCTCCCAAAATGTCTGTGTACGCCACTGCTTGTGCAGGATTATACAGTGAAGAAGGTGTGTGCGAAAACACACTAGGTTTGTGTGTCCAAGATTAACCATTAGCAGATGTTACAATGTTCCAAGAAAGAATGTGGAGGGGTCTCTTCTCTCTCCAAGGATGTAATAACTCATACAGTGCAATTAAAAGCACCGGTAGATTCGGGGAGTTCTTCCACAGCTGAACTTTTAACCATTGAAGACACATATATCTCTTACATGTAGTAGAGCCATAAGTTTAGTAGGACAACGTTCATTGCAAGACAGTATGTAATGTGTTACCTTCATCAAAATGTTATAATATATATAATGAAACAAAGTTTCGTTGACACAGGGTGATTAATTTCTGGAATTATCGGCGTCAATTTTTTGAATGCATTTAACACTTGCAGAATGATTCGCCCCGTACATCCCACCGGCTCTGTACTACAGTCTCTCTAACGTTGTGGCTGACCCAGGATCAGTAGCTGCGCGCAGCCAAACATAGCAGCACGTTAGCCCATGCCGTGTTTTAAAGTTTCAAACTGCTAACGGCCACGTCTGTGTCGGGGTTATTGATAGTATATAAAATCAACTGCCGCGGGTGGCAGATGATGTCGAAGCAACAGGAGGAGAAACATTGTCCGCTCTGTTCAGAGCCCGCGAGGACACAAACGTCTGCAGTTTTCAGAGGTGTGTGTGAGTAGACATCAACATAACGCCAGCTTCCTGGCACACATGAACAATCCCCTAGGATGTGGTCGCGCGTTCAAACGCACCCACACATGCACGCACGCATACACACACACACCGTGGACTGTAATCAAGTTGTATTCAAGAATGCACAACCTATAGATTCACCAAATAAATTCCATTCTATAGCCTCAGGGATGTTGGAAGTAGGGGTGCGGCCGCACCCCCCTCACCACCGCCTGCACCCCCTCTCTGTCCCCCTACACTTTGCCCTGTGCACACACACACACACACACACCGCGGACTGTAATCAAGTTGTATTCAAGAATGCACAACCTATAGATTCACCAAATAAAAAGCAAAGTGATGAAAAAATATTTTCAGACCACTTCACCTACATATAGCTGAATGGCTATTGACAAATATTACAGTGAAAAAATTATCAAGCCTATAGCTTTAAGGGGATATTTGTGCTCCAAACATTCAATTCTTAATCCCTAATAAGATCTACAAATTTAAATGTTTACTTTTGCAAGTTTATTTATATAGCACAATTCAGACACAAGGCCATTCAAAGTGCTTTACAGGGGCAAGATTAGAATACATAAAACACATTAGAAAAGCGAGTGAATAGAAATTAAGCATTTAAAAGCAGATGGTGTATCATTCCAAGATGGCAGCTCGTTAGGTTGCATGCTCTGTCTCTGCTCTGTCTGTGTGATTTTAATCTGGTTTTACTTGGTTTTTTATACCTTTGGGACCATTTATTTTAAACCTGCTTCACTTCGCTCTCATTGCCTTGCTGCATGGATTAATTTTGGAAATCTGCATGGGTTATTACTCTGCTTTGCCTTGCTGGCGTTCTCCACCTCGCGAACAAGCCGGCTCAATGAGCCGGCTCTTTTAAGTGAACAAATGGAGTCGGCTTCCAACTGAGAGTCGTTTTTTTTTTTTCAACAAAAAGTTTGCCTACATTTTTATAGGTGTTTCTATGTAGGCTTTGGCTGTGTCTTGATTCAGGTATTGCAGCCTACGTAAGCTGCATTTGAAGACCGTTTGCGTCATAGCGGCGCGCAAAGGCTGTCCCGTTTGCAAGGCTCCTTGCAAGGCTCCTCATATGCGGCCGATAAATGCAGCCTTCGTTTCACGGTTTTGAAGGCTGCATCAGATGGATCCTTCGCGGCCCAACATATCCCATGATTCATTGCGTTTTTTCAGAGATGGCATAAAATAAAATAAGAAATAACAAAACAGCAACGTGTTGCTCCATCTTCTTAACTTTTAACATCCTTTCTTTTTTTCTTGTACTTTTTTTTCTTTTCGTCTGGTAGGCAACTTCTTTTTCTTTTTTCCACCGTTGACAAGGCTGTCTCCGTTGGCAGCAATCAGGGTTGCTAGGCAGCACAGGAGCGGCGAGTCGTCACGCAAGGTAACGGCTTGTTACGTAAACCGGAAATGCTCGTAAACCGAGACCTGCGGAGACCGTCTCATTTAACAAGGCTCGTTGGCCTTAAAACCGGCCTTAAAATCGGCCTTCATAGGCTATAGCCTTCATTGACCCCGAGACTGCGTCCTACCAAGTGCGTGGTCTCTGTAATGGGACATAGCCACAGTCTATCAGAGAGGTCTACAAGCTAGTCATTGCATTTAATTGGTGGTTTCAGAGAGTTAAAAAGGTATTTAAATGCAATGAAAACAATCAGCTATGCAATGTATTGTTATTAGAAAATTAAATTTTTACTTTGAATACTTCAGGAAAAAGGATGTATTGAATAATTATAGTGGTATAGGCCTACACATACGAATCATAAGTCAAAACGGGGCTACATTTGGCTGAATTATAAAAAGCCGTTTGGGAGCCGAAAGATCCAAATGATGCGGCTCACTGTAGACGAAATTCCCATCACTAATCACTCTTAGTACTAACACTTTGTCTCACAACAAATATTCGACGTTAATAATTAGCGATAAATACATACTCAAATATATAAATTAATGATCATTGGTTATACATGTAAACTTTCAAAAATTGCCTCTTGAAATAGTGGTCTGATTTTGAGTGTACCACACTAAGGTACTGATAACTTTACATGTTTTATAGTCAAAGAGCTCAGTCACTCAATAAAAGGTTCCAAAAAGGAATAGCCTAAACATAAGGAAATAAATCATCATGGGCCCCTCAACTAGTAGGGGAGAAATACAAAAGCAATTGTAAAGCAACAGCATTATTAGCTCTGTCTTAAGGGCTTCATGAGGGGCCTCTAAGGCCCCCACACATACAGGAATAAACTTTCTATGTGTAAATTCTATGCTGTTCATAAAAAGTAGCTATCTACCCTTTATCTGTTGAAATGGGTCTCTCCATCATATAACATGGGTCTGCAGACCAATCTACTGTTTTTGCAGTTGCAGAGTAAAGGATGCTGCCTGCTTAAGACAAATCAGAAAAATAATGTTCCTTCTGCAGCTCAAGATTTGATTTAGCCTCTAAATTTTTCTCTCTAAGTGCATCAGATTGATGCATTTTACTTTAAAACGGTACACATTTTCTTCCAGTGTGCAATGCCCCCTGACCCCCCAACAAGGACCAGGGTCCCTCCCACAGTGTCCCAAAATCATCTGGGAAACACTGACTTTCTTAATATGTTTTT
Source organism: Hyperoplus immaculatus (assembly GCA_949357725.1). NCBI lineage: Eukaryota > Metazoa > Chordata > Actinopteri > Uranoscopiformes > Ammodytidae > Hyperoplus > Hyperoplus immaculatus. Next base: position 2,262,447 of record OX442361.1, read on the forward strand.
GCCAATAATTGTATGTATCTGTGCGGAAAAGTCAGTGTAACTGACTGAATAGGTTTCAGTGGGGGGGCCCTTTGAGAGTCTTGGTCCAGGGGCCTGTTATCTCATAATCCGTCGAAGAACCAACTGGATTCCACAAAATCTTTTTAATTTTCGCATTATTTATAAAAAAAAAAAAAAAAAAAAACGGGGGGCCCCACACTAGGACTTGAAACGGGCCCCCAGATCGTTAAGGCCGCCCCTGTGATAATGACAGAACTGGACTCCTACAGTACTAAGATGTCAGGCCAGTCATTTTCAACAATGAACATTGTGTGCACTGCCTCACACACAAACTCTTAGTTCAACCAAGTCCACAAACAAAAATATAACAATTTACAATAGCGTTTTTCTCTTACTATGCATGTTGCTTAGTGGGACTTACTTTTAGCATGGAGTGAGCTGAAGTGGCGCTGAAGATTTGAAGCCTTGAAATGCGCTAATGGCGCCTGGCATATAGGCAGAATGGCTTGGTATAACGTTCAACAAAAAATGTAAACTCTCCCACTCTGTTTCGGAGCGAACTTGACACAAATTGTTTACTCACGAAAAACCTCCCTCCAAGCTGAGCGGGCAGTTTTAGGTTGCGTCCACACCAAACGTTTGCGAACGTTATGTTGCGTCCTCAATTAAACATTTGCGAACAGGCATACACATACACATTAACAAAATAAAAAAATAAATAATAAACAACATGTAAAACGAACGTAAGAGCCGCATGAAACGTTTGCGAACATGCACACACATAGGCCCACACAAAAAAAAAGTATATAAAAAAAAAAATTATAATCACAAAATTTGATATGAACTGAAGAGCCGCACGAAGCAAGGCAAAGAGCCGCATGCGGCTCGTGAGCCGCGGGTTGGCCACCCCTGCCCTAAACAAAAGCACCAACCCTACAAACACAATAAGTGCTTTGCACTGTGTTTAAAATTCTCCAACACACTTCTTTCAAAACACTACACACTGTTTTTTACATAAGACACATTGTTCAAAAATTAAATCTCCTGCTAAAATGGGCAAAACACTACTTTTTAAATTACAAACCACAACTAAAATTTGAAAAGAACACATACTCACACACATGAAAAATAAAAAATAAAGCTAATTGAATACCAATCAGTGTGAGCCTTAGCACTACAAATAGACCTCAGGTGAGCTCAGCTCCTTTGTGAGACAGTGAGAGTCAGGGGAAGAAAACAAGAGAGAGTTGCAGGAGGATGAGGACAAAGAAGACAACAGACGGAGAACTGTGAAGTTTTTGCTCATCCACAAAGGCTACATCCAGCCTGGGAGCATTTAATTCTCCTTGTCCCTCTCCTTGTTCAGGATCTACCACTGCACCCTCTCTCTCTTGTTCTCCTTACTTCTCTTTCCTCCCTTACTTGGTCTACCTGTATTTTCTGTAATAAACTTGAGCACTTAAAGGCCTTTAAACAACAAGTAAGAAATGCTGGAAATTTTATTTGTTTCCTTCAAATTACCCTATATACATGCATTTGTAATGTTCAAATAATATCACCTTGCATTATGCATTCAAATCCAAAAGAAAATTCTCATTAGCTTGAAAGTTTGCTTCCCTAATTTGCTTTACTAACCTCAGCTCCTCCATTGTCCCCGTCTGCCTTTCTTTTTCTAATCACCCAGCTTTTTAGACTCATCTGCAAATGTAGTATATATTATTTAACTATGTATATATACATTGTGCACAGTGCATCCCTTAAGAGCTTGTACCAGCCTTTTATGCCTCGTTACACCGAGTAGAGCGGGTCGGGTCGGAGCGGCTCAGAGCGGGACAGCTCACTTTTAAGACCGCCGACCCTACCCTTACTGGTAGGGCGGGGTTTATGACCCTACCCTTACTGGTGGGGCGGGGTTTAGGCTGGACTGCGACAGCCGGCGCCAGAATGTGGGTCAAACTATCGGGCTGTGGAACAACTGTGGTCAAGCCAGCGGTCTCTTGTTTTTGCATGGTCAAACCATGCAGCCGCTTCTTTATTTATTCCCCCCGTGTTGTTGAGAGCACAGAGACGGCTCGGTGCAACTGATAGAGACAGTGAGCGAATAGCGCTGGCTGCGGCAGCTTCGTGACATCGTAGCAGTGGGACACATTGTAGCCAACTGATTCATTTAATGACGAGGAAAAACACCACACAATAAACTCTCTTCACTCTAGCCGAGGTGACTACACAAGGCGGAAATGATTCTTTCGACCAACTGTGGTCAAGCCAGCGGTCTCTCGTTTTTGCTCGGTCAAACCAGCCGCTTTTTTATTTATTCCCTCCGTGTTGTTGTGAGCGTGTATTTACTACTATCTAGGCTATGGCGTAAACACACAGAGACGGCTCGGTGCAACAGTGCTGGCTGCGGCAGCTACGCGGTGGGACACAGTGTAACCAACTGATTAATTTATTGACGAGGAAAAACACCACACAATAAACAGTGCTGTGCTCACATTTTCGCCAAAACACAAGACTCTTGCCGAGGTGACTACACATGGCGGAAATGATTCTTTCGGCCAAACAAATGACGGCAGTGTGTAGCTCCGCATTTTCGGCACCCTTTCAGGCGGCTAGTACCCCTACGGAGGAGTACTGAGATTTGGAGCGGCTCAGAGCGGTTAGGTGCGCTTAAACCGTACCCTACCCAACTTTCACGCGGCCTCGGGCGTACCCCGGGCCTCTCTGACCAGCGCGGCCGAGGCTTGGGCACGGGGCAGACGCCTCCTCCTATCCATGCACGGTTTGACCAGGTCCTTGCCCAGCAGCTCCAGAAAAACCCTGCGCATATTTCGCTTGCCTGACATCCAGCCCGGGTTGATCTCACGCCAGAGGACGAACGAGTTGTAGGCGGACACGTCGATCACGTTGTGGAACACGAGCATGGGCCAGCGGGCCGTCATCCTCCGACAGCTGTAAGTCGAGACCACCTTGTCCAGGTTGTCCACGCCTCCTTTGGTAGCGTTATAGTGAAGCACGAGGGCCGGCTTGAGGTCTCGGCGATCCCGGCAGACTCGCCCCGCGGACTCGGGGCGCAGCGTGCTCATCAACAGCACATTCCTGCGCTTCTTGGGCACGTACGACACCAGAGCGGCGGTGTCCGTGAACGCGAACCGGGAGGAGAACACGGCCCTGGCCTTGACGTAGAGCATCGCGGCGGGCACCTCGCTCATGTTCTTCCTCACCGTGCCCACCATGGTGAGCTTTCTCTCGAGGAGCTGCCGCCCCAGTTCGTATGAGGTGAAGAAATTGTCGCAGGTAACTCCGCAAGGACCCGAGAGACCCTCGGTAACGTCGAGCACCACGCGCATCCCCTGGTTATTTTTGGGTCCCCGCTCCGTGGACTTGCCGGTGTAGATCTGCATCTTCCACGCGTAGCTGGACTTTGCGTCGCAGGTCACCCAGGACTTGATCCCGTATTTCGCAGGCTTGCTGGGCATGTATTGCTGAAAGGGACATCGACCTGTGAGAGAGAGAGAGAGAGAGAGAGAGAGAGAGAGAGAGAGTTTTACATTATCTGCAATGCAGTATCTGGATTTCAGACTAATATAAAATCAATTAAAATAATAATAATGATATATATATATATATATATATATATATATATATATATATATATATATATATATATATATATATATATATATATATATATATATATATATATATATATATGTCCTTCTCATATAATTAGCATATTGTGATAAAGTTCAATATTTTCTGTAATGTACTGATAAACATTAGACTTTGATATATTTTAGATTCATTACACACAACTTAAGTAGTTCAAGCCTTTTATTGTTTTAATATTGATGATTTTGGCAAAAAAGTAAAGAAAAACCAAAAATCCCTATCTCAAAAAATTAGCAGATTTCATCCGACCAATAAAAGAAAAGTGTTTTTAATACAAAAAAGTCAACCTTCAAATAATTATGTTCAATTATGCACTCAATACTTGGTCGGGAATCCTTTCGCAGAAATGACTGCTTCAATGCGGCGTGGCATGGAGGCAATCAGCCTGTGGCACTGCTGAGGTGTTATGGAGGCCCAGGATGCTTCGATAGCGGCCTTAAGCTCATCCACAGTGTTGGGTCTGATGTCTCTCAACTTCCTCTTCACAATATCACACAGATTCTCTGTGGGGTTCAGGTCAGGAGAGTTGGCAGGCCAATTGAGCACAGTAATACCATGGTCAGTAAACCATTTACCAGTGGTTTTGGCACTGTGAGCAGGTGCCAGGTCTTGTTGAAAAATGAAATCTTCATCTCCATAAAGCTTTTCAGCAGATGGAAGCATGAAGTGCTCCAAAATCTCCTGATAGCTAGCTGCATTGACCCTGCCTTTGATAAAACACAGTGGACCAACACCAGCAGTTGACATGGCACCCCAGACCATCACTGACTGTGGGTACTTGACACTGGACTTCAGGCATTTTGGCATTTCCTTCTCCCCAGTCTTCCTCCAGACTCTGGCACCTTGATTTCCGAATGACATGCAAAATTTGCTTTCATCCGAAAAAAGTACTTTGGACCACTGAGCAACAGTCCAGTGCTGCTTCTCTGTAGCCCAGGTCAGGCGCTTCTGCCGCTGTTTCTGGTTCAAAAGTGGCTTGACCTGGGGAATGCGGCACCTGTAGCCCATTTCCTGTGCACGGTGGCTCTGGATGTTTCTACTCCAGACTCAGTCCACTGCTTCCGCAGGTCCCCCAAGGTCTGCAATCGGCCCTTCTCCACAATCCTCCTCAGGGTCCGGTCACCTCTTCTGGTTGTGCAGCGTTTTCTGCCACACTTTTTCCTTCCCACAGACTTCCCACTGAGGTGCCTTGATACAGCACTCTGGGAACAGCCTATTCGCTCAGAAATGTATTTCTGTGTCTTACCCTCTTGCTTGAGGGTGTCAATGATGGCCTTCTGGACAGCAGTCAGGTCGGCAGTCTTACCCATGATTGCGGTTTTGAGTAATGAACCAGGCTGGGAGTTTTTAAAAGCCTCAGGAATCTTTTGCAGGTGTTTAGAGTTAATTAGTTGATTCAGATGATTAGGTTAAGAGCTCGTTTAGAGTACCTTTTCATGATATGCTAATTTTTTGAGATAGGAATTTGGGGTTTTCATGAGCTGTATGCCAAAATCATCAGTATTTAAACAACAAAAGACCTGAAATATTTCAGTTGCTGTGCAATGAATCTAAAATATATGAAAGTTGGAAAATAATCAACTTTATCACAGTATGCTAATTATATGAGAAGGACCAATGTATATATATATATATATATAGAGATAGATAGATGTGTGTATATATATATATATGGATATATATATATATACATATAGATATACATATATAGATATGAATATATAGATATACTTTTTTTTCTGAAATTAGCGTGCGAGCACACACACACACGGTGAGAGAGAGAGCTTTACGTTATCTGCAATGCAGTATCTGGATTTCAGACTAAACTAAAATCAATTTAAATAATAACGATAAATATCTATATATATAAATATATGTATAGATATATACATATATTTACCTATATATATATATATATATATATATGTATATCTATATATATGTATAGATATACATATATATAGATATACATATATAGATATACTTTTTTTTCACAAAAGATATACATATATATATATATGTATTCACTCTCCGGCCACTTTATTAGGTACACCTGTTCAATGGCTTATAAAAACAAAAAGCTAATCAGCCAATCACATGGCAGCAATTTAATGCATTTATGCATTTAGACGTTGTCAAGACAATGTACTGAAGTCAAACCGAGCATCAGAATGCTGAAGAAAGGGGGTTTAGGTGACTTTGAACATGGCATGGTTGCTGGTGCACAGCAGGATGGATCCATACTTTCATGTTGTTTATGCCAAATTCTGAAACTGCCATCTGAATGTCGCAACTGAAATCGAGACTCATCAGACCAGTCATGATTTTTCAATCTTCTTTTGTCCAATATTGGTGATCCTGTGAGAATTGTAGCCTCATTTTCCTGTTTTTAGCTGACATGAGTGGCACCCGGTGGGGTCTTCTGTAGCTGCCCATCAGCTTCAAGTTTGGTTGTGTTTTGCGTTCAGAGATGGTATTCTGCATACCCTGGTTGTAACGAGTGGTTATTTGAGTTACTGTTGCCTTTCTATCATCTCAAACTAGTATGCTAATAAAACTATTTATTATTCACGTGTTCGTTTCTTAAGAGGAAGATGAGGATGCAAAAATGTAGAGGAGACGAGGATAAAAAGTCACAATGGATTGTTTAATGAAAAAGCGATGTCGTCAGGTTACAGCTTATGCAGTAGTCAGGCAGACTAAAAACGAGCAGCAAAAAGTGAAAGTCAGAAGTGCCGTACTCTGGACTGTGGTTCTTAGTTAAACAAGTTCAGTTAAACATGTCATTGGTTTATTTAGCTTGTCATTCATAGAAAATCATCCAATCTTCTGGCTCCTTGTTGATGAATCTGCTCTATGCGGAAACGCCTACGCTATCTTGCCGATGTCCTTGATGCAATAAGTATCCTATCAGCTGCTAACTTGTTATGAAAAGTCTACAGAGGCCCATTGTGAAGAAAAGGATACATCTTTAGCCTCAGAGTGTGGGAAAGTACATTAAAGCTTTCTCTACAAGTTGTGTTCTATCTATGTCAGTTCACGAGTTTGTGCTTGTTACTTAAAGAGTGTTAGTTGACCTATAACATAACATGCTATCAATGTGCTCAATTGTTAGTTCGATTATGTGAGATACATGGAATAAATGTAATTAATGATGGGGGTATATACTTCATTAATTTTTGGAAATTAGAATTCTAACAATGCCCATCCTCCACTGACCTCTGATTTCAACAAGGCATTTTACGTCCACACAAATGCCACTCACTGAATATTTTTTCTTTATCGGACCATTCTCTGTAAACCCTAGAGATGGTTTAGAGTGAAAATCCCAGTAGATCAGCAGTTTCGGAAATACTCATACCAGCCCTCCTGGCACCCTCAACATTGCCATGTTCAAAGTCACTTAAAACCTCTTTCTTCCCCATTCTGTTGCTCGGTTTCAACCTCAATAAGTTGTCACGTCCAGGTCTACATGCCTGAATGCATTGAGTTGCTGACATGTGATTGGCTGATTAGTTATATGTGTTAACAAGAAAATGAACCATTGTACCTAATAAAGTGGCCGGTGAGTGTATATATGTATATCTATATGTATAGATACACACACACACACACACACACACACACACACTTTTTGTTGCTATAGCTTCGTAGCGGTACCTCTGAACGGAACCAGTTGCTCGTCCACCGTAACGTTGGCGCCCGGGTGGTATAGGTAGGGGAGCCGGGCCGTCCACCTGTCCCACATATCTCTCACGGCCGCGAGTTTGTCGGTGGCGCGCCTCGCGTCTCGCGGTCGTCGAATCGCAGCAGCGAAGAGTACGCGTAGAAGACCTTGAGCGCAGTGGAGGATCTGGAAAATTTTACAAGGGGGGGCAAGAGATCTTGGCAGTGGGGCATGGGAGGACGGTAGCGGGAATCCCCATATACACTCAACAAAAATATAAACGCAACACTTTTGTTTTTGCTCCCATTTTTCGTGAGATGGACTTAAAGATCTAAAATTCATTCCAGATACACAATATTACCATTTCTCTCAAACATTGTTCACAAATCTGTCTAAATGTGTGATAGTGAGCACTTCTGCTTTGCTGAGATAATCCATCCCACCTCACAGGTGTGCCACATCAAGATGCTGATCTGACATCATGATTAGTGCACAGGTGTGCCTTAGACTGTCCACAATAAAAGGCCACCCTGAAATGTGCAGTTTTGTCTCACAGCAAAATGCCACAGATGCCACAAGCATTGAGGGAGCATGCGATTGGCATGCTGACAGCAGGAATGTCAACCAGATCTGTTGCTCGTGCATTGAATGTTCATTTCTCCACCATAAGCCGTCTCCAAAGGCGTTTCAGAGAATATGGCAGTACATCCAACCGGCCTCACAACCGCAGACCACGTGTAACCACACCAGCCCAGGACCTCCACATCCAGCAGGTTCACCTCCAAGATCGTCTGAGACCAGCCACTGAGACAGCTGCTGAAACAATTGGTTAGCATAACCAAACAATTTCTGCACAAAATGTCAGAAACCGTGTCAGGGAAGCTCAACTGCATGCTCGTCGTCCTCATCGGGGTCTTGACCTGACTCCAGCTCGTCGCCGTAATAGACTTGAGTGGGCAAATGCTCACATTCGATGGCGTCTGGCACGTTGGAGAGGTGTTCTCTTCACGGATAAATCTCAGTTTACATTGTTCAGGGCAGATGGCAGACAGCGTGTGTGGCGTCGTGTGGGTGAGCGCTTTGCTGATGTCAATGTTGTGGATCGAGTGGCCCATGGTGGTGGTGGGGTTATGGCATGGGCAGGCATCTGTTATGGACGAAGAACACAGGTGCATTTTATTGATGGCATTTTGAATGCACAGAGATACCGTGATGAGATCCTGAGGCCCATTGTTGTGCCATACATCCATGAACATCACCTCACGTTTCAGCAAGATAATGCACGGCCCCATGTTGCAAGGATCTGTACACAATTCTTGGAAGCTGAAAATGTCCCAGTTCTTGCATGGCCAGCATACTCACCGGACATGTCACCCATTGAGCATGTTTGGGATGTGCTTGACCGGCGTATACGACAGCGTGCATCACTTCCCACTAATATCCAGCAACTTCGCACAGCCATTGAAGAGGAGTGGACCAACATTCCACAGGCCACAATTGACAATCTGATAAACTCTATGCGAAGAAGATGTGTTGCACTGCATGAGGCAAATGGTGGTCACACCAGATACTGACTGGTTCTGAGTCCCCAGACCCCCAATAAAGCAAAAAAAATGCACATTTCAGAGTGGCCTTTTATTGTGGACAGTCTAAGGCACACCTGTGCACTAATCATGATGTCAGATCAGCATCTTGATGTGGCACACCTGTGAGGTGGGATGGATTATCTCAGCAAAGCAGAAGTGCTCACTATCACACATTTAGACAGATTTGTGAACAATGTTTGAGAGAAATGGTAATATTGTGTATCTGGAATGAATTTTAGATCTTTAAGTCCATCTCATGAAAAATGGGAGCAAAAACAAAAGTGTTGCGTTTATATTTTTGTTGAGTGTATATTAGATTGATCATCATTTCTGATAAAATAAGACATTTGTGGCTATTTCTTAAGCCTACATAGCTTACCCTATACAACACATTGCTACAACAGAAAACAGGCAATCATTGAAACATGTTATTTTTTTTTTCATCTGCCTGCTGATCACTACCTGCCTCTGTCCCTGTCTGAATATAAAACCTCCTCTTCATCCCTCACATTTATTTCTTCTTTTCCCTCTTTTCCTTCACTTATTTATTCATGTCTTTAATATGATTATGTAACCTGGTTTAATTTGTGCAGCTCGTTTGCTGGGATATGTGAGAGTTTTTAGTAGGCTATGTTTGGCTATTCAAACAAAAATTATCGCTCTCCTAGCTAGCACTGTAAGTGTCACTGTAACTTAATGCCTCAGAAACGGCAACTCTCTCTCTCTCTCAAAACGGCGAACCACTGTTAAATTGCATGCAAGTTTTTTTTTAAATATTTTTATCAAGCTCTTGCCTGTACTACAATAGGCCTACAAATTAATAAAAGCAATATGCTCCTCCAAGTCACAAGCGAGTGATTTCCCTTTTGACCAATGGGTGTGATCCTATTGATGAATTTGCTACTTTTACATTGCATTACATTAATTACAAATTTAACTCTAAGTTAAATTGGTGTGTTTAAAATTCACAAGGGTAAACTGACTCCACCTTCAGATGCTCGGGGCAGGTCAGTTACTCTTCGCCGGGCTGCATGGCACAGCAGCGCGCTGACTCGCTGTGTGTGTGACTAACTGTGTGATCGCAGATATGCGCATATGATGCAGGGCCGTGGCTAAGTATTTGAGGGGCAGGGCATAAGATTAGATTCAAAATTATTTACTTTTGTTAAATTTATTGTTTGTTTCAATTATTTGAGTGGCTTGTTGACACGGTGGCGGTTTGTTCTTACAAGTACATTTTTGAGAATGCAAAAGTTAGGGGGGCAAGGCCCTTCAGTGGGGGGGCCGCTGCCCCCCCCCCCCCCCCCCCCCGCCACCCTGTAGATCTTGTGAGTTCACATCTGTCAATGTCTTTCCAACTTAACCACCGTCTGGAAATGTTGACTTTTTTTTTAATATAAAAGCATTATGAAAAACGTATTCTCTCTCTCTCTCTCACGTGACCCGAAAAGGCTCCCGTACTTTCCAACTCAACGAAACAAATAAGGAAACAAAAAAAATCGGCTATTGCAGAGTGAATTATACACTTCTTATGCCCCTGCTTGAGCGGCATCGTGGCTCGGAATATAGAGCGTCCGCTCTCCGCGTCCCACAGGCTGGCCGCGGCCTCGCCTCGGGATCTGTACACGCCCGCCAAGATGAGCAGCCCCACGTAGGCTCGCAGGTCCACCTCATCCATGTCCTTCCACCAGTCCCCGTCTCGCCGTGTGTATTCTCTACGAGCGGCCTCCAGGTTGGTCATCTCCACGATCAGCTTTACTATGTCCGTCGTGAGGAACAGGCGGAACGTGGAAACGATGTCGCGAGCCAGGGAAACCACGTACACGGTGGGCCCTGCAGGCGGGGGGCTCCTGGCTTCGGAGGCGCCCGTGCCGGTTCCCCCCCAGAGGAAAGGCAGATTCAAAATAAGATCTCTTCTTTGTTCAGCGTTTGTCTCCTAGACATACTTCAGCTCAATTAAAGATCAAAAGGAGATTTTGGCTATTTTCTCATACTTCTTAAATGTATCTCCTGAGAAATAACCCACTCCTTGTCTCAGCTTGAGCCTAACCTAAGTTCTTAAAAATATATTTTTTCTCTCACACTGGACTGATCTTTACTTCTAAAAATACGTCTGAAATAAACATCTCTTGAGATAACTGTGAGATCCTACTAAACACTTGATTGGCTTATAAATAAGCATGCATTATATCTGGAATTTGTCTCAGTGCTCAAAATCTAGTCTCCACTAAAATTATTTTTTACTGTTCTCAGAGTTGTCTCACTTTCACCAAAAAGAGTCCAAACAAGATCTTCAGATGCACTTGATTTTCTCATTTATTAACAACTAACATTTTCCAACAAAACATTTGATTTCAAGTTCCAGATTAAAACAAATGTTGTCAATAGTTTGTCACATAACCATTCCATTAATTCAGGTTCATATCTGTGTCCATTTAGGCATTTGCAGGTAAATTGCCATATGAGGAGGAAACCCCCGATAAGAAGTGTTGTGTGTGTGTGTGTGTGTGTGTGTGTGTGTGACTGTGTGCGTGTGCGTGCGTTTTCGTGTGGAAAGATTATTTGTCAAGGAAAGAAGAAACTTGTCTTGGTTGTATTGTAATAAGTGATCTAAATGGAGCTTTTTGTAAAGCACTTGATTGAAGGACAGCCTGCCTAATATGTTTTTATAAACATTAGACATTTGGTGGTTGGTCCAGGTTTGATATGGATGGTGCATCTGGTAAGCTGTTGATGTGAATCTAGCGACCAACAGCACTAAGGTTTCTGTCACTGCTTTGATTATGCGTCGATCATTTAGTCTGAGCAGCAGAGTTCGGTTCGGCACGGTTCCGCAGGGTCACTCTACTATATTTGGTATGTGTTTCCACTACCGACAGTAGGATACCTTAATAGGCAGGGTTTATGCTGGACGGTGAAAGCCACGGTCAGAATGGGGATATGGGTTACAGTGGTTGACACTAACGGTTGCCCGCTTGCCCGGGGCAACTGAAAATAATGTTTGGGCAAGTTGAGATTGCTTCTTGGTTGCCCGGGCGGACAAGTGGATTTTAGAGGGTTTGTCTGTAGTATAGGCTGTGTATTCATGTGTTTTACAGTCTGCAAAACATTTTTTTTCCGCTAAGTCACACAAAATAGATCGGCTATATTCGCAATTGAGCAGCTGTGCGCGGCAGCCAGAAGCATCACGGTCGCTCTTTCGCACTCGATCTCTCTATCTCTCTCTCACACACACACACACACACACACACACACACACACTACACACACACACAGCCTGTGTGCGCTCAGTTTCGCTGTCTACGTTCCGAAAGCCGGCTCTATCCTACGGACCTGGTTCCGCTATATTCAAAACCCAGAAATGATTAATGTTTGAGCTTATCGATACCGCTATGGAGTCCAGTAGGCTAGGTCACATTATATAATTTTAAATATCGAGTCGGGTCATCTTCATCTAATTAGGCCTACTTCAGCGTATTATTCCATCACTGGACCGCATCATGGACTGTAAAAGTGTTCTACCTTCGACTGTCTTGAAGAAACTCCTTCCACCCGCTCCGTCTCCAAAAAAAAAAAAAAAACTCTTGTCTGCTGAGCCGCTGCCGCTGCAGACGGGCTCCGCACCGTCTCATCATTCATTCAATGCAGCGGTGATCAACAGACGAGAGACTGTAGCAAGTGACAAGTCCCGCAGTTAAAAAAACGGATAGTTTTTAAATCCATATTAAAATCGGCAGGATAAGACCTAGTTAGCTAAAAAAAAATCGCAAACGGTTCAAATGTGATGTGTTCAGGTCGGCTCAGTAAAATGATTATTAGGCAAAGGTCAATAAAATTACATCATGATGTGTTCAAATGTACCATCAAGAAAATAAGAAATTTGAGTTTTTCGCGGGAAGCTTGAATAATAGCCTACAGTTTGGGTAAAAAACTTGTTTTCCCAGCAATATAAACTAAATAGTAGGCCTAAATATGGAATTATGACCTGCTTAAAGTCCTATCCAGATCTCTGCTCATCTTGTAAGCAATTAAAGCAGTTCTCTTTAAACAAAATAATAGAAAGGTATTGATAAAGATTTGGATTGTGGAGTCTTTATAATGGTATCAATATGAATAGAAATGAATGATCCCCCTCCTTACTTACAGTGTAACTGGGCAATAGCTTTAACATGGTGGACTTTAATAATTTTATGGCACACAATCACTTTTTGGCACAATGTGACCGTTTTAAATAAGTAAAATTGTTCTGTGGAAGCTAACATTCAGCTTGACTCTGAGCTAGACTGAGTTTTCTGAGCCCCTGGGCAAGGTGCATGGCAAAAAGAGGCCCTTTCACGATGCTTCAGCAGGACCAAGCGCTTGGTGTAGTGTGTGATGTCATGATATCTAGGCTTATATGAATTGTTGTTCGTTTTATGTGGTCAGGATGAGACTAGTAAGCAGTGTTTGCATTTAAGAGATAAGAGATCGCTAAAATGTATAATTCAATTAGCCTATATGTATATATCATTGTTTAACAGTTTTTTAGTTTTTTTTGGGCAAGTGAACACAACATTCGGGCAAGTAAAACATTACCTGTACTTGCCCTATGGGCAAGTGCATTTGAAACCTTAGTGTCAACCCCTGGTTAGAGACATTCACGGCGCGGGCCATCATTGTGGCAGTGGGACACAGTGTAGCCCACTGATTTATCCAATTATTATTAGAACTTCACAAATAAAAATGCTTTTAAAAAAATATATAATATTATTTTTTTTTCAGGCTACATTTTTTGTTTGTCTTGTTTCCCATTTTTTGTGTAAAGGGAGACATGATAATAAAAATAATAATAAGAGGCAATCAATTCATATTTTACAGGCATTGCTACATTTTAAAAAAAATTGTCAGTTTACCAATGTGTTTAAATGAAAAAAAAGTATTAAAACATGAAATCATATGCTACTTGCTTTTAATGTTTTGATTTCTAAACATATAGATTGAATGGAAGATATAGGCTACAGTATTCTCCCTGTCCCGGTCTTGCCAGTTTTTTTTTTAGGCCTATAGGCTACCATGCAAGGCTCTCCAGCATTTTTCCCGGACTGATCACCTGTTTTTCAAACCCTTGTCTGTCCCTGACCTGCCTTCTTCAATTTGTGACAATTAAGTCATTACCCGGTCCTGGAAATGGAGGTAAGTCCCCCCTCATATCAAATAGTGTGAATGTGTGGTAAAGCCTATTTAATAAAACAGATAGGCTATAGGCTAAATGAAAGAGTAAACAAACATTCTGGTTGGTATTGTCTTTGGATTGAACTTTTGGTCAGTATTTTTTTTTTTAATAATTCAGAAACTTACTTTTAGACTTTATTTTGAAAAAAAAACAGGTTAATTTGACTTTGACTGTGACTTTTATTCTGAAGTGATGACGTAAAGTAGTAACGAGGGTTGACGGTTGAGCAGACATTTTGAAAGTGGAGACCCGACCGGACCCAACACAAGTGATACGGAGAAAAACACGGACATAAAAAAAATATTTTATTTCTCAAGTCGTCACACATTTGGTGAGTCTGCAATAATCTTGCATTTTATAAGAAACTATTCCGGACATAATTTGAATGTATCATTAGGGTGTAGTAGTGTGCGAGACAGGACACGTGAGAGCGGGAGAAAAGCTAAAATTAGCTAGTTAGCTTACTTCAATATTAAAATTCCATGGTGTGGAGGCACTTATTTGCAGCTGTTTACCTGACGTTATTTCATTACAGAAAACACCGCCGAGGAGACGTTCTCATGGACCTATAAAGAGGACGTTCTGCTCTTTCTTTCCCATAAGAACTGAAATGTCAGGAATTATAAAGTCTTGTATTAGTGTAAGGGGTACTAATACAGAGAGATACACAACACAAATTACAAAATATTCACATCATAGGATACATTTATTCCCATCAAGAAATACTTACACTGTCTAATGAAAATATTTATATAAATTTAAATTGCCTTTGTCTATTCTGCATGAGGTACACCATGAAAAAGGGCAGAGAAGAAAATCCCCTCGAAGAGCAAGGACCTACCAAAACTGCCTGCGTGCACCAGTCCCTAGGATGAAAGAATTGGACAAAGAGCCTGAAGTTGACACGGGGTAGGTCACGAATGTTTGTTTCTCAATATGTTGTGAATGGTTTACTGTAACATATTTTATTACACTGTTGTGTTACTCAAACTACTGTCTTCATATTTACTTTTTGTTTAGTTACCATAAAATTTAATTCTGACAGAAATTAATCCATAAATCAGGCTTTTTATATTGCACCTTTCATATGCTCGTCTGATTTGGGACTGAATTATAAAAAGAATATCGGTAAATATACCATATAGCGGCACATCGCCATAGAGGTGTGAACGTGTACAAAAATGTCTAACCGTGTACACAACGGATTTTTTTTCGTGTACACGGTTAACCGTGACGTCATTGTCCTTGTGCGCGCCGTCTTGTAGGCGCGCACACACACGCGCGTTCGTTCACCTGTAAACACACAGTTTACATGAACCACGCTCGTTTTTATATAGGCTACTATCTATGGTTTACACACCTCTTATAATAGGTCCATGGCGCACACACACACACACACATAGCCTACACACACACTCACATGTTCGCCTGTCATGTGTTTGCCGTAATTATCGCCCTTCATTAATTTCCTGATTTAATATAGCCTATCGCACATTTCTACATGTCCACGTTTATGCAGGTTGAACAGGTGTTTTAAAGTTCGGGCTACTTACGCGCATAGTTCACGTCAACCGGGTAACTTTAATCTTTAGGTTATCTTTCATCGCTCTTCCGTGGCTGTGAGTCGAGCCCCAGCACGGCGACTCCCCGTGTGTGCGCGCGCCAATACACACACTCACTCACACACACTCACCGAGGGACAGACAGATTTGGCAGACTAGTTTTTATCATCCCCAATTAGTTTATTAGTGATGTAAAATCAAATTGTGTCTCCAGAACATAATTAAAAACTTTGAAAAAAAGAAAATTTTAAATTCGAAGATTTTTCGTTTGTTGATTTTTCCTAAACGGTTATGATTTACTAAACAGTTACACGTGCACACCCCTAATCGCCATAGAGGTGATATGGTGAAAAGCCTGTACCCTTGTAATGCATAAAAAGAACAGCAAACATTGTTTTACTTTTTCGTCTATCTCAGAAGTAGTTGTCCCAGTAAAACACAGGGATATCTGTAGAATTAAATCTGTCATTGAGTCGAGCAGGAAAGGATTTACAGCCCTGAATATAGCATAACTGATGTGGTAAACTATAGCCTGTGTACTATGTTCTCAGGAGCAACAATGCACTACACTGTTAGGCCTATTTGTAAGAAGTCAAACATATGTATCTTGATATGGCATACTGTATAACTGTCGGTGTGTGCATTTCAGTAATGGATGGAAAATGATGTGCACATCTCTATATGTTAGTCTTTTTCATTAACATTTGCTGTTCACT
Organism: Hyperoplus immaculatus; assembly: GCA_949357725.1. Lineage (NCBI taxonomy): Eukaryota > Metazoa > Chordata > Actinopteri > Uranoscopiformes > Ammodytidae > Hyperoplus > Hyperoplus immaculatus. Next base: position 2,278,859 of record OX442361.1, read on the forward strand.
TGGTCCTGTTTTCCCATTACTTAATCTTTTTTCGTTTTATTTCTTTCATTCACAGCTTACGTGATGCGTTTCTCCTCGGTTGATGGTTGGAAACCATATTGCTGATACTCATCGGACATCGAACTGAAGCCAAAGACGATCCAAATTTGTTGGTCCATTTTTCTTTTTTCTGTTAATGCAGTTGCTTGTTCAGAGTTCTTGATGATCTAACAATGAGGCCTTACTGTCACCGGCAGGTAGTTAAAGTTTCCCAGAAAGTTGCCATGTGTTTTTAGGGGGTGCATGCTGACAGTCCGACAGGCCCCCACTCCGACAGCCCCTCTTTCCTCCATCCCTCCACTCCGACGTACTTCCATTCCTCCAGCCCCCCACTACGACACACTTTCGTACCGCCATTCCGACAGAATAATTTTTCCTGTAGCCTATTTCCCCAACTATGTAGATAGCCGCCTCGTTTTTTTAAGCGACTGGAAAACCGTTTTGCTGAATAAGCGCCCAGCGCAAATAACGGCAGGCGATTGTTTAGGCCTACACTATTTTACAATGACGGTTTTCTGCGCCAATTTCCCGCCAAACATGAATATTTTCAACAAAATAATATACGAAATACTGTAGAGCAACGAAAATTAAATCACAAGGCGTGAAATGATGGTTCTAGGCCCAGGGAACCATCACTGAAATAACGTCGGTAGTAGGCTATGCATCCGTCTGTCTTGTCTTTGTCTTGAGACTGCTATCTATCTATCTATCTATCTATCTATCTATCTATCTATCTATCTATCTATCTATCTATCTATCTATCTATCTATCTATCTATCTATCTATCTATCTAATTATTTGGTCAGAAAAACGCACGGAGACTATTTCATCCCGATGCTTGTGGGACAGTCAGTTTTTTGACATAATTATCATGCTTTGCTCTGGTAAGAGCAAAATCACTAGGCTATATATTGTTTTATTTTTTGAGCCCCTGGTTGTTTCTTAGAAAATCAAAGCGAGTCCTGTTTGGTTTTAATCAAATGCAAATAGGCTAGCCTATGAGTTGTATTTTAGGATATAAATATTTGAAGGGGGGAAAAAAGCACAGTGTCCATTAGACCTACGTTTGCTTCTTTCATTAGTAGGCCTAGGATGAACTGAACAGCGAAACAGACGCATTTATGAAGCACCCAAAAGCTACACCTGCACCTTGAAATCAGCACCTTTAATTGAACAGCGGCACAGAGGCAGAGGCGATATGACCGGCGACACAGAAGGAATCGCTTGTCGGAATGATGGGCCGTTTCTTATCGACAAAGGAAACTTAAAATGTCGGAGTCGCGACCCCTTTTTAATTAAATAAAGTGCCGCCTTTGCGACAACAAGAAGTCAATTGTCGGAGTGGCAGCATGTCGGAATGAACGTCCGCCCCCGCTCTGCACTGCCATCAATGATATGGAGGAATTGGGGATAATTCGCAAGTCTCAGAGTGAATATGCATCTCCCCTCGTCCTGGTTGTCAAGTCAAATGGTGATCTCCGCATCTGTAATGATTTCAGGTGGTTGAACGCAAGAACTGTCAAAGACACACATCCATTGCACATTTAAAGGTTTTAATGAGCAAGCCTTTTTAAGTGATCTCCATCAATAGTGACATTCAACTCACTACGGAAATTTCAGATGTTGAGTTAGCCTTTGACTATTTCATCAATACTTTCACCTCAATTATAAACAAGCATGCGCCCCTTAAAAAGCATAGAGTAAAAAATAGATCAAACCCCTGGTTTACAAGTGAACTGTCTGATTTATTTTCTGAAAGAAATAAAGCATGGTCTCTAGCTAGACGCTCTGGAGATAATACCAATTGGACTATTTTTAGACAATTTAGGAATAAGTGCACAGTCATGGTCAGGAAAGCCAAATCCGAATATTACCTTGAATTAATCTCCGAATGCTACTCTAACCCTGCACTATTTTGGAAAGCTGTGAACTATAATAAAAACAATTCTAGCACAGTTCCCACTCAGATCAAATTAAATGGTCACACTCTCAATGATCAAAAAGAGATTGGCTTAGCTTTTAATAAACATTTTGTAGCTGCTGGTCAACTCTTTCAGAATGGAGGATGTACACCTTCTACAACCAGTAGTAACGTACCGCCTGTCTCTCAAACTCCTATTTTCAGCCTTGATCTTCTTCCCACAAGTGTTGTTGTAGATGTGCTCCTCGCCATCAACCCCAAGAAGTACATGGGTGAGGACAATTTGGACCCGTTTTCAATCAAGCTTTCGACACATATAATATCAAAACAAATAACCCATATTTTTAATCTTTCCATCTCCTCTGGAATAGTTCCTAAAATTTGGAAAAAAGCTCACGTAATGCCTTTACATAAAGGTGGTGACAAAAATAATCTTAATACCTACAGGCCAATTTCCAAACTCCCATGCCTGGCAAAAATTCTAGAATCACTTATTAATAATCAGTTAAAAACATTTCTAACTAATGCTTCCATTTTGAGCCCATTCCAATCTGGTTTTAGGGCAGGCCACAGTACTGTCTCTGCTGTGACTTTGGTTGTAGACAACATTGTTACAGCATTAGACAAGAAAAAGCACTTTTTATTGATCTTTCAAAGGCCTTTGATACTGTTGACCACCATTTGCTTTTACAGAGGCTGCATGACATTGGCTTTGATCATTCTACATGTAGCTGGTTTAGGGATTATCTCTCTGGTAGACAGCAGTCAGTTAAACTCGGAAGATACCAATCTGAGTTTTTAACTGTTACAAATGGTGTCCCAAAGGGCTCAATTTTAGGTCCAGTTCTTTTCACAATTTATATAAATAACATTGTTTCATCGCTAAAAAACTGTCACGCCCATCTATACACTGACGACACAGTACTGTATTGCATTTCCGATTCGGTGCACCAATCTATTCAGAACCTACAAAGCTCTTTTAACACCCTGCAGGACTGTCTAGTGGACCTCAGGCTGGTTCTAAATACAGACAAAACCAAATATATGTGTTTCTCCAGAGCAAAAACTACAAATTTGAATGATTTTAATATTTTTACAAATAATGGATTTTTAATTGAAAGAGTCACAGAGTACAAATATCTTGGCATCTAGTTATATGATAAACTCACTTTTAATTTTCATATAAAAAATCTTGTTTGTCGACGACGGCAAAAAATTGGCTATTTTTATAGGAACAAAACCACCTTCCCTTTATTTAGTAGGAAAAGGATTATTGAGGCAGTTTTCATATCTGTCCTTATTACGGTGATGTGGTTTACCGGCATGCATCACATTCATGTCTTAAACTCCTGGATTCTGTTTTTCACTCTGCTTTAAGGTTCATCACAGGAGATGCTTATGAAACACACCATTGTCTTTTATATGAAAAGGTTGGGTGGTCCTCCCTTAAAGAGAGACGTGACGCACATTGGCATGTTTTTATTTACAAAGCCTTGACCGGGAAGCTTCCTCGTTATTTAACAGAAATGCTGCAAATCTCAGATGGGCTTTATCAGACCTGCTCCACTGACATGCTTATGCTTTATGTCCCATAAGCCCGGTCTGAGCTGGGAAAGACAGCTTTTAGCTTCAGTGCCCCTGACTCCTGGAACAACTTACAGCAACAAATTAAACTAAATAACTTCATATCCTTTAACCAATTTAAACAAACTATCTTAAATCTGCCAAACTCTACCTGTAACTGTTTTAATTAGGCTATATTGTACTTTCACCCATTTAATTTTAATTGCTGCCACTTAATCTTCACCACTGTGTAAATGTTTCAATTGTTTTTCTCTTCACCTGTTGTTGTGTATTTGATGTATTTGCGATGAATATTGTTTATTAGGGCCCGAGCACCGACCGGTGCGAAGCCCTATTGAAACCGCCAGGATTTTTATTATTAATATTCCGACTCGTTTTTGGCACTTTTCACCCCCTTCCCGTCATGCATAACTTGAAAATGTTTTGCGTACCCATCAGACCTGCAAAAAAATTGAAGTTATCGTTGGTTTCGAGACCGGGCCAAAAAAACGGCGCCCCCTGTGGCCAAAAACAGTTTTTAAGGAAATGCATGCTCAAAATTTGGGCTAGAGGCCTGAAATTTTAGGACAACATGTAATGGCCCAAGGCGCACATAAATGCAATGTTATGTCATTAGCCAAAATCAACAGGAAGTCGGCCATGTTGGATTTAGTGCCTAAAATCGCCAAAACCATAATTTCGCATTTCGACGAACTCGTCCTAGAGTTTTTACGCCAGGGACGTCAAACCACTGCTGAAGTACTCAAAACGCTTGCCCGATGTTAGATTGCGAAAAGATTTCAAGATCACAGTAGTACCAGTGATCTATTGGGGGTCAAAGTTGACGTAAACATCATAATTAACGAACCTCATGAAACTTTAATTCATCATAACTCAGGCTGTGTTATACCTAGCTGCACCAAAATAATAACCCAAATGTATCTTTGCAGGCCCCACAAAAAAGCCTCTTGAAGCCCCGCCCCAAAATCAACAGGAATTTTTTTAAAGTGAAATATGTGAATTTCTGGCTCTCAAATCATCAAAATGTTCAAAAATTAATAACTCCTAGCAGGAACATATTTAGAAAAACGACCACTGTAGGGACACTCATCTATCATGGAATATACACCACAAAAATTTTTGTTTGATTCCGATTAACTATGACGAGATGGGAGCCGATATTCGCCAAAATGGCGCCAAAAGTCAGAACTCCACATTACTCTGCAGGATTGCAGAGCAAAGTGGACTCATAACAACTTTTTGTGCAAAAAAAAATATGATAGGGTACGTCCTCCGACATGGAAGATGATATACCCGAAAGCTTGTTTTATCCGGAATAACCGTCTTGCAGAACGGGCGCCATATTCGCCAAAAAACATCAAAAATTAACCTGATGAACCCTTTGATTGATCATAACTCAGGCTGTGTTATACTTAGAACCACACAATTTTATACAGCAATGTACAATCCCAGTACAAACAAAAAAGCCTCTTGACGCCCCGCCCCAAAATCAACAGGAAGTATTTTACTTTGAAGTATTCGCCAAAAAAACAGGAAGTTGGCCTAACTCACCCATACTCTGTCTCATCTTCCCCAAATTTGTTACGTCTAACAAGACCCAAGGCCTGAAGAAGCCCGCACGCTAATATTCATACAAAGTGAGAGCGCCACCTTCTGGGCAAAGCAAATATTGCATGTTGGTTATTTACCTCCACGTCCTACACACTTGATCAAATCAACCTCAAAGCAGCTCAGGGAGGTCTACAGACATCCAACATGAGAACACTGGAAGCTGGTTCCATTGGCTGAAAGGCCTTCGCCATAGCTTGGCGTCTTCTCCACTACACAGGAAGTCGCTGTAACTTCACTATACTTTGTCTGATCATCTCAAATTTGTTATGGTTAATGAGACCCAAGGCCTGAGGAAGCCTGCACGCTAATATTCATACAAAGTGAGAGCGCCACCTGTCAAAACGCCTTCGCCGTAGCTTGGCGTCTTCGCCAGTAAACAGGAAGTTGCTGTAACTCCACTATACTCAGTCTGATCTTCTCAACATTTGATATGCTCAATGAGACCCAAGGCCTGAGTAAGCCCACACAATAATATCAAGAAAAAGTGAGAGCGCCTACTGCTGGGTCAAGTAAATATTGCATGCTACTTATTTACCTCCATTCTAATCCTGGGTGAGAAAATTATAGCATTTTGAATATTTTTTTTTCTCACAGTGGAGATAAGCCACACATCCTCAAATAGTTTATTTCTATTGTTTTACTTGATCATCTGTTCAAGGATATTGCCTATATTGTTTTATTGTATGTGTTGTTCAAACACATTGACTATATTTAAATAGTTCAAATGACTTTCACCCTGTAATAAAGTTGCCTATGAATCTTGATAATTATTTAATGTATAGGTTATTTTTTGTTGGAGAAGATGAAATGTCGAGATAGAATTCCAGTACTTGGTTGAACTATTTTTCTCAACATTAAAATAGATGTACAGGCCTGCCCACTAGATATCAGTATTACATTACAAATGGAGAGGACATATCTGTGAGTGGATGAAAACCTTAAGCCTATATATTTTGTATTGTATTTGTTTAAACAAATTCATTATAA